>QTSX02004067.1:0-13355 GCA_014839935.2 Entomophthora muscae | reverse complement strand
TTCACTGAAAACATTCTTATACTCCTCAAGGAGGGCGGCAAGCGCTGGTGAAGATGGAGCGGTCAAGGGGAGGGCCGCAGGTGGTTCCATGCAGATAACTTTGACTGAGCATTGATTGAAGTCTAGTTTCCCCCCTTGTAATTGTATGAGTCTGTTTCTGTTATTCTGAAAAACACAGTATTGTGAAGCAACTTGTTCATTTTGACAGAATATATATGAGAACCTACCCCATTTCTATTGAGGGTAATTATAGATGTATCCCAGTTGATGTAGGGAAGGTTGTGCCAAAGCCAGTCAAGGCCAGCAATGACATTGTGGCTAAGCCCTTCCATGATTGATCCTGCAAGCTTAACCTGGATGTTCCCCATTCTCACAGAGAAGGGTACTGTCTCATGGGTAATTGCCACTATACAGGAGTCAGCTACTTGTACTGCCTTTAATTGGCTGAGCGCTTGGTCTAATTGTTGAGAGTCATCAAACGCCTGGTCAACCATAGTGTGATTGGCCCCAGTATGTACCAGTAGTTTGTGGGTGTTCCCACAGAAACAGAAGGGATAGGCCAAGCAAGTTACTTTATTTGAAGAGTGGCTTGCTTGGAGTATGGGGTTATTGCTATGGACTTGGAAGACGTCAAGGGTCTCAACTTCATGAACCTTGTAATTGCAGGAGTTCTTTTCAAGGAGGGATTGAGAGTGAGGGTCAAGTGGGGTTGTAGAACCTCTTGTAACTACAACCACCAGGCTTTTCCCTGGTCCTCAATCTGTGCTAGTTGGAGTTCCCCCTTGTGGGGGTGCTTAACCCCATTTTCTTGTTGGCGTGGCTGGCAGCAGTCTACTTGATTGTGGGCACTTCCAGGTGCAGGACAAGGCTAGGGTGATGTGTCATTAGAATGGTAGAAGCCCATTGAAGCCTGGTTATTGGCCTCCACAATGGCCTTTTATCAGTTATCAATGAGGTGCAGCAACCTACCGGAACCCACTTGCAGATATGGGATTTAAGCCCATTAACTATCAAGGTGAGGAGCATGGTGTTCTCATCAGTCACGGCTTCTGGGGCAGCGGCAAGGGCTTGCTGCCAGGCAGCAAGATATTCAGGAATGGACCCAGTCTGTTTAATAGACAGGAGAGGAGTTCCCACTATGATGGGTGAAAATGTTTCACTGTAGCAGGACTTTGCGGCATCCCTGAACAAAGCCCAGGTAATTTTTATCTCTTAGCTAGCCCAGTTGATGAACTAGACTGCCGCAGGTCCTGTAAGGCGGCTTGAAGCAGTGGTGACCCACATGGGCTCAGGTACTTGACATATACCAAGGCAGGTTTTGGTAGGGTGGAGCCAACTTACAATGTCATCTCCCTCAACACCTCCTGTAAAGAATTCAAGTTGGAGGTTGAGCATGCGCTGAGAGAGGTCCAATTGGGGCAGGATGACACTTGTGTTGTGCTGCCCAAGGTGGAGTTGGTTATACACGCTTGTAAGTACCAGTTGATCTTGATAGATGATGTATCTGTTGAGGATGTCCCTCTCAGGGATTGGCAGGAAGGTTTCTTTATGGGGAGTATCCATATGGCACATACTCCTTCCTTTCTTGGGGGAATTTTCTCTTTAGGTAGGTTGTGAACCTACTTCTTCTACCACTGTTGCAACTGAACCAATGAGGATTCAGTATTTGAATTGGGGAAGACAACATTTCAATAAAAAGAACAGGAATAATAAGAATAAGGTATTGTTTATTATAGAATACTGTGATTAATATACTATATGGGGAAAGCCATCAGGCCACAAGGGGGTGGCATGATGGCATGTTCCATGTAGGGTTTGGAGCCAAGGAATAACTTGTGTGGGATCAGCAGGTTAAATTAGTAGTGCTCCTAATTAGGAGAAAGTGCCCGCAATTTGACATTGCCATCATATTGGTTCATGTTGTTAGACACGTCAAGGGGTGACTCATTGAGTGCCCCCTGTGTATTGTAAGATATGTTGGCAGGAAAGTCTGGAAACTCAGTTGCAACAATAAGACATAAATAGATGTTATGAGAGGATCATGCTCATCATTAACACTTGTTTTTTATCTAGTAGCCTAGATAGTGATGTAACTAGGAACAATAAGCTTAAAGAACTTAAAAGCAGCATTGTAGATTTGATAGTGATTTTCAGGATACCAATTCCTGTGAGATATTCCAGCAGCCGCAGGTGCAGGCTGAGTTTGTAGGCAGGGCCCATCACAAGATTGAGGCCAACTTTATAACATAAGATAGTGAATATTCTACTAGTGGCCAGGGATCAGTGGTTGACATTGTTAAATTTACTAACCCTTTAAGAGCTATATACAGGACTTTAAATATCTGGGTGGAGGTGATAGTATCAGCATTAACAGGAACAGAAAGATAGTTGGGCTTTGGAATAAGAGGCAGTTTTTATATGCAAGTTAGGCTGACAAATAATTATATTTTTTATTGAACAACTGTGGTTGGATAGTAAATCAAATTCCTTCTTGGTTAACTCAAACTAATTTTCTGGTTTGGGCCAGGGGAGTCCAATAAAAGGATATTTTCCAAGGTGAAATCCTTGTATTCATAATTTAGCAGATACTAGGTAAAATGTATAAGCCCAAAGGGTGAGACTGGTGGAAAAAACAATTTGGGCTGGGGGCCCATAGAAAGATCACCAGGTTGTTTAACAGGGGCAGGTGGGCCTGTTGAGAGCAAGTGAAAATGGCAGAAAACTAGAAGAGTTAAGGTAAGAATTTATTGGACCAAAGGTTCATCACACTTTATTATCAGAATGACAATAAAGCCTGGCTTTGGGTTGGTGATATAAAAATACTATCCTCTTAGGCTTCAATTTTAAAACAGGAATCTGCAATTTTAGTGGTAAATGATAAGGAAACTGGGGGATGAAGTAGTGTCAGGTCCAGGAAAACAAGCATTGGTCAGCTGTCAGGAATATTCCTGGTAAGAGCCAAATTTCTACAATTGTTCCAATTTGGGACAAGAAAGAAATTGGGGGTTTCAGTTAATTCTTGGTATAGCCAGGATCTTCTGCCCCTAAACCAGGGGGAAATAATTTTATGAAGGTCCAAACAGAGCTCAGTTTGGATCAAAATAGTTTATTAACCAAGCGGGCACCTGCTGCAGTTGCACAGGCATCTGCCATGCCCACCAGCACCCCCTGCCAGCTGTCAGCCTCCCACCCACTTGCTTGTCTCCCGGGTTCTAGGCTGCCACCAGCCAGCCACCTGGGTCCCAGGCTCCACTCCTCTCATCCCATCAGAATTCACTGAGGGGAGTGGCCAATCAAAAAAAGTCCCTGATAAAAGGGCAAAAATTATAGAAGGACCTGTGCAGTTTAGAATTAGCTGCATCCAATTCCAAAATCTTGGCCCTCAATCCTGGCCCCAATCAATGGGGATCTAGGACCCAGACCATGTGGTTGGGGCCAGAACCTTGTCAAACCTTGTCATCAAAGGTAAAAATAGATCAAAAAGATCCCATGACTCCTTTGCCTCTACTGTCCATAACCAATTCAGGAACCATTGGCCCTAACCAGGAATTGGCAATCCAGACCCAGATAGTAGGAGAACAAAGGGTTGATCCTATTCCAATTGCCCAATTTCAACCCTCGCCACCCAGAATTTTAGTATTCCCTATTCCCTGCTTTCACTACCACTTTAAAAACTTTGCATGGTGAGAGCAATTATAAATAAAGGGTCCCCTCTCAGTGATAGGTTGCACTATCATTGAGAGAATACCCCTCACTTCTACTTCAATCACTAGATAGAATGAACCCACCCTCAATCCCTAACTCAGTGAAGATGAACCATCTCATCTTCACAGCTGTGCTCACAGCTTGCCTTAGGATTGGAGGGTACCAACCTGATCCTGCCACCTTTGGGCCCTCACCAGAAGGGCTTGGCCAAGCCTATTACAAACAGCCAGCACAACTCAACTCTTTCTATGCTGGGTCCTGGACTCTCCTGGTGTCACCCCACTCCACCTTGTCCATTACCACCTACACATCCAGTTACTACATCCTAACCTACTTTGCCAGCAGCTTCAGTAGGTACAACAGCCCGCCAAGGTATTCAGGTGGATGATGACTGTATATCTCATTGTTACAGCCTTGACAGGATTCCAGCTTGAAAATCTCCTACCTCACCTTCTGCAGGCAGTACCCACTACCCTTGGGTATTACATCAGCTTAAGGGGATGAATGTTGAGATCAGTATGTTCTTCAAACATGTTTTCATGGTCAAGCTGGCTGGTAGAATGGGTGTTGGTGGCTTATATTTGGTTTAATTCTGGGTGTTCTTTATTGGAGGTCTCTTTAGGAAGATTGACCAAGAACCTAATTGGGTGGGTTATTATCTCAATTTAGGTGCATGGATCATGTGTCAATTTATTGATTTTGATCTTGGCTTCCTGCTGCAGCCAAGATTGACTCCCTGCCTGTCAATGTATCTTATGATACACCAGAGGCGCTCATAGAGGTGCCCCACGGTGTACCTAATTGCATTGGGCATCTCATCAACAATTTCAAAATATGAGCAATACCTTCTCATTGGGTGCATAACCAATTCCAAGCACCAATTCCTTGATTAGATATTTGCTGCTCACATCATACTTGGATCCCACCCCAATCCTACCCCTTGGTGAATTAGTGGCTTCTTTTTTGGGTATATCAACTACCATCTTCCAAATAAACCTACATATTATTCCTATTCTTTGTCCTTTCTATTGGACTGTTGTCTTTCCCAATTTTAATACTGAACTATAATTGGTTCAGCTGCAAAATTTCCTCAGTAAAACTCCTATTAGTGGTGGTCTCTAAACCTGATTGCTTTCAGATGTGAGCCAAAGAAATAGCAGGCAGGCAGGTGTCTGGTTGTTTAAGCAAGGAGGCCGCAGGTTGGGTGGCCTGGGGTTTGGACTGTAGCTGGTGCTTTGCTTCATTGATTGAATTAAAATATCATTCATGGCAATGATATCACATTTCTTGAAATTATCCCATCTTTCTGAATACGTATTCCACTTTGGCTGCTACAGGTGAGAGTCTGGACATTGTTTCTGCGACCAAATATATAATATTTTCAGGAAGCTGGCATGGTATTGAACTAGGGAATGTTTTTAATTTGATGCTATTAAGATCCTTATTTTTGTTGCTTAATCTGGAAGGTGGCTCAGTCTCTGAGTGTGAAATTATTCCTGATATGAGCAAAAATTAGTACAGATAAGCTGTTGAGGGATAGAAAATAACTTATCGCATATTAAGTTACCCTCTCTACAACTATTTTTTGTAGATAACCATCTTTAATTAAAGGTCTTACTTCCAATGATGTTGAGGAGCTAAGAGAATATATAACTAATTATCAGCAGAAGTAATCCTGGTAGCTAGAAGGACAGTGCTATACATGTAAACCACAGCACCCAAATTATTTATGACCTCTTTATTTCTAAGAGCCTAATTTCAACATCACTATATCATTAATTTCATTTTAAAATATAAATCTATATTTTAAAATACCTGGAATAATATCATAATGTTAAATTAAACTTTTGGAAATAAAGGTGGATATTTGAACCACAGATAATAATAAACTAGGCTGGTGTAATTGTGAGAACATAAAGGTGAGAAGCGCATTAAGCTTTTGTTAATAAAATGAAATATAAGTACATTTATATTTTTAATTTTAAAGAACCTAGAGTGGCTTGGAATATTTATTGGTTATTGCAACTGAGGTCAACACCTCGCCTGACAATGTATCTTACAGTATGCAGGGAGCGCTAATAAGCAACCCTATATTGTATCTAATGACATTAAACCTCCAGCCTTGAATGTCAAAATATGAGACAACACTTCCTTATAATAAGCAAATCCAATTGCATTCAGACTGGCTTAATAAATCATTTGAAACTCACATTATATTTGGATTGTGCCATCACACCACCCCATTTGTGCCTCTGTGACTGCCTTTTAAAGTATAATCTCTGACATTTCTCTCGAAGGCATTATCTTATTTTGAATCTCTTTCTCCTTCTGGACTGTTTCTTTCCCAATCCAAATACTGAACTATTATCAGTTCAGTTAAAACATGGTGATATAATCACATTGCATAGTAAACAGCCTGGCAATTAGCTTGTTATAAAAAAATAAGTGATAATGGGTTCAAGGCCACAACAGTAAAGAAAGTAAGGTAAATGAAATTTAAAAACCGGAGAAATTTTTCAACCTAATCGAGATTGACTTTAATTATTGAGAATATGAGCGATTGGGTACATTGAAGCCAATCTCGATTAAAGATGTTCTGATTCAAGTTTAAGAATACCATATGCATTTGTTGGAGCCAGAGTATTAATGATATATATGATGATACATGTTTTATTTAAAGACCCTGATGAAATATCGTATTAGCTGCCATCTATAACTATGCTCCATATACCTTAGTTTAAATCACTCTTTTCTGAGCTTGAGCTTCAAAATGGCTTAGTAACCCAACCTCTTTTGGATATTAAGGTAATGCTCAGCTATCCAGAAAGGTCGTATATGGCTAGACATATGCTTTGGTTGATTAGTGGTGCAGACTTTTTTTCTGATCCACGGTAACTAACTCTGAGGAATTTTTCGGCCTGTGATTTCATAGAAATTCACAATCTAAATTTGCAGTATATTCAACCCATATTTGTAAATTCATCCGGTTTAAGCCGAATATGCCAATTTAGAGCAATCCATTAGATATGTGCAAGCATTAATAAGCTACTAAATGCTTTAGCATAAAGATGAGCTCTCGTCACTGTAAAGTTCCGCTAACTAATTTAAGATAATCACTGTGATGAGATTACCTTCTCGATCAATTGTGAGAGATTTGGTATTTTTGACATAATGAATTTATATCTGATAGTGGATATTTCAGAATAGTAAAGCTATAGTAAGTACCTGAGCTTGATTTGAATATCAGGATATGGAGACGTGAGGAGCTTTTTGCACATCAAATCAATCAATAGAATTGTGGTGCTTGGCCATTTAGAGATAACAAGCACTCCAGAGAATCGATCTACTAAATTAAGTCAAACCAACTTAACCTTTGCCCAATTGACTGGATTTGTCAACTGTGGCATGAGACTAGCCAATCACTGATTCTGGACCACTTCTTGATCTCATGTTTTAGATTTGCCCTATTCTCACCAACAGTTTGATTTAGATTGGCAGACTCCTGAAGGTGATGATTCTGAACCTGTTTTTGTCTAGTTTTACATTCCTTTAGGAAAACAGTCACAGGATGTATGGAACCATCTGTAAAAAGTTATCATTGCAGTGTATTGGAGATTCAGAATGCTGATGTTGTGGTTCTGATTTAGTTAAGATCTGGTTGATCCAGGACAGTTATAACAGAGGTATATATCATCAAGCTAAATAGTTTCCTTCATCCTGTGCTTTTTGATAAAAGTTAAATAATTGGGCTAAAATGACTGCAAACATAATTTCACATATCATAGCTAATCTGATCAGCTCTATTTAATAGAATGTTCCTCATTGCACGTTTAATGACTTGGCCCAACTCACCTTGAGATGTTTAAGAAGTTACCAAGCACCTGAGATTATTGCTTATCGTTAAAGGGTTTGAAAATTATGTGCTGGTGTTTTGGAATATTAATTGGTTTGATGTTTGGATCTCCGTTTAAACCTTACCAAAACAGATTGATATTGAATTTCTGGAATCCAAGTTAAGGTTAAGGGTTTTCCTTTCAGAACCAAAATGTCGTTTACATTTGCGGCTGACTGGACTTTAGTTTTGGAACTGAGCATTGAATGATTCTACTTGATACATCGCTGATTTAAAGGAACCCAATGCCTGGTACACTGTCTATATCTAGATAGGGTATCTTTATATACATCTAATAGTACATCGGGTTGGTAACTGGTATAATCATATATCAGCAGACAAAGTGTTATATGTTTGTTTCTAGAAATGGGGTTAGAAAAATAAGATGCAGAAGATGGACTTGGGATAGGGCGATATCCAAATGTCAAGAGATTATGGCAATTAATTACATGCTGAGAAGGAATCATTGAAAACTTCCTCAGGCGCTATGTCATCTCCATCTTTGAGTTCATCGACCTTCATGTTTGAGGTCCTTGTGAACTTCACTACAGCTTCAATATCAGGACTAGCCTTCTTCATTAGAGAGAGATAAGGTAGGAATTCAGTGATCATCAGAGAAGAAGTGGTGCGGAACATCCCTCGGGTCTGGTTTCTCCTTTGAGTGGCCAAATCGATGAGCTCTCTGTGCCCAGCCATCTGCCTACTGAAGCTTCGAGTTGCAGGACGGAAGAAGCGAGGGCGGCAATTCAAGCGAGCATTGGTTTTGGTTGCGTTGAGTATGCCGCGAGTCAGAATCATGGAGCGCATAAGAGCAGTAGATTGGGGATGAGGGTCCTGTCCCCAGGGAACCTCAAGGGCTGAAGCATAGCTAAAGGCATCGGCAGCCATGAGGTAGTGGTCGATGGTAGGCATGAACAAAGGATAGTTCTGGAATAAATAGTCACAAAAATGCGAAAGCTCGACGGGACAGGAAGCCAAGAAGGCTTCGGGTTTTGATTGCATAACGTCATCTATCCATTTGCAGAAGAACACCTTCCCAAGGGCATGGAATAGATTTAGGGGGACTTCGGAAGAGGTGGCTTGTTCAGAAAGGCCAAGCTCCTGGTAGGAGCGACCTACGCATCGAAGCTGTAGCTCGTTGATGGCGCCACGTAGATCGCCTTCTGCACCCTCGGCAATCTCTTTGATGATAGGTGTAATTTGCGATTTGACGGCCATGCGTATATCAAACCGCAATTCTACCGCCCGTACAAGCGCCTTACGAAGAAAGGTAACAGCAACAGGGTTGAAGTTAATCCTGGAAGCGAATCCCTGTTCAAACAGCTCAGGAGGAACTAAACTAGAGGCTGAAAACAAATAGTTGGACTCAGCCGCGCGGTCTGAATCGAGATCAGTGGCCGACCCCAGGCTAGAGGCAACCAAAACGACAGGAAAACGGGCACAGGGGTCTATACACATCCCACGAAGTGTGGTCTGGATTCGACGTCGAGTTTCAAAGTGTTCAATGCTAGGAAGATCATCTAGCATCACGAGCTGACCACGACAACCCCTTTTAGAACCAAGAGCTTTATACCTCATTCCAGCCTGAAGAAACTTTTGAAATCGTTCCCCAATGCCAGGCCAATAGTCGTCACTGTGTTCGTTCAGCCGTGCCGGTGAATCCGGTGTGCTCCATTCAACTATGTGCATTTGAAGCTCATTGGCCAATACTTTAACGAGAGATGACTTCCCTGTGCCAGGGGGGCCGTTGAGGACAAGAATGCGAGCTTTCTTTCGCATTAGCGTTGTATTTTTGTCTCGTTACCGATTTCTTAGACAGCGCATCGGTAAGCCATTGGTGAACTTCCGTTACTTTATTCTTGTGAACCACTACATCATCCTACATGTATAAATATCTTTCTAAGTATAAAAATACCATTTCTTTAGGAACGAGCGCCTCGCTCCAAAGTTCAGTTGAAAGATTAGGGAAACTCGGCTTATCTCTTTGATGAGCACCAATCTTTGGCAAAATAGGCTATTCCACAAACAATCTAGATTAGCAAACTGTATATTATTAATGCATGGTGCTAACAACTATTACGCTAAAAGGGACAGAGCCAATATTAAATTTAGCTAGACCTCTTGGAGGTGCGAAAAATTAAAATAAGGTTGAGCAGAAATATATCCTCAGACTCACTGGAAAACTTAAATATACTAAATGACGAATAGTATTGCATATTTTAAAAAATCAAACAACCCTATTTTCAATAAGTATAAAAATAAGCAGCATGTATTAATATAATGGTTTCTAATCAAACAGTGAACGGATTAAGTCCCTTGGAAAGAAGAAAAGCAACGCTAAGTACACTTACTTTTAAAAACTGTGAGCTAAAGGAACTTGGTGTCCAGGGTGCCCTATCTGTTTGCCTTTCTTGGCTTTGGTAAAGCCCTTTAGCGTCGTTTGCTGGTTTCAACCCTACTGTTGTTTTACTAGTACCCGGGTGCCTTTGATTTATCGGGCTTTGGTTTTGGCGTAGCTCTCCTATTGAAATAGGTATCCTATTATAACCGTGGGGTGTGAGATGAAGGGTCTCTTTAGGTCCGTGGGTGTACTCTATCTTTTGGGATAGGGGAGATTGCATTTTTATTGGAGCAGGTTTCAAAGCTGTACTGTTGGTGTTTACATGATAGCTCTTAGATATTGAAGATTGGTTTATAGGTGGGTAAAATTCGTTATCGTCAGAAAGTTCAGCGATCAAATCCAACTCTGTTTTCGGTTTCTTTAAGAGCGAAGGCCCATTTTTAGAATTAAAGTTTTGGAAAGAATCATTCTTCCTGATCGGTTTGAGAGGGCGAGAGACATGTTCATTCTTGGCAAGATCTAAAGATGAAAAACTCGGTTTTTGCATTTCAGCTAGGCTAGAATGAGCCTCATGAAAGCTCTTCTTCTCGACTTTCCCAAACCCACTATTTTGGCTAAACGTCCCAGACTGGACCTTTACCGCCCCCTCTTTGGAAAATAAGGGCAGAGAACAGGACTTAGTAGGTTTGCTGATAAGTTTGGAAGTGTCACTAGACAATTCAATAAGTTCATCACTGGAAAAATCAAAATCATCGGACATGAGATCCAACCTGTTTTGAGTTAAAGGTTGTGACGGAGGGGCAGAGTTAGCTTCCTTGGCAGACTTTTGGGAGCTCAGTACTCTATCAAACTCCAAGAAATCTTCTTCATCAAAGTCCATGGATGAGTCTAGATTCAAGTCTTCAAGTGCATCGGGACTCTGTTCAGGGTTATTTGGTTTCAATGGATTGCTTCCCATTTTAAAAGTCTGAAAAAAACTCAAGAAAGGCTGATGAGAGGATAGAATACTCACGCTTAGTCTATGATATCTGATCCTTTCTATAGATCTCACCATGATCCCTATGAATATTTCCTGTCTAAAAATTGTTTCATCCAACATGACTAGACGTCTCTAATAAAAACATCTTTTAAAGAGGTATTTATATTTACCCGTATGATCGTCTTCTAGCAAGGTTTAGTATGTTTTAACGGTCGTGTAGTGTAATGGTTAGCACACAGGATTCTGATTCCTGTAATCCGAGTTCGATCCCCGGCGTGACCTTCAATTTTTTAAATTTTTTACCCAAATCTATCTATCTTAATCTAAGTCCAAGTCCAACGGCAATGCAGGGGTCATTATTTTAGGGATTGGGCCATTTTCTAATACACATGCTGCTCAAGTCACAGCATAGCACAGTTCAATTTTGAAAAAGTAACTAATTACACATTTTATAGTTAAAACATTAATAACTCAATGAAAACTTAATATTTTTTCACACTGTAAACTATCAAAATGAAGCTAAGGATCCCATCTTTCTATTGGTCTAAAAAAAATTAATATGTATACTATACTCAATATTAAAGCAAAAGTAATTTAAAAGATTATAATCCAGATTTAATTATATGATTCTATCTAATGATATAAAGTAGATCACGTAAAAGCTAATAAAAACTCTTTTTTTAAATATACAAAATATCTTTTTTATTTAATGAAATTAAAGATAAGATTGAGAGCTTTATTTTTGCATTTTATTTTATTTAAAAAGCTCAATTATTTAGGATTTTATGGAAGTTTGAAGTTAGGATGTTTTTATCACTGTTTAGATTAATTTTAAGGTTCAAGTGAGCTTCTACCTCAAATTAAGCATTCCTTAAATAGAATCCTTTGATATTTTATCATTTTAAAAATATGCAGAAGAGTTACAGTTAACTGAATACATCATTTTAATTGATTTGCATTGATTACAAAGAGGATATGATGTAATAATGATGCTTAGCTGCTTCACATATATCACCTGTGCATGAAACTGGGTATTTAATTAATTCTGCAAACATAAATTCAAGTTCAAACTATAGTAAAAGCTATCACACCATTTCTTTCAGAATGGTGTCATTTAGCTTAGTATATAAGAGCTAAAGCACCACAAAGCTTCTAATCCAAAAGACCCCATTTAAAGGCCACATTCTGATCAGAACTACTCTATCATTAAGGCACATTTCAGAGATCTGACCTAATTACAGATTCAAAATACTACCATGTCCTCAGTTAAATTTACTTCTGTCATGCTCTATCTTTTTTTCTTGGGAGCTTCAACAAAAAGAGAAAGAATTGCAATGTTAAAAAAGCATCCCTCTTTATTGCGGGTGATGATCTTGATAATTTCATCAAGCACTCTCTTACTCAAACTGAATTTGGGAAAGCTCAGTTCCTGTCAACTATTCAAAATCAAAAAAGCAATGAGTTCATTGAAAACTTAAAGGATCTCATGAAATTTTCTCCCCAAAAGCATCTCCCAGCCTTGCAATCTCTGGTTACTTCCAGTTACTCTTTAAAAGAGCTTAATGATATGGGGTTTAATATAACCAAAAGTGAGTTTGAATGCTCAAGAAAAATAAATAAAAATAAAAATGTAAGCTTAAACAAAAAAAGCTAAAAAATAATAACTATTCATTAAAAAAAAGAAATAACTAAAAAATAATTAAAAAATTGCTGGAAAATTCTTTTGAAACAAGCCAGTTTACAAAAAAAGTGCCTGAAATTTTTTATAAAGATATAGAAAAAGAGATGAGTAATTATTCAACTGAAATTAAATACTCTCTACTTAAAACAAAAAGAAATTGATGAAAATAAAAAATGAAATTTCAGTTTCAATTTCTACTTACTATAAATTAATTCCTAAAAATATAAAAAAAGTAAAAAACAAACCAATATGTGCAATATTTGTAATTTAAAAAATTCACTAGAAAAAAGAAGGAATAATGTGAAAGTAAAAACTTGCCATTACCAGAATCTATAGACAATGGCTTAAAGACTATTAATCAGCACCAAGACTTTTATGCTCATCAAAATAGGGAATATAAAAAAGATATTTATGAATTAGATGATAAGTCTTGTGTTGTAGTTATAGATTATTAAGAAAACTTAAAGGTTGGAAGTGGTCCAGTTGAGACCAATAATTGTTTTTATTCAAAAAAACCTATTTCATTATTAAGGTTTGCATTAGTTTTTAAAGAAAACATTAAAATCAATTATGAATATCATGATTTTTTTGTCTCAAATATTATCACATGATTCTTTATTTTCAGGTGAATGTCTAATTAGTCTTCTTAAATTAGATAGATTTAAAAAAATAAAAAATATAAAAGTGTGGACTGATAATGGAAATCATTTTAGATCATATGAATTTTTATATTACTTATTTAAAGAGGCACCTAAAT
>QTSX02004066.1:0-13437 GCA_014839935.2 Entomophthora muscae | reverse complement strand
CTGGCAGGTTGCAGGGTAACTTAACAATTTGAGTCTGTGATCTACCGGGTTGACAAGTCCTGGGCTGTCCTGGGGGCCAATCCGCCTTCAGAGGACTGGGATTCAACTCTTGTGTTTTCAATACAAGTATTGAAATGTAACTCATGACACACAGCCTGATCAGCTAGCCCCAACGCTGCAATATAGACAACCCCAATTTTACTGAAATCTTGGGCAGGAGGCGCATTGAGCAGGGGAGGAGTGGCTGGTATTTCCTTCATAATGGTTGGAGTCTGACCTTTGTTGCAGCCAGGAGACAGATCCAGGTGGTGGTTTCACGGTAGGTTCCATAATTCTGTGGATTATTTGGCCAAGTAGGAAAGTGCAGAAACCTCAAAAAACTTTAACAAAACTGACTTATTTAACGGATTTGAATTAAACAGTTGATTAGAAATGGGTTACAGATGCTCCAGTTTGCCGGTCAAATCTGATTTCCCCCGTAAGTTGACGTTGATAAATTGACGTAATTTAAGGGTCATCAGATATGAACTTTTTAATCAGCATGGTTATCAGAAATTGGTCACTCAAGGGTTCTTTGCAACCTGGACTAGATACTCACTTGACAATGTGGAAGGAATAGGAGCCCAGGATCCAGGCGGTATTGCTTAGTCAAGTTTTGTTATATATTGAATAATTTTCACTGTTTCAACTCTTAAGAGTTGAGTCCTCCCCAAAATTTACTCAATAAAATCACATATTCCCTGGTCTAACTTTACTTTTGAAAATGCATCCTGTAGTTGAATTGTTGCGCTACATTCCCTACAATTTAATCCTTAGCTGGATTATTACTGGAAGATGGGGGCCTGTCACCAGTACTTTGTTTTTGTCACTGCCAAATGTTAATTCAATGCCTGCCAATCTTGGAGCTGTTCCCACTCCTGCCAAAGCTGAAACTCATGTGCTATCCCAATGTCCTGAATTTTATGCTGAAGACACTCTGATTCTCTCATAGGCCATTTACCTAAGGCTTTTCTGGTTGGGGTTAATTATTTTACTTAACCCTAGTATATCATTTGGAAATTTCACAAAATGGTATTTAAAGCTGTATTGGTGGTTAATCATTAACTCTATGTGGATTTGGTGGGTGATTCCCCACCACATGGATACAGCTTCTTATTATCCCGTGATTTCCTACACATTACTCAACTCTTTGACATCTGAATTCTTTGAAGCAGTTTGTCATGATTTTGTGTTTCTTTTCTCCTTCTCTGTTGAGATATCTGTGTTCACCATGCTTATTTACATCAGCTCCTTTCTGAGTTTTTAGTTTGGGCTTTTCTTTAATTTATGGTTTCCATCTCCAGTTGCAGTTGGTGAGACTGTACCATCTGTTTCATATTTCTATTGTGCCATATTATTCTGGCGTGCGGATTATTTCCTTGCTCTACCCACTGATGAAATTTTGTGTTAGGTTTGTAAGCCTTATCAATCTATTCTGGCTCTAGCCTTAGTCACAAATTGCAAGTTTACCATGCAATGACAAAGGTGTCACAGCCCATACCAGAGTCTGGCTGGACTCCCATAGGGGAGGAGGCCGGGCCTGGAAGGCCATGTAAACAATAGGTGCAATACAGACCAGGTAGTTGACTGCAGTAGCTAGGGGGCGCCAACTCCCAGTATGGTGCACAACCTGATCAGCTAGCCCCAATACTGTGATATAGACAAACCCCAACTTACTGAAGTCCTGGGCAGGAGGCGCATTGGGAAGGGGGGGAGCAGCAGGAATCTCCTTCATAGCAGGCGGGAGATCCAGATGATGGGGGTGGTAATACTCCACGTCAAGAGCGCAGGGTAGATTGACTGTGATGGCAGGAGTATAGCCAGGAGGATATGGGTAGGCAAGATTGTATTGTGTTGTGGATTCTTGAATAGATGCAAAGAGAATAATTAAATTGGAGAAAAAATAAACAATTCCTACAATAAGATAATGATTTCTGGGAATAAACTTGTTTTATTAAGATGTCAACAGTAAGGAGGACATCTTCTCCTCACTACTTATACTTACTGGTAATTTTGTGGCCTTTTGTACCACCAGGGGACTGATGGTATCAAATTCAGTTGTCTTCAATTTTCACTGGAATTTGCGTACTTGGGCCAGGGGGTGGGTGCTCATTGTTTGGTATAACATGAACCTTTCTTGAAATGCAGCATGCCAAGATGCCACAGTTATATATAGATCCCACAAGAGATTGAGTGCCTGATTGTGTAATCAAACAATTAAGCTCCCAATGTACCATTTCCTGAAGTTGAGAGGCCCAAATTTAATAATAGAGTTAAAGCCAGGGATTCAAGGCTTGTGTGCCTCTCAAATCCTGGGCCATTTGTTAGTTGAAAGGGGGTTTTCTTGCTCTGGGAGATACTTGGTAGGGGCTCCCAAGCTGTGGGGGTTTTGCCTCTAGGAAGGCCAGCTGATTGTCAAGGGCATTTTAGGCCCTGACATCATCTCATACCATAGTTGAGCTAGCAGAGCATGTCTCTTTATTCCAAGACTTGTATTCCTTCAGCAAAGTAGCACATTCTTGAGGTTGGATTCTGGTTCCCAAGTATTCTCTTCATTGGGGTACTCTTTCCATTGGACCAGCAAGTGAGGTTTTTGGTATCAGAGTTTGTATCCCAGGATAGTTTTGACCTTGTGTTCTGTGAAAATTCCTACTTTAATGGGTGGGGGAGCTGTTCTCACTATCTGATGCAGGAGAGAAGGTAATTTCTTTTTGATAACAGGAAGCAGTGGAATACATTGTGAATCTTCCATCTGGGGGCAGTTCTAGTTGGTAGGCTACAGTACTACTGCGTTGTGAGACCTTGTATGAACCTGTTCTTTGGGGACTCAAGCTAGCTCAAGGGGCAGTGGTATTGATGTTCTTTGCGCTGAAGTACACAAGGTCTCCTACTTCAATTGGGGGACCAGGGCTTTTTTCTTGTTGGCAAAATTCTTATATACTTGTACTGCTCTTCTCAGGTTCTGGGCACATTCTTCTTGGCACATGTGAATGTTGCTGACCCAGTCTCATCCTTCTGGGTTGTTGGCTTCCTCTGTGGGAGGGGAATCCCATGTGGGGTTGAATCTGTAGTTGGCTTTGAAGGGGGACATACTGGTGGAGCTGTGGTCTTGGTTGTTGTACGCAAACTGAGCCATTGGTAGGTGTGTTACACAATTGTTCTGTTCCAAGTTAACATAGCATCTTAATTACTGTTCAAAGATCTGGTTTACTCTCTTGGTCTGTCTGTTGCTCTGGGGGTGATATGCAGTAGACAACAATATTTTTATTCCCAAGTCCTTTAGTATTTGGGCCCAAAACTTGGGGGTGAATTGTGGGCCTCTGTCTGAGACCACTTCTTGTGGGAGTCCGTGGTTCATGAATACTTGGTTCCAGAATAGGGTGGCAGTTTCTTGTGCTGTTACTTTGGTTGTTGTTGGAATGAAGTGAGACATTTTGGTGAAACAATTGCCAATTACAAGGATGGCATTTAATCCTTTTGAATTAGGTAGCTCCATAATATAGACCATGGATACTGACTTCCAAGGGCCTTCTGCAATCTGAAGAGGTTGTATTAATCCTTCTGGTTTTCCTTGCTTAGGCTTGGTACGTTCACATGTCTTGCAACCACTTAGGTATCCTTCAGTTTCTGGCTTCATCCTGGGCCACATGTAGGCTCTCTAGATCCCTTTGAGATTCTTTGTACGCCCAGGGTGTCCTGACATGGGGGAGTTGTGGTATTTTTTCAGTATCTCTAAGTGCAGTGGACCTTCTGGTACATAGGTGCATTCATGTAGCTGCAGGGTGTTTTCATGTAAGAAGTAACATGTTTGATAGTATCAACTATTGATATCTTGATTTAAGTCTTCAATGATAGAGATGCAGTGCTGGTCTATGGTCTGAGCCAGTTGGATTTCTTCCTTCTACTGGCTAGTCCCAGGAATAAGAGCAATGGCTCAATAATGTTTGGAGACAGCAAGGATTTAATGTTGAATTCTTCAATCTCTTTGGCGCTAAGAAAAAGGTCTGATCTTTGGCTTAGGGATTCAAGTACAATGTTGATCTTGCCAGGTTTGTAGCTGATTGATAAGTTGTAATCTGCTAGTAATAGGGCACATCTAGATTGATGCTGATTCAGTTATTGAAGTTTAAAGAAGTATGTCAGGCTCTTGTGATAAGTCATGATTTTCACTGGGTGGTTGGCGTTGCACAAGTATCTTCTCCAATATTTCAAAGACTGGATGATAGCAAGCATTTCTTTGTCATAGATGAGGTAGTTCAACTTAGGTAATGTGAACTTCCTGGAGTAGTAAGCTACAGGGTGCAGCTTACTATTATGCTCCTCCTGAAGCAACACCCCCAATGAAAATTCATAAGTGTCATTCTCCGCAATGAATGGTTTATTTTAAACTGGCATTGCTAAGACAGGGGCAGACACAAAGGCATTATTCATCAGCTTGGATGTAGATCTGACGGTGTTGCCTCATAAAAACAGGTGTTTCTCAGAGGTGAGTTGGGTCAAGGGCAAGAAGATAGAAGAAAAAGTTGGAAAAATGCATGGCAGAAGTTTGCCAGGCCCAGGAAGCTTCTGACTTCCTTGCAGTTCTTAGGTTCTGGCCATAAAGTCACAGCTTCTATCTTATTGAGTGTTATAGAAAATATTTCTTTTAGCACATTTTAACCCAAGAACTCTACTTTTTCCTGGAAGAACCCACATTTTTAGAGCTTAAAAAACAGTCTGTGTTCCTTGAAGCATTTTCAGACAGCTTGAATATGTTTGGCATGTTTTTCTGGCAAGCAACTGTAGATAAGGATGTCATTTAAGTAGGCTACACAACACTGATCCTTGAGTCCTCCCAATACCATGTCCACCATAGTCTGGAAGATGCTGGGTATATTACATAACCCAAATGGTATAAACAGGTACTTGTATAGGTCTTTTCTAGTTTTTAAGGTGGTCTTCCATTCATCACCAGGCCTGATACAGATCTGGTTGAAGGCTTTTCTCAGATCAACCTTTGATAAGACATTGACTCATGAAAGCAGGTCTGGCAGGTCTTCAGCATTATACAAATGATATCTATTTTTAATTTGATGCTTTTTAGGTCCTGGTAATTTACACAAGGACGTAGTTCATCACCCTTCTTCTTAAAAAACAGTAAAGGGGGCAAACAAGGAGATTTGAAGATGTGTATGTATCCCTTCTTTAGCATCTTGTCCAAGTACTCTCTTAAGGCAACTTGTTCCTTAATTTTGAAACTGTAAACAGGTCCATATTTAGGTTGGGTTTCTGGGAGGAGGTCAATGGTGTAGTCAAACTGGCTGTGTTTGGGCAAGGCAGTGACTTCTTTCTCTGAGAAGACAGACTCCCAAGGCTTCAAAAATTTAGGAATCTCTTAGCTTTGTAAGATTACATGGTGATATTGTTTAGCTCTAGAGACTGCTGATGGTTCAAAAATGGAACCTCCAAGTTTTGACTCTCATGAGTGACAGTTACCTGATGATTTTTATTTTATAAGTTTGTTTGGTGGTCAACCCACCATTTAAAACCTATCACTACAGGTTTGGGCAACTTCTCCATGACGTAAAATCTGGTAGGCAATAGGTTTTTATTCAGTTTCAGGGAGATAGACTCTTTAGATTTGTGGGACAGCTCAGTTTTCTTATTGCCTAAGGTTACCAGTTGGAAATTTTCTTGGGCTATTACATCCAGTTTCTCAGCTAGGCTATGTTCTATGTAGTTGAGGATTGCCCCACTTTCTAATAGGGCCATGATTTTTACCTTAAGGTCATGGTAGCATAAAATAGAGGCAATGATAGGATATGAGTGGGAAGCATTGTTTATTGCTGAAATAGTGGCTCCTTGGGTTCCATTGGAGCGGCTAGCGCAGTATTTGGATAAGTGGCCACTCTTATGGCAATAGAAGCATAGTCCACTTCTGACATGGCGTTGGTACTCTTTTTGGGGTCATTTTCAAACAAGACCTACTAGCACTAGGGGGTTGTTTGTTCCAGGGCTGTCAAGTGTTGTATCCTTGGGGTTGGCTGAAGTCCATGCCTCTGGAAAGTTCCAGAAGCTTGTCTTTGGGGAGGTCACAACAGTGGTGTCTCATGAGGCTGGTGTGCTATGGATTCAGACCTTTTCTGAAATGCAACCCTGATATGTTGTCAGAGATCTTGGCAGCCTCTGCCAGGCGTAGGAACTGTTGTATGTAGGTCTCAAGGCTGTCCTTTCCCTGGATCAGGCGGATGAGCCCCATCTAGGCTTGGATCTTGGACCTTGCAGGGGTGGTTGCAGAGTTCATTCTCTCCAGGAATTGGCGGTAGGAGAGTATGAGGTCCAGGTCTTCTTTAGGATGGTCAGGATGGTCTCTCTAGTGTTATTATTTAGTTATGAGAAAACTATCATAAACTTCTGAGAGTCATCTCTGAAATTCTTGGGTGGGTGTAAAACAAGGCATTAATCATTATCATTCCTTTTCTGAAGCCAGCCAAATCCATTTTGGGCAGGTCAGGGAGGTTTATGGGGGAAGATGTATTCTGGTTGGAAGTGGAGATTGTCACATTCTGAACTTGGGTTGGCTTGGTGACATCTCCTTCTTGGTTTTTGCTGGTATTGTTGTAACTGTACTGCTTTAGCAGAGTTACATGGGGAAAACATTTGGATACTAGATAATATCTTTATTTGGAGATATTAGAGTTATATAGTGTGAGTGAATAATAGACAGTAGGAACATGATTTTAATGATCAATTGGTTGGATTATTAGGGGGTGGCTTGATCCAGATATTGAGTCAAGCGCTGAATCAAAATATCCATTGTTTGGGATCATCAATTGCTCAAAGATGCTATTTCTGGAAATTCACATTAACTTCCTAACTTGGCTACAGGTTGCTGAGAAGTCAGATTGAGGTTCAAAAATCTGCTTAGTTGGAACCTTGTTGGCAGATTGACCCTGCTGTTTCAACATTATCTTGTTTCTTGGTCATGAACTGCCTTATATAGTAAGCTGAGGTCAAAAATAAAAGCATACAAGATGCCCCTATAATCAAAGAATAATAGTGGCCCATAGCTATTATTTTTTATATGGTTGATATACTGTCACAGCATATACCAGAGTCTGGCTGTAATCCCACAGGGGAGGCAGGCCAGGCCTGAAAAGCCATGCACACAATTGATGCAATCCTGAAAATATAGTTCACAGCAGTGGCCAGGGGACGCCAATTTCTGATATGGGGCATAACCTGATTAGCCAGCTTCAATACTGTAATGTAGACAAACCCCAACTTAAAAAGCCTTGGGCAGAAGGCACATTGGGAAAAGGGGGGAGTGGATGGGATCTCCTTCATGATAATCAGAATTGGGCCTCTAGAGTGGCCAGGATGAAGATCCAGATGGTGAGGGTGAAAGAACTCCAAGTCAATGGCGCAAGGTGGCGTAACCAGTGGACAGGAGGAAGATCCAGATGGTGAGGGTGGAAGAACTCCAAGTCAATGGTGCAAGGTGGCGTAACCGGTGGACAGGAGAAGAGCCAGGAGAGAAAGGATAGGCGCAGGTGCATTGTGTAGCAGATTCACAAAGAGAGACAAACATAATGATTATATTGGTGCAAAAATAGATAATTCCTGTAAGAAAATACAGGATTCTGGGAAAAAGGTTGTTTATTTTATGATGTCAACAGTGAGAAAGGCTTTTCCTCCTCACTACTTATACTTACTGAGAAATACTTAGTCTTTTGTGCCACCAGAGGCTTGGTGGCATCATCTTCAGGGATACTTTCAAAATGGTTTTGAAATTGAGTGCTGGGACCTGGGGAGGGAAAGGCATTGGTTGTTTCTTCATGGTCATGTGTTTGGCTTCAGCATGCCAAGGTGCCACAGCTATTATTAGAGCCTGGGGGCATTTAGTTGCCCATTTGAGCAGTTGGGCAAGCGCTGATACAATATACCATTTACTGATAGTAAGAAAACCTGATTTATTGTTTATCCTCAATTTCAGGGTTTTGCAGCATGTGGGCCTCACAAACCCCTGGTCATTTGTGGTCAAAAATGGAGAGTTTTCCTTCTGGAAAGGCAGTTGGCAATGGTTTCAGTGCAGTTTATTGTGTTGTCTCCAGGAAAGCTGGTTGATTATCTTGGGAATTCTAGGCTCTGACATTAAATGGTATATAGTTATTTCCTTGCCGTTGTAGACAATGTAATAAGGGTCTTTGGAAGCATTTGGGTGGGTGTACCACTGCAAGTCTTCCAAAGTTCAGGGTTCTTGATAAGGGTTTGGGGGGATAATTAGTGAAGTGCACAAGTCCAAATGGAGTGCCAGGGGGCAATAATAGTAAACTCTACTAGATCTCTAGCTTAGGCTTGATGTTTAACTCCTGAAGGTGAGTTCAGGTATTTGGGCAATTGTAGATGGAAGATTATCAGAAATATGCATGAAAATAGGTTGGTGAACCAAAGGTTCATAACAAACTTCATTGGGTAAAAATGACAATACAGTACCTCACAGGTGCTCTTGGCTTATATAATCACTCACCTGTAGGTCCCTCTGGGAATTCTTACTGGATTATCTGGGTGGCATGGTTTGGCATCATAATTTCTGATGTCTGGTTGGCTGTCTTATTGTTATTTTCAAGGTATTTGGGATAAACTGTTTGTACTGTTAGTGTCCTATCTTTGCTTGGCTGGTCATTGGTTGTGGCAGAACTAGTTGCAAGTGTCATGGGAACATTTCCAATTTGATTACCAAACTTAGACTGGGCTGGCAAGCATTCCTGAGCTTGAATATCTTTATTAAAAAGGGGTTCCCTCTTGAGAACCTCAAATTTTCAAATAGAGGATGGGCTTAAACTGGGGGCCCTGGGCAGCAGAAATTAGCCTCCCTAGATCCAGTCAAACCCCTAAGACTTGAAAGTAGCTTTTGGGGCCCAGGACGGGCCCCACAGCTACAAGCAGGGTGGGATTAGTTCCCACAACTGAATATTTGCTTTTTGAAGAAAATTTGGGTGCAAGCAAAATCCTGCCACCCACACCCAGCCTGGTGGTTAGGTGTGGGTTCAATTCCCATCTGGGGGTTTGACATTGTTACTTTTTTAACAGGTTTCTCCAGAATATGTTAATACAGTAGTTTTCAAACCTATTGAGACAAGTGATTATTAGTCAGTTTAGAGCGCATAGGTTCAGTCATATAACAAATTTCAACTGGAACCAGTTGAAGGTAAATTTACTCAATAAAGCTTCCATTTATCTAGGGCCAGAAAACAAAAACAGTCAATCACACAACAAAAATAAAGTCAAATACTAAATCCCAAAAATGATGCAGCAAACACATAAAATCCATATTCAAAACAAACACAAATCAGCCACTTCCTGAAACATTCTACATTAAATTTTATTATGAGTGTGTGGAAAAAATAATACAAACAGAGAACACATGAGGTTCAGTCACAAAAGTGATAAGTTCAAACCAAAAACAACTGGTTCTTTGAAAATATTGATTATTTTTGGGACTCAAATTAGAAATAGTGGATTTCAGGAGTGAATCCACTAAAAAATATTCAGGGAGCTACAGCATTATTTCCAATGTGCATGTTTCTAAAAAATTGGCCATTTATGTCTGAGTGCATGTCTCAAAAAGGAGCACACATTTGAATAAAGTTAATTTCCTAGAAATTCTTTGCTTTTCTCTGTTTTAATAGAGCTTTAATTGCTTTCTGTCTACAATGAGCTTCACTAGTGAAGATAACTTTGACATTGTCAAGGAGAAGTAACAAGAGCAACTCTAAGCTCAGGCTGCTTATCAAGGGAGCGTAACTGCAATGGCCCCCATCTATACCCAGTTCAATACAAGTTGTGAGGAGGTCAAGCTGTATGTGTCACCAGACCCATCCACAGGTGGCTTTTCCAATAGACAATATGGTGCTCCCCAAGACCAGGCTCAACCCAAGTGTTGTGAATGCCAATATTCAGGTTTTATCAATTTTGCCTTTGTTGGGTTATTTTGAGGGTGAATCACTTGATTTTGCTCCTTAAAATGGATCTATTCCAAAGTGGGAAAGTCAACTGTTTGGTTTCCTGATTCTGCGCAACTCACTCACCTCACTCATGCTTGTGGCAAGTGATTTTACCATCCTAGTATTGTTTTTTGATATTGCTAAACAGTATATATTCCAATTCCTTATTCCAAATAAAATTTAAGTTCTATTCACATTTCTGTTTTTTTTGTATTTTCAAGTACTTTGGCGCCTCTATTTAGCCACGTCTAGTAGAGATTTATTACTCAGGGCCACAAGGTAATTGCATCACCTTCCCTTCCAAATAACCAAGACTTAGTATGAATCCAATCCTAATGTTAGGATTTTCTGTTGTGTGTCTATGCCGCGCCTCAGAATGCAACAGTGGTGTTAAGGACAAGCTTCACCTTCTCCATAACAGTAGCCAGAACATCATCACAACATTATACAGGATTGTATACCAAAGACACCCTCCTGGTGATGATGACATTTACCGTTTTTCTGGTAATGACCTTTGTGTATTTTCTGGTCAGCTTTTGGACCCTGAGATTTATGCTCTGTGCCACTGCACCCTGTGCAACTTGAGCTGGTTGTGCCAGTGCAACCTCACAGTGATTCACTCCCCTCCTCTCTCTTTCCTGAGTTGACATTTGTGTTTCACTAACTCAATTTTTTGACCCACAAGGGTGTCCATGTCTGTGGTGCACTCCTCTGGCTCCTTGGCTCTGATGTTATGATTTGGTTATTTTGATACAGTAGTTTTAAAAGTTATGGCAACAACCAAAAATACTTCATATTTAAATAAAATAAACTCAAATTTAAGCAAACTCCAACTATCAGTGTAAAATATACACTCTGTTAACAGGTATTTTTGGTATTAATAGACAAAATGGGTCAACACAGTAACAAAGTGTTCACACTTAAAACAAAAAAATTCAAAATAAAAACCAAAATACATGAATTCACCAAAAATGGTTTGAGGTGAACTTTGGTGTACATATTTTTAATATATAAATTTGTGACAAAATACACTCACACATAGTGAGTCAAAATTCAAACCAAAAAACAAAACATAATAGCAACTCAACATGTAAACAAAACCAATCAACTGTTGTATGCAATGTATTGTAGACAAGAATAATACCAAGGTATCTAAAATAAGGCACAAAATCTGAAACAAAATTTTTAAAAGCATTGTGATGGGTGTTTAAATATGGCGTAAAATCTGGGGAAATGGGTGGAAATTATTTTGGTGATTCTAAAAGGGGCGTTGTAACCCCAAAAACAACTAATTAAGAAACAAAAATTCTATAAATTGGTATATTGGGTGGGAAAAAGTATTAATTAAATATCCATATTCAGATAAAAGCAAAAATTAAAATTAGGGAGTAACTTAATTGAATTTTATTTAATATTTTATTAAATTCTCAAATGGAAGGAACACAAGCTGCTAGGGTGCAGAGCATCAACTCTTGGGTCCCCAAGCTGACCCAGAAGCCCACCAAGGTTATCTTCACCAAGAAAGTTAGAAACAAGGAGGTAGATTTTACTTTGTATGTGTCTGACGTTGTGTACTGGGAAGAGTTGGTCCCATCAGACATGCTGGAGAAGGTTAAGCCTGTACTTGACACTAGCTATGAGCCTTACATCAGTGATGGCAACCAGGAAGAGGACAAGGAGCCTGAGTTCTATAGAATCAATGAGGGACAGTTGGTGTTAAAGAAAGCTGCTGCGTTTTACAACAAGGTGCCTATGCCTTGTGTACCAGCTCCTGAGCAGGACCAAGATTCAACTGTACCCAAAAAGGCCACCCAGAAGGGCATCCATGATATAAAGCAAATTGTCCTTCTAAAGCTTATGCGGGGACCTGGTGACTACAAGAAGGCCACAGCCATTGTTGGGGAAGATCCCAAATAATCCAGTAAAACATTCAATAAATTCATCAATACTGGTCAAGTCCTTTCTACAGAGGGAATCCTTGTGTGCTTTCACCATGCTCACCAAGGAGCATAAATGAGCAATCTTCCAGTGGATAAACCAATACTGTCATCTTGAACTGGCAAATATACAGGCAATAGTCAAGTCTACTTTTGGGGTCAAGGCTTTGATATCCTTTTATTATCATTTAGTAAAGGTTCTGTGGGCTTTGTAAAAAAACTTGAGTATCTCCCTACAACTAAAACAGCCCTGACAATATCAAGACCTGGAAAAAATACACTGAGGTGTACACTGCCCTCAAAAACAAAGGGACTGACAAATTCTATTTTATTAACAAATCAGGATTTTCCTTGTCTATGCAAAACACATATAGCTACATACCCAAAAGTTCAAATGATGGAGTAGCTTGATGTGCTGAAGTCTGTGCCACAGCCTATTTGATGGTGGCTGTTCTTAGTCCAAAGAGTATTGAGATGTACCAAATGATATTGTAAGGTCTTGCCCAATAAGGCGTAAGATTATAAAATATACTGTGTAAAGCATTTGGATTTAAGTTTAAAAGATAAAGGAAATTAGGTACAGTTTGAAGAAGTACTTTTAAATGACCTGCCAAAATCTTATGGTTAGACACAAAAGGTGTCATGGAGTTAACTAGTCCTAAACAAACTATATAGAACAAAAGTATTGAATAAAGATTTGTTAGTAACCAAAGGTATATTTACGTCAGGATATTCCCCATGGGTAATATCTCAACATAAAACTAGTCAAGTTATCCCTAATTTTAAAAAATGATGACAACAAGCTAAAGTTTGTTGTCTTGCTATCTCCATTCTAATTATGCTAGCTGTTTTATCTCTGGAAGCAAATTTAAAATATACAAAATATTAATTTACTATAAACCTAAGTTCTCTTAAAAAAGATGATAACCTAAGTAAATTTCAAAGTTAAAATTTAAGATTTAAAAAAGAAAAATAAAGATTGAAGTAAAAAACCTGTGACAGTGATTTGGGAAACTCACTTAGAATTTCAGCTTAAAAGCTTACTCTTCTTGTGTCTTTATTTATAGGCAAGGAAAACCAAGTATTGGGGAGATCTTTAGGGCAAAACAGGGAGTTTTCTGAACAGATTTGATTGATAGTCAGAGGGGAAACACATGGTGATGGGGGATTTAGTTGGCAACAGAAGCCAAAGATCTGCATGAAGCAGTGGGGAAAGACAGCAGTTGAGTAAACCAAGGAGTTAAAAAGTAAAAAAGATAAACCTATCTTAGAATAGACATTATATAGGAGTAAATCAAACCGTGTGCAAACACGCAAATTGGAACAAAAAGAGAAACAAAAACCAAAGGCAAAGAGCAAAACTGTCAAAAATGACATTTAAATACTTGTATTGAAAACCCAAGAGTTGAGCTCAGTTCCCAAAAGACAGATTAAACCCTCCAGGACAGTCCAGGACCCACCAATCCGTTAAGTCA
>QTSX02004065.1:0-13522 GCA_014839935.2 Entomophthora muscae | reverse complement strand
TAATGAACATGGCAGTAAACTTCTGATGGGAGAAAAGCCCAGTATGGCTGTGGGCTGCAAGAAGCGTCTGGTTGAATGTCTTGGGATTGCACTCTCGGCTCTTGTCTGCAATGTTGTAGAACAACACATCTCTTAGGTGTATATCAGCATGGCCGGCAAGGAATATTGAGACGTTGTGGCCGCCTGCTCAGATCTTCTCTGATGCCTCGTCAGCTCATCCCATTTGATGGCTCAGGAAATGCAGGATTTGAAATTGGCTGAGCTTCAGATATTGAGCAAATTCTAGAGAAATCTTCTGTACACATACCTATTGGTTTAACTAAACAAAGTTTGATAGAAAAGGCTTCCTTTGGGGGAAGTTTCCTGGAACGCACCACTGACAGTGCCCTGATTCTGCTTCTTTTTACCTTTGGGGGGTGTTCTTTTCCCTAATATACTGTAGTACTGGACATAAAATGCCAATTTATAGTAGGATATAGAGATGACATTGTCTGTGATACTGGACATGCTGAGGGTAATTGTGGCGCTGATTGCTGGGCTGTGTGGCAATTCAGAGTCACCATCCCACTCACCACCTGTGTTATTGAACAGAACCAAGAGACCAACAACAAGCCCATGCATCCAGAGCTGTGCAGTGCGACAGGCAACAAACATGCTGTGGAGCCCCAGTAGGCATCAGACCTCAGTAATTCAGAGATAGGGGTCCCACTGAAGGAGGTCAAGCATATGGGATAGGCATGTTTGAGCTGGTAATCTGGCTACTTCTTCAGCTTCTTGGCAATCTTGGTGCCATCCCACTTCATGAGAGCCCAGAATTCTTGTCTGGCACAGCCTCAGTGAAAAGTAGATGGGGGCAATTTTTGCAAAGGCCATGCCACTTTGGTTGAGGCTTAGTATCTCCTTGATATTTTCATTGGTTGTAAATCATTGCTTGAGGGGCACACTGGGCATAATGGGACCTGGATTAGGCTGGTCTTGATTTGATTGGCACAAATTTTCAGGCAATGGTTGGATTGGGTTGGAGGGGGCCACAGTTGCCCAGTCTTCCAAGTGCAGCACAGGCTCAGGTCGGGCCTGACCTTGGAGTTCCTCATATTGGATGTCAGGAAAGCCACCCAGTGCTGCTCCTGGTGACACATACAACTTGACCTTTCTGGGACTTAAGTTGAGTTGGGTATAGACAAGGGTCATGACAGCTGTGCTCCCTTGACCAGCATAATGGGCTTGGAGTAGCTCCTGATACTGCTCCTCCACAATACCAAAGCCCTTGCCGCTAGCATAAACTATTTTAAACCAAAGTGCGATAAATATTCTATTGAAAACAGAAAAGCAAAATACTTTTAGGGCATCAATTTTAAACAAGTGTGTGCCCCTATTTGAGACACTTCCTGGGATCTACATGGCCAAGTTTAGAAGCACAGGAAATGAGGATAATGTAGTTTCATGAATAGATTTTGGTGGATCTGCTCCTGAAATCCACTATTTCTGATTTGAGTCCCAAAAGTAATCAAGATTGCCAAAAAGTGGGATGTCCTATGTTTGGAAATACCACTTCAGCGACTGGACCAACTTTGTTCTCTGATTGTATCATTTTTGGTGCATGTTCATTATCACAGTTGATGCAGGTTGCTTCAGGATGTGACTGGTTTGTGTTTGTTTTGAATATGGGTTCCATTTGTTTGCGAACTCATTTTTGGGATTCAGTATTTGACTTTAATTTCGTTGTGTGCTTGACTATTTCTGTAGTCTGGACCTAGATAAATGGAACTCTTATTGAGTAAATCGACCTTCAAGTGGGACCAGCTGCCTTCTGTCATGTGACTTGACCAACTTTGTTCTGAACTGAACCATTTCCATCCATCTTGACAGGTTGTAAAGCTGCTGCATCCCAAGGCGTCCTTTGGGTTGTCTGGATTTCTGGATATGGGCAGGATGCAGGTATAAGGTACCTAAGCTCTGTTCCCAGCCTTTATGCCGCGCTGAAACAGTTCTGGAGCAGTAGTTATTTCAATATGTCGCCCTGTATCTTGACTGGCATGTAACTCACATTGCTTTCACAAATAAAAGCAGATCCAGATCACTTATTGGTTTATTGGCTTGGCTTTAGTTGTTACTTTTATTAGAAGTAAAGACTACTAAGCTTTTATCAATCACTATCCAGTTGGAGTTATAGCCTTAGGAGCAAGAAATCGGTGTCATCCTAGGCCAAACTCCGACACTACTACTTTCCAAAGAACAGTTGACTGGGTAGGCAAAATGAAGAGAATCCAATGGATAGATCAAGAGTGGCAAGTTCAGATAATGTAAGATAAATTAAAGGAGTGGGTGTTTAAACCCAACTCAAGCAACTGAGTGCCAAGGTGCAAGTGCTTGGGAAACATCTGTCGAGCGTGCACACCTAATAGCTCTTCTTGGGGGGTAAATCACAAACTCAAAGATAAGTTAAAACATCATGCCCATCTCCTTTTGGAGATTTTAAGCTTTGATAATGGTAAGTTAACTAATAGATAGTTTACCCGTGGTTAAAGGTTGACTCGATAAAAATATATGGTATTGCCATCAGTATGGCCACGGTATATCGAGTTCCATACATTGCTATTTAGCTTAGAAACTGCAGTTTCGAAACAGTAGTCCTAAGATGAAGCTGGATGGAAGCTTTGGCAGAAACAGATTACCAACCTGTCATTAAAAAGTTCCTGGGAGCAACAGAAAATATTGGATTTGGCGATTGTATACTGAGAATCGGCTCTTATTAGCACAATGCTGAAAGCTATTGGGATTGATGGTCCATAATACAAAGTAAACTGGTTAACATTAAAAGTAGATTTTTCATAATATTTTGCTAGAAAGACTAATAAGTGAAATATTAACGATGAATGGGTGTCAAAGTTTATCATTTAACATCCAGGTGATAGTTTATAGGTACTTTTCCACAGCAAAATCATTTCTAGCGTTAAGAAAAGATTTATCACAAGTTTTCGTCATATAGAGAATGCCAAAATATCCTAACCAATTGAATATAGATCTGAATCATTGGCCAGTTAGTAACTTTGAAAGATTAAAGCCAGCATGCAATTTGGTTTCAATACATATCTACGCAAAGCTTCATCTACACTGACAAGTTAAGTAATAGGCCTACAACTGAAGGCCCAGGAAGTGATAGGCTGATTAAGTCGCATTTAAACTTCAAGGCCTCAATTATACTGATAATCTTCAAAGAGAGCAAGCTTACGTTGCTTGCAAGGATTGAACTCTGGTAGACCTGTTAATCAAGAAATAATTCCATGAACCACAAAATTAAAGGAATTAGAAGTCATGAATTAATCGAGGGTTAAAGCAAATCGATTTTGCAGTAGAGCATTAAAGGAAATTAGCTACCTAACATATCCTGGGTATTTAAATCTTCAAATTCAAGTAAATCATAGAGGACTAAAAATCTAGTCATCCTGTATTAAAGGCTTGAGGGGTTTAAAGACGGTGCATTTGAGAAAAATCGGTGCTTTTTTAAAGCCAGCTCAATACTTCCCGCGGCTAACCTTGGATAAAACGGATTCATAGTCAACCTCGCTGAAATCGGTCCCTTGGATTTCGACTGCGATCCCGTTCAAGCTCTTTTTCAAAGCGATTTGACTGGAGGCGTAAAGCATTTTGGATTTTATTTTAGCATTGTCGGGTGCCCTAACAGGAAATATAAACAAATTTTTAAAGCAAGTTGCTTACCAGGTAAAGAAGCAGATCTTGTTGCGCTTGCCACCCTCTTCTGTGGTGTATTCAAAATCATAGACTGCGTAGCGGCAGTCAGCTTCAGGAAGAGCAGAAACAAAAGTCTCGTAGTCAGCATCAGTGCTTGAGTTTTCAACCACGATTTCCGTATTATCTGCAGAGATCTTGTAGATTATGTATTTGTAAGAATGCTTAAGTTTAAGATCTTGGAAAAGATCCAGGCACTCTTGGTTGACACCGACACCGCTAGACTATTAAGTAAAGGTGAGGGACTGAACTAACAGCTTTAGTTAATATTACCATTTTTCTTATAAGAGTTTAAAAATGTTGAAATTGAGGGGGAAAGCTTGAATAATGTTACTTTGCTCCTAATCAGCTATGAATAGACCCAAATCCGAGTCATACATAATGCTAGACCGCTTCACATCAAAGTCACGCCACGTGGCTCTGGAAGCATAAAAAATCAAAGTCATTTCGGGTTATTCGATAGGGCCACAGGGAAGTCGTATTAATTGAGTTACATATCAAGCATGAAAGAATCGTGCCACCCTTTTTAAAAAAGATAATATAAACATGTCCATTAATCATGTTTATGTGGACATTATTACGAATCCTTAAATCACTGAGGCACCAATTTTCATACATCAAAGCTCAGCTCTTAGGAATCCATTACATTTTCAATTCAAAAGAGCCCATTTCAATTAAGATTTATGATATATCGCTGATTTCTCAGGAGCCCTTGGGGTCATTCATCGTCAAGCAGGCTAAAACAAGGTTCCTTAAAAGCATGAAGTGGGATGATGAAATGCCGATGATCTATTGCGGTTATAGGATTGCTGCTTCATGCTTGGCAGCTGAAATCCAAACAAATTCCACTATAAACAGTATCCATTTAAGTTATAATGGCCCAAAGGACCACCCATCCTGGCCAAGGCTACCAGTTAAATTCACCATTTCAACTGCTACTCAACGAAGGCTCTGCTCCAGGCCCCTGGCCAATCCCCATCGAATCAACTTGATCGAATCAACTTGAGGAGTTTGTAAATTGAATCTCAACTCAGCTGTCAGATTCCAGTGGCTGTAGAGATTTTCAAGCCAAAATCGGCTCTTTGGGCAAATTCTCTTGATGTAATTTTTTTTAGCCAGGATTTTATCACCCCTCTCAAAGGAACACGCCAAACCAACCCATAAATCTGTAAGGATATAGCTGAACTACAGAAATTTTGAGCTCTGCTAACTGAGATCCTGTGAAAGCTTCAGCCAATCAAAAAATAGTCCAGTTTTGAAATCAGATAGCTCCATTTCTCAACAGCCAATCGTCTAGCCAACCGCTTGATCCATTTAAAAAGGCTGCTGCTTGACAAACCTTGCTTGCAACAATCGATAGCTACGGCCAGCAGCTTTTGAGCTTTAAGAGATTGTATTAAAATACAAGTATAGATCTCAATGAAAATATAAAAAAATTTAACAGATTAAATTCATATGCTTGGATGGTAAGGTGAGCAATTAAAAGCCCAGGATTGTTGGATATGATTAAATCTATCTGGAACCAACAAATACAATGCTATGAAACAGAGAGCAAAACAGATGTATTTTATAAAGTAAATCTAGTCTATAATTGATGGCCTTGAAAGATTATTTGGTAGAATTTAAAAAAGGCGGCTTAAAAATCGTTTGGAGTAGATACCACAACTACCATGCTCAATCATTGGTTTGAAATTGTCACAGATAATGTCATCTTGGGCAGATTGTTTGCCCCCCAAAAATCAAGAATAAGCAGCCCAGATCCCAGAAAAAGCCTATAAACGATCTGGCTGATTTAAACCAGGCTATTGGCAGTAAGTGGGGTGTATCCAAACATGTGGAAACTGTGTCATATTTTTCAGAAGGGGCTTCCAAATCTCCAAAAACCAGAAAACAGGCGGTTCAGTGTTTTTGGCCCCGAAATCAAATTATGATGTCACTCAATTTTTCCTCACTCCTGGAGGCTTGGTGACAAAAATTGAACTTGGCCAAATTATCGTTGATTTTAAGCTATAAGATAGCTGGAATTAGGGTAAGAACTACTACAGTTGTTCATTAAACAATATACTGATATGAAGCTAGAGTTTTGAGTTTTTTTAAGCTTGCTATATGTAAATAGAGCTACTTTTTGTAATATTCCTGCCTATTTCCTTGCAACACACAGCATTAATTTTATGGTGTCCAAAGCCTCCACAAATTACATTGATAAAATCAAACTAATCATAACCCCTTTTTGCAAAATGCTGGTGCAATTTCCCAATATCTTGTTTTCTTTGGCTGTAAATCCCCAATGTCCCTTATTAGAGCTTATCATCTTAGAACTTTATCCTTGAGATTATTGTTGGTTATTGACACTTTCAGAATTGGGAGTTTATCCCTTATTTTACCACTACTTCCAATATTGAAGTTGCTCCACCATGAACATGACAAACTACTCCTTTTCTAATCTTATTGAAGTTTCTCAGTTATTTCTGGTTGCATTATTTACTTGTTTCTAAGATTTTGCAGCTTCAACTATCATGATGGCTGTTTTTGACTGCACAAGTTTTTTATGATTATACTATATACATTATTTTCACCTGCTTCTATGCAACTGAACTCACCAGTCCTTTCCCCCTCTTTACTTTTGCACCTATATTTTCTTTCTCTAGTGTTATTAACCCTTCTACTTTTTCTCCTGATGTCACAGAAAAATTGGCTAATTTATTGGAAAAATGGTGCCAGAGCCACACTTCTATGAAGCTCTTCAGCTTGATCTTAGAAAATTACTCTCCATGAACCTGTGGTTGATCCCTATTCTTGTTTGAGATGGCTCCATCTATCTCCTCCTCCCCTTTTATCTACTTTTTCTCATTTCTGCAAGCAATGTGTTACAGAAGAACACCAAATGGTGGGGATAACACAGCCACATAAGACTAGGAACTAATGCCAAAATTCTGCCAAACCCTTGAAAACGTTAGACAATTTAAACATTGTCATAGACAAAAAACAGGTTCAAGCTGGAGTTGCTCAGATTCCCCTCAAAGCTATGGATCTTCCCCCTTTCTTGCCAGCTAACTACAATAAATTACATACACATTATTTATTGCCAAAAGAATATGGTGCTTGACCTGCTGGCGGTTAATTTTTTTGGGTTATGACGGCATTTGGTCAAATCCTATCATTGAACCATCAGCTGAAGAAAATATCCACACCAACTAATCATAAGCTGCAACCCCTCTATCCCCAACCCAGATTCTCTTAAAACTTTCTCAACCCACACAATAGAAACTTGTTTTAGAAACTTTACTCACCCAGAGAAATAAAGGGAGCTTCACAAAAGTGCTTGAATATTTGGGCCTTTTGGCTGCAGTGTTTGATAATTTGATCTCAGTAATTGTACAGCTGGCTGCTGGCTCCTTGGCCAATCCTTGACATGCCCTTTATATTTCCTCTCCATCCAATCTTTATCCTGATTTTCTGCTTAGAATGGTTTTGCTGGCTTCCATTTCAACAACTCTGTTCTACTACACTACCAGAGGATCCCAAATGCTCCCACTCTCTCCCAACTTGGCCTAATGCTTCTCAAGAAACTGATTATCTGTCTATTGTACTGTAGATTCAGAACCTAAAGGTAAAAATGCAGGATTGTCAAATTCTTTTTTGGGAACTCACCAACTTACTGGAATATTTTTCATCATTTTATATAAAAGAGTAAGTTGTTCTGGGATGAAAATTACTCCATTAAGTTGGTGAGTTCACGCAAAAGAATTTGATAATCCTGCATTTTTACCTTTAGGTTCTGAATTTACAGTACCCCATCAACTTTTCTTTAATAGCGCCACTTGTCATTTAGCCATAACACAGTATGATTAATAAAAAAAATTGCTATATTATAAGAAGTTGCTTGCGGTGCTGAAGATCCCTGTTCTTTAGCTAACCATGTTTAACATTTTGGCAGTGTTGCAACTGAGATTCCATCCTCACCCCCAACCTATCTCACAATAAACATGGGGAGCTTGATGAGTTGCCCCATGGTGTGTCTGACGGCATGGGCCAATCTGATGATGATATTGAATTGTGGGCACTATCTCCTAATTAATAGTGTTGCCAATTTGATATGCTGATCCCTGCGCAAGTTATTCCACAGCCCAAACATTGTATTGAACCCACCACCGTGCCACCCCCTGTGGACTTGTGGCTTCTCTATATGGTAGATTAATTACAATATTCCTCAATAAACTACATCTTATTCTTGTCCTTTCTATTGGACTGTTGTCTTCCCCAATCAAATACTGAACTATAATTGGTTCAGTTGCAACAGTGGTAGCAGCAGTAGGTTGAGAGCCTACCTATAAGAAGATCCTCCAAGAAAGGAAAGAGTACAGGCTGTATGGCTACTCCACACCAGGAAATCTGCCTCCCTATCCCTGATGGGGACATCCCTGAGGGGTACATTATATATCAGGATCAGTTGGTACTCACAAGCATGTACAATTGTCTGCGCCTAGGGCAACATGAGGCCAGTGTCACACCACCAAAGTTGGACCTCTCTCAACATATGCTGAATCTCTAACTAGAGTCCATTGTGGATGGTGTGAAGGGGGCTGGCATTTTCAGTTGGCTCCACTCCACAGAAAACCGCCTCCATATTTGCCTAGTACCTGAACCCATGTGGGTTGCACCCGCATCTGGGCGCCTCACAGGGCCCGCCACAGTGTGGTTTACCAATTGGGCTAGTCAGGAATGCAAAGTCACTTGGACCACCTTCAGGGAGACTGCCAGTTCCCGCTACTGAGATACCTTATTGACCATTGTAGTGGGAACTCCTCTACTTGATATCAAGAAAATGGGCAGTGTCCCCAAGTACCTTACATCCTGGCAGCAAGCACTTGCTGCCGTCCCCAAAGTCATCACTGACGGAAATGCAATGCTACTCTCTCTAATTTTCAATGGACTGAAGCCCCACATATGTAAATGGGTTCCTGTAAGTGCTGCACCTCTGTCAATGACTACTACAAGGCCATTGTGGAGGCCAACAATCAGGCCTCAATGTGATTCCAAAGGTCCAATGATGCTCCCTCCCAACCTTGTCCTGCGCCTGGCAGCACCCACAACCAAGTAGGCTGCTGCTGTCGTAAATCAAGCTATTAATGCTATTTTAATTTGTCCTTCAAATATTGATAGTTGTGAAGATTTAACTGGTTTTGCCTTCAAGTTTGGAAATTCCTTGCCTTCTGCAAATAGGTCTGGTTCAATTTCCACCCATTCCGGATTATTGTACCTGTCTGTGACTGATCCTGGTATGACCTCATCCCAGCGTGACCCCCTCGGCCACTCTGTCTTCCTATTGAGTGATCACCGCCTCTTGTCAACTATTTAAAGTAGAATCATTACTCCTAATAAAGACAAGTTTATCCACATTTGCGTTGGCTTTTATAATCTTCAAGCTTTTTCTGTCCTTTCTGCCAAAAGGACTTTTACGTCTCGTTTTCCAGGAAATTAAGGTATGTGCCCTTAATTTTGCCCTGAAGGCTAACCCAAGGCTAGCTTCAAACCTCAAATCTTTTGTAATAAAGATTTCCCGCCGTGTCCTCCAGGATGTTGTCCCCTGAAGCCAAACACAACAGCCATCAACCTTGTCAGCAGGAAAATGGGACCAAACATCCTCATGAGGGGGAGCTCTGACTAGCCCAGATCAAGGATTTGGGAAAATTCTGGTGTTGTAGATACAAGAGGTTCTGCAACCCCCCTTGACTCAAACTCTTAATCTCCTTGCCAAGAATCCCTGTGACTGCAACATGCACGAGGGAGAGACCCTAGACATGTTCCAAGTCCATAGTGACAACCTGGTCCTCCAAGCCAGCCATTCCTCAAATAAAATAACCTGCTTGGCCTACCCCTTTTGTTTCTGTGGGAACACTCACAGACTTTTGGTAGATACTGGGGCCAATCACACCAAGGTCAACCAGGAATTTGCAGATCCCCAGCAATTAGACCAAGTTCCTGCCCCTTTAAGGCAGTACATGTGGCCAACTCATGCAGAGTAGCTATCACTCACATGACAGTACCCTTCTCTGTAAGAATGGGGAACATTCAATTTAAGCTCTCTGGACCAAAAATGGCTGGACTCAGCCACAATTTTATTGCTGGCCTTGACTAGCTCTGACATAATTGACCATACATTGTCTGAGACACCTCCATGGTTAACCTCAACAGTAACGGGGTAGGGTTCCAAATCTATCTGTCAAAATAAACACACTACTCCATGACACTGTGTTTGTAAAACTCACAGAGACATGTACCTATGATTTCAAAGGGGGAAGCTGGAATTCAATCAATTTTCAGTGGAAGTCATTTGCTCTGAACCCATGAAACCTTCCCCCTTGGTCACAACACTACCATCAGCACTAGTATCACGTCTCAAGGAATACAAGGACATTTTTAGCAAAACGCTAGACCAATTCCCCCCTCCAAGAGAAATACAACATGCTGTCCAGTTACAAGGGTTGCTGCCAAAGGCACAGCCCCTTTATTGCTTGACGCCCAAGGAAGACAAAACTCTCTATCAATACATAATGGACGCACTTGATAAGGGCTTCATCCACCCCTCTCTCCCATCATATGGGGGCCACTGTCTTCTTTGTAGCCAAGGAGGACAGGTCCCTTTATCTGGTAACCAACTACTGCACCTTAAAAAGGGCAACAGTCAAGAACAAGTACCCCCTGCCATTAATTGACAACCTTTTTGACACGCTTTTGGGGGCAAAGGTCTTCAGTAAGATCAATCTCACCGTGGGGTACAACTAGGTCCACATTGTGCCAGGGGAAAAGGCAAAAACTGCCTTTTGCAGTGCTAAAGGTTATTTGAGTGTTGTGTCATGAACTTTGGAATTACCTACACTCCCTCCACCTTTGCCATGTTGATGAATAAAGCCTTTGAAGATTTGATTAGAAAATGTGCTGTTGTGTATCTTGACAACATTATTGCCTTCAGTCAAGACCAAATAACACATCTCCAACATCTTTGTGCTGTACTCAACATCCTTTATAAACATCAGTTAAAGGTCAAGTCTTCCAAATGTGAATTCTTTTGGTCAGAGCTTCTATTCCTGGGGTACACCATCTCTGCCCAAAAAATAAAGCCCAACCCTCCCAAGATAAAGGCAATCACAAGCATGCCACCTCCCACTAATGTGGTCCAGGTGCGCACATCCTTGGGCATAGTTGCGTATGTGCAGAAGTTCATCCCCAACTGTAGAGAACTAATTTCACCTCTCACCAAGCTCCTAAACACCAAGCAGTGATTTCACTGGACACCTTTCAGAGACCAGGCCTTCAAGACGTTAAAGCAGAGGCTTACAACTGCGCCTGTACTACAATTCCCCAATCAGAAATTACAGTACAAACTCAAGACTGATGCCTCTGATAGGGCCATAGGGGGTGTAATAATAGTGGAAACTGACAAGGGTGTGTTGCAGCTAGCAGCCAGTTTCTTAAGATGCTTACTAAGAGTCCACATTAACTCTCTTAATTGTTTGACTCAGGGTGATAGGGTGGCTGAAAATGCACCATGTCAGATTCCCATAAGTTTATTGATCTTGGTCACCACGTGAGAAGTAAAATTGATGCCGTTGTTGGTAGGATGACTTGTTGTAACCATGGCGCAATATGATCTGTTCAAGTAGGAATTTTGCGGTAGTGTTAGCACCCAAGTTGCACACTGCTTTTGCCTCCACCCATTTGGTCAAGTGGTCTATTGCAACAATGATGTACTTTGTGCAGTAGTTGCTGACTGGCAAGGACCTACAATATCAATTGAGACAGTGTGCCAAGCAAAGTTAGGCTGAGCCAAGTGATAGGTTGTTGACTTCTTGAATGGTTTTTCCCCCTGACATTCTTTGCAGCAGCTCAGCATTTCTTGTACGTCAAAGGCCATGGCCTCCCAAAAGTATGTAGTTTTTAGTTGTGCAAGTGTCTTCCTGAAAGCTCCATGGCCTATTGCCTTATGGGCGCAAACTATTAGGTCCGCCCGTTCCGATGGTCTGGGCATTATTCTTATTCCTTCTAAGTGTGTGTTTCAATATACGCCCATTCTTGTTTTCAGTGTCTTCCAGTAGCCTATCTAGGGTGCGCTGAACTTCTGCAGGCTTGTATTGGTAGTTTCCTGTCAGAATTTTATTGTAAAGTAGGTCAGAGACATCAGCCAGGTGAGCAACTGTCGGTAACTGAGACAGTCCATCCACATTCTGATGTTTGACTCCCTGCTCTGTGTGATATTTTAAAGTCGTAGGCCTGAAGCTTTAGCGCCCATTGTGCTAGATGTCCTTCAGGTTCTTTCAAGTTCTGAAGACAGCGTAGTGATGCATGATCTGTGATTACCTTGAAGTGGACGCCATGAAAGTATACACAGAACTTCTTGTATGTGTATATTACTGCCAGGCACTCTTGTTCAGTCACAGTATAGTTAAGTTTCATGAACATTTAGGGTTCTGCTGCAGTAGGCTACAGGGTGTTCTTGGCCGTTGGAGTCCACCTGGGAAAGCACACCGCCCACCGCAGTCAGTGAGGCATCTGTTTGAACAATGAATTTGCGGCTGAAATCTGGGTATCTCAGGAGGTTTGTCCATGAGGCTCAAGCCGTAGGGTGTCAAAGGCAAGTTGGCAGGCTGGGGTCCAGTAAAATTGCACATTGCTTTTCAGCAAGTGAAAGAGGGCCTCCCCCTTCCTTGAGAAGTCTTTGACAAAGCGCCAATAATAAGCTAATCATGCCCAGGAACACTTGGACATCTTGTTTATTAGACGGCACCTTCATCTTCTCTATGGCCTCAACTTTAGCTGGCTGAGGCTGCAGCCCTTTGGCGTCAACCACAAAGCCGAGGTATTCAAGTTGATTCTTAAAGAGTCACACTTCCTGGGTTTGACCTTAAGGTTAGCAGCTGCCAGGCGTTGGAAGACCTCCTCAAGGTGTTGAAGGTGATCCAAAAATGTTTGTGAAAACACGTTGATGTTGTCCAGATAGACTAAAACAGAGCTCAACTTGAGTTCATGGAGCATGTTGTCCATGGCACGTTGGAATGTGGCAGGGGCATTGCACAGTCCTTGTGGCATTTCAGGTGGGTTGGGAAGAGCCCTTGACTCGTGATGATGGCGCATTTCTCCTGCTCCTTGGAGGCAATTCAATCTGCCAATATCCAGATATTAAATCCATTACAGAAAAAACTTAGCGCCTCCCAGGTGGTCAAGTGTCGCTGTCAATACGCAGAAGGGGGTATGAGTCCTTCTGTAGTGATGTTATTAAGCTTGTGGTAGTCAATAACAATGCGGTTGCTCCATCTTTCTTCTTGACTTACAAGTACTGGAGATGACCACGGGCTTCGGATGGAACAAGCAGGCCTAGTTGGACCAGCTTCCCAATTTCTTTGTCTACTGCGGAAATTGTCAGAAGCACGAGAACGTTATATGGGGCAAAGGCGTATAGGGCATTCCTCATCCGTGTCAATGTGATGGGTGTGTTTTGTGCACACCCCAGGTCAAAAGTCATCCTTGGCAAATATATCCGTTGTATTTCTCAAATAGGGCAAGGGCTGCGTCCTGTTGAGCTACAGTGAGCCATTGTAGTTGTTCCTGTGGGATAGATTGTGCATACAGCAGGTGGCATTTCTTCTGATAGGAAGGCCGAAACTCATCAAGGTGCCAAAATTATGTATCTCTGTCACCTCTTCAATTGGTAAAGATGCAGGTACGCCACTACTTGATGGTGCTTTACCTCAACAGGAGAGTGATTGAGGTTGGC
>QTSX02004064.1:0-13581 GCA_014839935.2 Entomophthora muscae | reverse complement strand
TATGAAGCATGATACCATACTAGTTGGGCCCTTTCTCTGTGCTATGCTTCTGTAAGTAATATTCCTGACAAAATAATGCAAGGAATAAATTTTTGCAGCACATTATTGCAAATCAATGAAGGAAATTATTTGCAGCAGCTCCCCCTGAATCGGAAGCTGCTGCAAAAAGTTTGCAGCAAAAAAACAAATTTTAAAAATTTAAAATTTGGCTCTTAAGTCTTTTATAGGCTAACTGCAGACCGCGCAGCCGCCTGCCAGCCCTCTGCAGGCCGCACACCCAGCCTGGTGGCTTTCCTGCTAAATGGGGAAATTTCCAAATTAGGAAACCAAAAAAGTTAATTTACCCAAGTCCCAAATTGGGGTGAACTGCTGCCCAAATTTGGAATTTACCAAATGCAGAGGGGGCTTACAAGCCTATCTGCAATATTATTCATGCACCAAATCCAGCACATGAATTTGGGTGCATGAAGAAAGCCCAATCTTCTTCATGTCACTTTAATTTATACTTTGGAAATACATATCCACTTTATAATTCACAATGCCATCCAGGAAAGAAAATCTCAGGCAACATCAAGTATCTTGGGACCACAATCCAATGCTTCCCAATATTCCTGCCACATAGGGGCACTAGTATATAATAAAGACAAATCTCTTGATTATAGTTGTGCTATAATTGAGAGAAATTACCCTCAATAATATCACATAGATTACTTACAGGACTTTACCCCTACAGAAAATCAATACACTAAGCTTTGTATACCCTTTTCTAGGAGATATAAGATGAATCACCTTATCTTCTCTGCTGTTATCACAGCCTGCCTAGGGATTGGGGGCCACCAGGCCACATTTAAACCATATGGGTAATTTCAAGAACCCACTAACAAGTACTACTACAAGGAGCCAGTACAACTAAAATCCTCCCAGCTTTACTCTTGGCCCACATTGTTTTTGCCCCACTCAACAATGTCCATAGCTGTATACACCTTTATGTACTATGTACTCACTTATTTTGCAATAATTTTGGGTTTTTTAATATACAAAATAAGGTGTTCTGTTGGTTATTGACAGTATACTCAATTTTCACCTCACTCACAGGGCTTTAAGTGTCAAACTTGGCACACTATCTTGCTAAAATACTCCCCCATATGTTGGGTATTTACAGCTTCTGGACAGAAAGACCTCAGGATCCTGTACTCCTTGTAGGTGGTCAGGAATCTCTTCTAGAATATATATATTTCTTGAGGACCTCTCTCTGTGGTGAATCTATAGAGCCAGTTGTTTAGGGTATGGTTCTTGAGCACTGGAGATATACCCAAAGCTCTAGCCCATTGAGTCTTAAGGGCATATTTACAGTTTGGGGAGGAGATGTGTGCAGACAGGATAAAGAACATGGTTCTTTCAAAAATCCTAGCTGCCACCTTCTTGACATTGGTGAGTCCAAGGCTACCCTTGCTGGTGCTCCCACAGCATGCCAAAGTTGATTACCACACATTTATATGAACCATATTTGGTACAAAAGATGGTCTTTGGAATGACATCCTCTTTAATTTTTATTTGATTGTAGCTGATGGTGAGGTAAATCTTGGATAATACCGTGGCACCCCCAAGCACATCAAAGAGATTGTCAATTAAAGGCAATGGGTACCAATTTCTGATAGTAGCCTCATTTAGGGCCCAATAATCCTTTACTAGATTTAAGAACATGTCTTTCTTGGCTACAAAGAATATGACTGCTTTAAAGGGTGATTGAGATGATCAGGTGAGCCCTTTTTCTAAGGCTTCTTTCAGGTAGAAACAAAGAGTGTTATGTTTTTGGAGTGAGGTGGTAGATTGTTTGGGCTTTGGGCATGGCGCCCTTTAGCTGTATGGAATGTTGGATATGTTTCTTGGGAGGTAGTTCTGACAGGGCTTCTTTAAATATATCTGGATGTTTTGGTACTCTTTTGGTCTTGGGGGTGATGGTGTCTCTATTATCTTTAAAGTGAATGACCTTGTACTGGAAAGAGTCCCAGTTGATGGCCTTGAGGTTTTCTTTTCCTTCCTGAGTTTTGGTTATGCGCACAAACACATGGTCACTCAGGATTTGGTCTACTGTTTCTGGGTAAATTTGGTGGTTGATGCCTTCTTGTTTGATGGTCAATACTGATGTGGCCCAGTCTATGTGGGGGTTATTCTTCTTTAGCCAGTCCAATACAAGTACCATATCAAACCCTGGGAAGCCAACACCTGGTCTTTGGATGGTGAAGTCAAGATTTTTCAGAGCAATAATGAAGGGGGAAGTCCCCTAGGTAACAGCAATGTGATGTTCATCAGCTAAAATTATGTTCTTAATCTTAAAAAGATTAGTAGCTAACTTGAACTTGTTCACAAAGTTGCTTTTGACCAGGGTACAATCAGCGCCCAGGTCCAGAAGTGCTGGACCAGTGTAACTTCAAAAACAGAAAGGATAGTAAATCAATTTATTTGAGTGTTGAGCAACTGTGTATAGTATAGAATCTCTGGATGACGCTTTAATCATTAAACACTGATTGACACCTTCAGGTAAATATTCCTTATTGAACAAGTCTGCTGAGGTTGGGAAGAGCCTATCTCACCTATTGCTCTCCTTAGGCTTTTCCCTCATCCTGATCACCTTATGTTGTGGTGACGCTTAAATGTGTATAGTTTGAATTACCATTTCTCTCATTATTATAGTTGCTGGATGCTTGAGGCTTATGGCTGTTGTTGTTAAGCGGGGGAGGTTGGCACAAACAGAGATATTGATATCATTTGATCTTTCTTTTTTCAGTCTACTCTTTGTGAAGTGCATTGGATTTTTTTTTCTGCCTTTTCACTTCAAAGTACAACCTTTGCAGGCTAGTCACTTGGTCCAGGTTGATGTTTTTCATTACTTGTGTCAGGGAACCAACTTTGGACAGCTGGCCTGTCATTGTCTGGGAACAGGTGGGTTGCAGGCAGAGTGGGCAGAGCCAGCAACTTTTAGCATTTAAACTGTCTACATGTAACATCCTCCATGTTAACAATTTCCAAAAAATATTTTTGAATTTTTATTGTATGTTTATTGATTTTTTTACTTTAAATAATTTTTCCTGGTGTTAAAAGTTAAATTTGATTTTAACTTTCAAGTTTTGATTAAAATTTCAAAAAATAAAGCCAAAATAAAATTTGGGATTTTAAGCATGGAGGATGTTACATGTAGACAGTTTAAATGCTGACTGCTGCCAGAAGAGCCTACCAGAGGGTTGACTCTAACTTAATTAGATATGGTATAAATTTTCCCACCCAGGACCACAGGCCGGCAGCCGGGATGATAGTGTCAATCACCCCAGTGAGGGTGATATACACTATTCCAAATGGCTTGTTGGTGTGGTCCAAGGGGAGATTGGTGGCAGATGTGGGCACTGGTTTGGGGGTAATAGACGGCTTCATGTCTATTTGGTAGGCAGGGAGGAAGTTGTATTTATTCTTTAACAGACAGGTCTTGGTAATTTGCCAAGGGCCCTTCTTGTTGTATCTGGTCAGCTCTTTAGATCAGGCCAAAAAAATCATGTACTAGTATCTTGTCAGAGGATCAGTCTCTGTATTTGGGCTTCAAGGGGTATTCTGTAAATTGAACAGGAACAAATGGAGCACCTGGCAGATGATAGATTGCTGGCAGGGCAGCAGGAGGATCAGAGGATTTAGAGCTTAACTGACAGAAAACTAAGATAAAATATGATAATATTTTAGAGAACCAATATCTCATAACCTTTATTTAAAAATGACAATGGGGGTTGGTCTTGGCCTGGCAGGTACTTATACCACTCTGCCAGGCTTTATTTTATGGTCAGGATTCTTGGGCTTGGGCAGGCTGTTGTCAGGATTATAGGGATGGCAGGGTGGCATTAAGCACAGGTAGGTTGCCATTGGCTGTCCCTGCGGAATAGACCTTTGAACCCTCCTGTTCAAAAATTGATATTTGGTGTTGGGTGGGTATTCAGGGCCAGTGCCATTTTCTGGGCTTTGGGAAGGTTTGGGCAATTCTCATTGACAGACTTGGTAATTTTTCTGCCTGACCTTCCAATGTCACATGTTGGTATCTTGGGGAAACTCATGGTGTCTGAGGCAGTCAATTTATCTTTGTATGCTATAGTGTTGGATGGGTTTGCAGTACAAGTGTCAAGTCTTAGGCTGTGGGCAGGTTTGGGGGATTTCTCATTGGCAGGGTTGCTGATTTCACCACCCAAACTGCCAGTGTTGCAGGCTATTACTTCAGGGAAACTTTTGCTCTCAGGCATAGGCAGGTTGTTTACAAAACCATGTGATGTTAGCAAGGATTTCAATCCTGGCAGGTTGGCATCAACTTTCCTTTCAGGTTCACTATTGATGGGATGCAGGCAGCTGAGCTCTTGACCTTCTGAACTGGCAGACCACAGTAAATTAGGCTCAGGGTTTGAACCCTGCCCCATACCTTGGGTTTTGGATAGGAAAAATTGTCATTCCTGACAACATGAGCCTTGATTGTGTTGTAGTACATGAGGTGTGTGGCAGGGTTGTTGAAGGTCATATCAGAGGAAGTGCACAAGAACACCTCTTTGTAGGCTCTTTTCAACTCTTTCACTGTACCAGTTTGTATCATGTTCTTCCCCTGGCAGATAATCATGAGTGTGGTGTCTTTCATCACAAATCTGGCCAAGAAATCTCTTTTGAAGGTCTCCCATTTCTTCTATGTGTGGTTTTTATCCATTTATTGCACCAGGTGCCCACGTCATGGGTCAGTCAAATGGAAATTTCTGCAATCCAGAAGCGTGCTGGGCATTTCATTTGTGTTAGTTTGTTCTGGGTGGACTGGATCTATGATGTGGTGTTGTTGGCCCCTTCAAACAACTTCAAGGCTGCAGTGCAAAGTTGCTGGGCCACATGTGTGGGCATGATGCTTTTGTCATTGGTTCAAGGTGTGGAAGAAGGAGCCTGGAAAACTCTTGTGTGGACAGGAGAAGTAATATATTTAATTTTTTTTTTTTTTTTTTGTTTAATTTTTTTTTTATTTTTTTTTTTTTTTTTTTATTTTTTTGTTCCCTTTGCTGTTGGTTCTTCTGATTTGTTCCCTTTCTTTTCTGTTATGTTACTCCTAAATTTATCTTCGCCTGGAGAAAAAATTCAATTTTATTGGTATATTAGAGGGAAAAGGGGAGGTGTGGTGGGTGTGTTTTTGGTTTTTTTTTTTTTTTTTTTTCCCTTTTTTCTCTCTCTTCTCTCTTCTTTTAATGGATGAGTTTATATTTTTTTTTTTTTCTCTCCTTCCCCCCTCTCTTGGGTCTAATTTTGGTTCCCCTTATTTTTCTTTTTTGGGTAAAAAATGGAGGGGATGGGTGGAGGGGGCCAGGAATTTATTTCCTACTTCATTCCTGACAGAAACTAACAATAAGAACTAAAATTACCATCTTTTGGTAAAGGATGTGACCTTCAGGGATTTCAGTTCCTGGCACGTAGAAGATTCAATCCAAGGGAAACCTAGACATGATTATTTCATATATTTGTTGACTGCAGCAAGTATGGGCAACAGGAGGAATTTTAAAAAAGGAGGTAGGATGGAAAAACTACATGTGCTATCAATGTTATTAAATCTGCTGTATTAACAGAGTTACATAGTGTTGCAACATCTACAGCTACTCTCTCTTTGGGAATTAATTCCCTAACTAATCACTAAGTTGGTGGCACTGCTATCATTTGGCCATCTATTACAGGGATCAAACATTTTAAGTCCTAAGCAGAACTCAACTTGGATAAGCCTTGTGACTTAAGAGGAACAAAAAAACAAAAAAAAAAAAAAAAAAAAAAAAAATTTATTAAAAAAACCTTAACCTCCCCAAACCCACCCCAATCTTAATAACCCCCTCCCCTACCCCCCACAATCCCTAATACATTATTTAATGTTTTCCACCAGCCCGGCCTCCCACCCACCCCAAAACCCAAAAAAAACAAAAAAAAAAAACAAAAAAAAAAAAAAATTTTTTTTAAATTAAAAATCCACCCCCCCCCCACCCACCGCCCGGCTCGGACGCCCACCCACACACCAACCACCCAAAAACCCACCCCGTCAACTTTTTTTTTTTTTAACAAAAAAACCCCACACCACACCCCGGGGGGGGGTGTAAAGAAAAAAAAGAGTTGTTCTGTTCAGGACACACCCCCAACCCCCCCCCCCCCCCCCCCACCACCCCCCCCCCCCTCCCGCCGAAGAGGGGGGAAAAAAATAAAAAATATAATAATGTATTATATAGGGGTGTTCCCCCCCAATCCCCCCTTGTTCTCCCTCTATGTTTCCCCAAAAAAAAATAAATTATTTTTTGTTTTTTTTGAAAAGTTTATATTAAATCTGTGTAAGCTGTTTTCTGTGGAAACCTGTCAAGACCTACTGGGCCTTGACAAATTACTTGTATAAGCCCCATGACATACATGGACAGTATGTGGCTTTTCATGATACTATATAATACCCTATATTCATATCAAATAAAGTATCATTATCTTCTTAATTTTCCCCTTTATCTTGTTTATTATACTTCCCAGAAGTATATACTTGACAATGAAGAAAAATATTTGGAGACTAGATGATGTCTCTATTTGTGACAGAAATTGCGGGATAGTAAGAAGCTGTCTCTGATTGGTTAGTGAATTACCACCCAAATCCACATAGAGTTAATGACTAACCACCAACACAGCTTCAGATACCGCTTTGTAAAATTTCCAAATGAAATATTAGGATTAAGTAAAATAATTAATCCTAACCAGAGTAGCCCAAGATAAATAGCCTGGGAAAGCATCAGAGTGTCTTCAGAATAAAATTTGGGACATTGAGATACAACAAGATTTTCAGCTTCAAAGACGGGAGGTACAACTCCAAGATTGGTAGGCATTGAATTAACATTGGGTGGTGCCAACAACAAAGTACCAACAGCCAGGCCTCATCTGCCAGTAATGATTTGGCTGAGGATCAGATTGTAGGGGATGTAACTCAACAACCCAACTACTGGGTGCATTTCTTAAAATAAAATTAGACCAAGGGATATGTGATTTTTATTGAGTAAATTTTGGGAGGACTCAACTCTTAAGAGTTGAAACAGTGAAAATTATTCAATATATATTAAAAATTGACTAAGCAATACTGCCTGGATCCTGGGCTCCTATTTCTTCCACATTTTCAAGTGAGTATTTAGTCCAGGTTGCAAAGAACCCTTGTGTGACCAACTTCTGATGACCATGCTGATAAATAAGCTCATATTGGGTGACCCTTAAATTACGTCAATTTATCAACGTCAACTTATGGGGGGATCAGATTTGACCGGTAAACTGGGGCAGCTGTAACCCATTTTTCATCAACCGTTTGATTCAAGTCTGTTAAATCAGTCAGTTTTGTTAAAGGTTTTCTAGCCTTCCAAGCTTTCCTACTCAGCCAAATAATCCCAGCATTATGGAACTTACCGTGGCATTACCCTCTGCTTTAGCCCAGGGCACAATACCACCATCTGGAAGATGGGACAAGGAGAAGTTCTTGTGGGCAGGGGGGAGTTTCATGGCAGCTAAGGTGGGCTCAGGGTGGCCAATGGCAGTCAGGTTATGCTCATAGAACTCTTGAATAAGGTCTGGGGAATTGGAACAATCATAGTGTGGAACCCACAAGTTTTCAGAATCAGGATAACCCTTCCATGACACCAAATATTCCAAATGGTGGCAATTCTTTTGGGAAGCCAAAATACAGTTTAGCTCATACTCAGGTTCTCCTTCCACAAGAATGGGTTGGGAAGAAGGAGTCTCTGTACACCTTAAAGGGAGTAAGAAGGCATTCATGGAAGGTGTGGAAAATCTTGAAAGCCAGGGGTAAATCTAGCTGATATGTGGAGGGACCAATTTGACGTTCAACCTTGAAGGAACCAACTTGCTTGGGACCTAATTTGCCGCAGGGGACCTTCAGTTTCATATTGCAAGCATCAATCATGACTAGATCACCTGGCCTGTAGGTTGGACCTTCCTGGCACTTGTGATCTGTGTATTCCTTGTAAGTTGTCACGGCAGCAGCAAGAGTAACCTGAAGCTCCTGATGAGCCTGCTTCAATGCAGCAGCTTGATCAGTTGCAGCTTCCACATTACTAACCAAACGGGGACCCATGTTGGATGAAGGATTGTAACCTATGTTGGCATAGAATGGCAAAACCTGAGTTGATGTGTGCAGGGCGTTATTATATGTGAATTCTACCATGGGTAGGTTATCACACCAGTCATCTTGTCTCGCATTTGTGTAGCAGTGTAGGTAGACCTCCAAACTTTGGTTTACCCTCTCTGTTTGTCCATCAGATTGGGGGTGGAAAGCTGTGGAACGGCACAATTTGATTCCTAGAATTCCAGTAAAAGCTTCCCAGAACTGAGCAGTGAATTGGGGCCTGCAGTCACTCACAATCTCCATTGGGATGCCATGCAGGGAGAAGGTTCTATTTATAAACAACCTAGAAGTTTCCACCAAAATAATTGTGGTTGAGCAGGGAACAAAGTGTGCCATTTTTGTGAAGCAATCAACCACCACCATGATTGCATTAAACCCGTTAGAATTTGGAAGTTCTCCGATGAAGTCCACCAACACCGACGTCCAGGGCCCTGCGGCTGGTTGTAAAGGAACCAACAAACCAGTAGTCTTGTTCCTGCTTGCCTTGGACTAAACACATACCAGGCAATCTCAAACGTAAGCCGTCACCTGCACTGTCAAACCTTTCCAAGAAAACTGTTGGCAAATTAACTCCACTGTTTTGTTTTTCCCTGGGTGGCCTGCTGTGGGACAGGTGTGATAGGCCTCCATGATTTCATCTCTGAATAGTTCCCTCTGGGACCCACAAGCAGCCTTGATGATATAGAATTGGTCCTATCTTGTGATAACCCTGCAGCTGACCAACTGGATGTGCACATGCTAGTTCCAGTAACCTATCATAACCTTTGGACAGAGGCTGCAAAAACTTAACCTTGGAATATAGAGTCTAAGTCTGTGCCCTTGGTTAAGGACATGGTAGCAAGCGTAGCAGGCAGAGTTAACACAAAAGGAACCATAGCCTTGTCTGGAATCATTGTGTGTGTGTTAAACTCGGTGTCCATACCAGCATCTGGGAGATGGGAAGGATTTCTGCTCAATGCATCTGCCAGGTGATTATCAGATCCCTTAATAAACTTGTAGCAGAATTTGTATCTTGTCAAATCACCATGCCATCTGGATTGGCAACCTGACAAAACCCTGGGCTGTCAATAGTACAGAAGAGCTTTATGGTCTGTTTCTTACTACAAAAGGATGACGCGCCAACATGAGATGGTGATGCCAATGCTTTAAAGATTCCACAACTGCCAACAATTCCTTGTTGTAGATCATGTAATTGCGTTCACAAGCCTCCATTTTTTGGGAGAAATACCCTACAGGTCTCTCCACACCATCGCTAGCAGTTTGCAGTAACAACCAGCCACAGCATATTTAGAGGCGTCTGTGGAAACCACAAAAGGGAGCTCAGGATCCACATGTCTTAACACAGGGGAGGACAACAAAAGAGCCTTGACTGCCTGCAAACGCTTCTGCGCACTCAGGCGTCCAGACCAAAGTTGTCTTCCCACTTGCTGAATACAAAGGGGCGGCCACTTCAGACAAGTGAGGGGTGAATTTCTTCAAGAACGTACAGGTACCCAAGAAACTACAAAGTTGGGATACTGTCACAGGTGTAGCATACTCTCAAACTGCAGCTTCCTTTTGGGGGGCAATGGTGTGGCCATCCTCAAAGATAATATTATCCAGAAAGGTAACCTTAAATTTAAAGAATTCACACTTACTCCTTTTAATGATCAAGTTTTCCTGGAGAATGTGCTCTACAACTGCCAACAGGTGGGCCTTATGGGACTCCTCATCCGGAGAGAACACCAAGATGTCATCCATATATGCAATGGCACATACACCTAGGAGATCTCCCAGGACCAAATCAATTAACCGCTGAAAGCAAGTTGGAGCAGTCTTCAATCCAAAAGGCATTACATAGAACTGGAAGATACCCTTCTTGGTTCTAAGTGCTGTCAACCATTCCATTCCCTCTGCAACCCTAATCTGATTGAATGCGTTCAACAGATCAAGCTTTGAGAACACCTTTGCCTTCTCAACACACCAAGAAATTTGTGCCTCAAGAGGTAAGGGATAGGGATCAGGAATTGTAATGTTGTTCAAATTCCCATAATCAACATAAGGGCAAAGAGACCCATCAGATTTTTGAACAAACAACAATGGAGAGCAGATTGAAAAAGCCTTCTTAAAGATGTATCCTTTTGCCAACATGTCCTGAGTCCACTCCTCCAAACATGCATCCTCCTTCAAAGTCAAAGGGTAAATAGGAGACGCAATACAAATCAGATCAACGGTAACCTTAAAGTCAAAGTCAAACTGAGTATGCTTGGGAAGGACCTTGCCCCTAGTGGCGTCAAATGCCGCAGACCAGGGTTGAAGGCATACTGGTAGATCTGAACTCACAGGTGTGGGAGCAGGAGCCAACTGGATTTTCTGGGAAGACTGTTCTAATTCAGACATATCCAACAACAGAATACAAATGGCTATGCCCAAAAAATGGTCTACTTGCAGCTCATTTTCTTTTAGCAGGGTCAATACATTGTGGTCTCGCCACCAGCCCACTCCTAAGATAATTGGATACATAAGGGTAGGGCAAATAGAGAACCTTGCAGTAAAAGATTGACCCACAACTACAAATGTCACTGGCTTTTTGAGCTGGAAAGAGGGGAAAATTTGACAGTTTCCACCCCTAACCAGCATTTCAGGATGATACTTGAGTTGCAGCAAATCTGCAGTCTCAACACTCATGAAGTTCTTGGAAGCACCTGTATCCAACAGAATGGCTGGCCAATAGATAGTTTGACTGTTATCTATACTACCATAAAACAAGAAGTAACCAGAAGTAGATTTATTTGCTGCAAATATTGCCACTTCAGCAGGATCTTGTTTCTCTTTAGTGGTACAAACAGCAGCTAAGGAGGCAGAGTGACCCTGAAAATAATGTTTGATCCTTTCTTGGACAGCATCAGGAAGAATGGGACAATCACAATCAATAGGAACAAGAGGCAACTCCTCGGGCTCAAATACCAAAGACTTTGCAGGTACAACATGTTGAAGCATAGCCAAGGAACTTTTGGGGACAACCACTGCTAGTGCTTTGTTCAACTCAGCAGGTTTGTTCAAGATAGCCAATTGCAACTGAGAAGACGCATAGGGAGAACAATCTCAAACCTGGCTAGATGAAGCCACCGCAGAACAAGTACCCAAAAACCAAGAATGTGTGGCAGGTTTGGCTTCAATTTCCAGAGCACCCTGTTTGGGAGTTGACAAATTTGAGACCAGAGAAAGAATTTGGCTTACCAGGGCCTCAGTTGTGGTTAATGGGGAATCCCAAACTGCCAGATCTTGGGCAGTCTGATCAACTGCTAACCACAACGCTGAGAGTTTATTCACCTCAGGAACATTGATAGTACAGTAGTAGGCTAGAAACTGAGGAAGGAATACCAAGAGCGGAGTAGTACCCTGTTGGAAGGTGTACAACTTATGATATACTTTGAGCTCCTCAATAGATATACACAAATTTTTTAACAAAGGGTACAGAGATGCACTTTCAGTTAAAACATGTGGATTGCGCTCCACTGCAGACAACAACCATTTTCAAGCATCCTCTAAAACTTTTGTCATTACGTGGTGAACTTGGGATTTATGACTAAGGCTTGAGACGGAATAGAATGATAAAGCAGACAAAACTTCACACAAAATTTCATCAGTAGGTGGAGGGGGAAAATAATCTGGACGCCAAAATGACATGGTGCGGCAGAAATAGGAAACAGAAGATCCAGTCTCAACAACTGCAACTAGAGATGGAAACCACAAATTAAAGAAAAGTTTAAACTGAAAACTCAGAAAGGAACTGATGCAAATAAACATGGTAAATGCAGATATCTTAACAGAACAGGAGAAAAGAAACACAAATTCATGACAAACTGCTTCCAAAAACTCAGACATAGAAGAATTGAGTAATGTGACAGAAATTGCGGGATAATAAGAAGCTGTCTCTAAGTGGTGGGGAATTACCACCCAAATCCACATAGAGTTAATTATTAACCACCAACGCAGCTTCAGATACTGTTTTGTAAAATTTCCAAATGAGATACTAGGATTAAGTAAAATAATTAATCCCAACCAGAGTAGCCCAATATAAATAGCCTGGGAAAGCATCAGGGTGTCTTCAGAATAAAATTCAGGACATTGAGATACAACAAGATTTTCAGCTTTGAAGACGGTTGGAACAACTTTGAGATTGGTAGGCATTGAATTAACATTGGGCAGTGTCAACAACAAAGTACCAACGGCCGGGCCCCATCTGCCAGTAATGATTCTGCTGAGGATCAGATTGTAGGGGATGTAACGCAACAACCCAACTACTGGATGCATTTCTTAAAATAAATTTAGACCAAAGGATAAGTGATTTTTATTGAGTAAATTTTGGGAGGACTCAACTCTTAAGAGTTGAAACAGTGAAAATTATTCAATATATATCAAAATTTGACTAAGCAAGACCACCTGGATCCTTGGCTCCTATTCCTTCTGCATTGTCAAGTGAGTACCTAGTCCAGTTTACAAAGAACCCTTGTGTGACCAACTTCTGATGACTGTGCTGATAAATAAGCTCATATCAGTTAACTCTCATATTTCGTCAATTTATCAGTGTCAGCTTGCAAAGTGGATCAAATACAACTGGCAAACTGGAGCGGCTATAACACATTTTTGATCAACTGCTTGATTTAAATCTGTCAAATCAGTTACGTTTGTTAATGGGTTTCCAGTTTTTTGAGCTTTCCTACTTGGACAGATAATTCCCAGCATTATGAAACTTACTGTGACAATATTGGGTTATAGTAGATTATATAGTTTAAGTAAATACTTTAGGAGGAACAAGATTCTGTCAATCAATTGGATTGTGCAGGGGATGGCTTGATCATGATAAGGGGTGAAGCGCCAAATTAAGCTGCCACTGGGATGAGATTGATGTTAGTTCTTTCCCCCTGTTTTGATAGAATTTAGTTGACTTCTGCATTTGGCTTTGAGTGATGGAGAAGTTGGTTAGAGTGGCACAGTATCTCTTTTGTGGAACTTTGCTAGGGGGTTGACCCTGCTCTTTTGACATTAACAATATATTTGGATTCCCTTCTGTTTTGTTTTAAGCTGAATTGATTTTCTTTATATTGACTTGATTTTTTATCTCAAAATAAGTATAAAACTACTGTAGCTTCTCTATCTCATAGTTCCCAAATTTTGTTTTTTACTTTTAGTCATCTTTAGATTATCTCTGTTATTATTTTTGCCTCATGAATTGCCCTATTTAAAATATTTGCCTCATTTTCCTTTAAGTTTTTATGGTTAATGCTTCTAATTCTTCTCTATTGGGCACTTTTCCCTCATGATGTGGTCTGGTACATTAGCCCTGCTAATCCCAACCTGACGTATGTGATTTTAATTTTATCAATTTTTAAAGAAGTTTA
>QTSX02004063.1:0-13663 GCA_014839935.2 Entomophthora muscae | reverse complement strand
TTCTAGTGTTTTAATTCCAGTTGATAGAAAATAGGGTTACAGATTAAAAATTGATGGAATAACTTCCTGCTCACTACAAGGGACGCTGCCAAAGGCACAACCACTATATTCTTTAACACCCAAGAAAGATAAGACTCTTTGAAAAACCCTTGTAGATGCTTTAAATAAAGAATTATTTTCCTGTCTCTATCTATGTATGCAGCCATGGTCTTATTTGTGGCCAAGACTACAGGTCCCTTAATCTAATCATAGAATACTGCACTCTCAACAAGGTCACAGTAAAGAACAAATACCATCCTGCAGATGACAACTTATTTGATACACTTTCTTGTGCCAAAATTTCAGGAACCTTAATACTTAGAAATATACTCTAATATACTGGACTAGACCAGAGGGATTTAATTCTATGACCAAGAGAATCACTGGGACTGATACTATATCTATGTGGAACAGCTATCTCACTAGAAAATATTGTCTTAGGAGAGGATTGAATTGCTCAAGGAAGAATTATCCCCCAGATAACTCAAGAAAAAGGCTGTGTTTAAATGATGAAACACCTAGGGAGCAGTCTTAACAATACACTCTTAATAAAACTGGGGATTCTCCTTGATAGGAGGATTTTCTGATGATATCAAATTAGTGTACCATTGGCCAGGTTCATCTTGCGCCAAGGGTTCCCTGAATGAGAAGAGAATTCAGAACTGGCATCAAGTCTGAATTCCAAAAATACTGAACTGAAATACATATGTATCAAAATTAACAACATAAGCCATTTATACCCAAGAGCCTCTTGGTTAGGAGGCTTGGGTGATTTAATAGTGACTAAAATTTGGGGCTCTATTAAAAACAAGATAGATAAAGTCTTTATCAATTGAACATGTAAACTTACAAGGGGTCCTGCTAGCCCTGGACAGGGATAGATTCCCCAGAGCCATAAAAAAGGCAGGACACATACAGGCACAACTTCTCAGCAGCCTAGAGGACCTTGCCCACACTGTAGACAAGTGTTTTGTGCTAGCCTTTACAGCCAAAACTTCACCTCCTTCTTTTTTAGTCCCCTCTTACTACAGAGGAGATGTTAATCCAGTTGGATTGTTTGCTCTCCTGGTGCTTTCCTGTCTTAAAACAATTGCAGGACAATAAAAACAAGCCATTATTTTACTGGGATTGTCTGGCTTGCGTCCTGGGATACTTGGGGATAAGATTCCATATATAGTGGAATCCCAGTTGAGAAATTCCTCTGGCCCAGGGGTCCCTTGGCCCAAAGAAAATGGTTCTAGGGACATTCCAGTTGTGACGCCAAAGGCAAGTATCAATGGTAATGTTGTGTCTGAGTCCTCAGAATGTACCTAGCCAACCAGGATGCTGTCTCTTGCACCCAGGTCTGTTGCTCCTATTTCTTGGACCTAGGCCATAGGTAGATTAGGTTGACACTTCTAACTGGTCCCCTCTTGTTGCTTCTAAAACCCCTCCTATAACGCCCTGGTATCATTACCCCTCCCATACATATAATAGAAGCAAGGGCCATCAGGTCCCTTGCTTACCAATTCTTATTATCAAATAAAACTCCTGATTTTCAAATTTATTTTATATTTTGTGGTTTTAATTCAATAATGCAGACTATTGTCCTGACTTCTGCCATTGCCCCTCCTCCCGCTTTCCTTTGGCCTGTCTACCCTGCTGTCTGTCTGCCTGTGTTTTTTTGTTGGGATCTAATCCAAGAAGATATGAACCCAGTTTGGACCATCATGAAACCCCTCAGTTCTTGTGATTTGCCTGCCCTGCTGCCTGTCTGCCCGTGTTTTTTGTTAGGATCTAATCCAAGAAGATTTGAGCCCTTCTTAGATCTTTGGAAGTCACTCAGTTCTTTTGGCCCTTCTGCCTTGAGTTTTTTGTTAAAACTCATCTAAGGAATGCTTTCTCTTTTTTAAGTCATTTATGGTGATCATGGTACCTGTCTTCCTGTTGCTATGGACTACAAACACACACATTTGGGATAGACTCTCCTTGGCTGCACAACAATCTGTACCCAATACTGGCCTGCTCTCAAATTTCCTTTTGCATCTGACCTATGTTCCCACCATCCTCAACACCTTTTTCAAGTCAGCTCGGATAGGTCTCTATCCTGAGAACCTCCCATCTTTCCAGGAGACAGGCATTGATGAATCCCTTTCCACATATCAGAACAGCACCAAACTTATGTCATTTTTAAACCACTCTATCCTCTTCTTGCAGAAACTTTCCCTTATGAGTCTGGATTCCCATCCCACCCAGAATTGTTATTTATGGTGCTGTTGGCTGCCTTTTTTATGGGCTTAAATGCCTATTTCCCACCCTTGTCCTGTCCTGCCTCTCCCTGGAGGCCTCTTAGAGCAGCCATTCCAGTCCTGCACTGGATGACATCTTGGTGGATGGTTTCACCAGGATGGTAGCCATACTTTGTTATTCTAGCCCCTCTCTCTCACAGAACAAGTATTAAGCTTCCATTGCTGTGGACTTAAATAGCAAAAGAAAGAAATTTTTTAAATAGTTAAAAGGAAATTCAACAGGATGATAGGGGGAAATTCCAGTTTGGGAATGGGACAGAAACAATTTCTAACTTAATTAAGGATCAAGAAACTGTTGGCAAAATCAAAAACACTGTTAAACATACATGAAGTCATTAAGAAACATAGAGACCATATTATTTAGGCTTAAGAATGATTATTAATGGTAAACATCAAAACCAGCTTTTATTGACCCTTGTTGGCTAATATGTAATCCCAGAAACTGATTTTAACCTTCCTGAGTGATAGCTTCATCACATGAACTCATGTCAGCATCTGATTGATCAAATTTACAAGGCAAAGAAATTATTGGCTCTATATTTTACTCACTGAAGTTTACTAGATCTTAAAGTCATGTATGTATTTACAGAAGAAGACCTGGTGTTCAGGATCTGGGTGTATGGGTATTCTGGCAATTGCCAACAAAAGAAACATCCAGGAATTTCCTGGTTTGCTGCCAATCTAATGAAAGGTTCAACTTTTCTAAATTGGCAGCCAGCCAATATCCCATGACCTGTCTAGATATCCAGCTATTCTAATCTGACTCACACCTGACCTCCTATCTTTGATCCAACTTAAGTCCCTATCATATCAAACACAATATATAAGCCTAAAAAATTATCCAATAAAATCACTCTTCTTCTCCAAACCTATCTTCTAAGCTTCCCCAGCAGTTGCTTCTCATCACTACAGTCAACTACTTAGTGTTGCAACCAAGTTTCCAGACTTGCCTGCAAATTTATCTTACAATACACAGGGGGCACTTGATGAGTTGCCCTTAGACGTATCTAACAACATGAGCCAATCTGATGACAATATTAGACTACAGTCACTTCCTCCTAATTAGGAGAGCTACTAATTTGACCTGCTGATCCCACACAATTTATTCCTTGGCTTCAAACCTTAAATGGAACATGCCACTATACCACCCCCTTGTGGCCTTGTGGCTTTCCCCATATAGTATATTAATCACAATATTCTACAATAAAAATACCTTATTCTATTCATTCTTGTCTTTTCTATGAACTGTTGTCTTCCCCAATTCAAATACTGAACTCTCATTTGTTCAGTTGCAACAGTGGTAGCAGCGGTAGGTTCACAACCTACCTAAAAAATTCCCCCAAGAAAGGACAGAGTACAGGCTGTATGGCTGTTCTCCATCAAGAGACCTTCCTGCCAATTTTCAAGGGGGACATCCCTGACAGGTATGTCATTTACCAAGATCAGCTGGCTCTTACAAGTGTGTATAATTGACTCTGCCTTGGGCAGCGCAACGCAAGCGTCACCCCGCCCCAGTCAGACCTTTTGAAATGCATGCTCAATCTCTGGCTGGAATCCTTTGTGGGTGGTGTCAAAGGAGCTGACATTGTCAGTTGGCTTCACTCCACCAAAACCCGCCTCCATATCTGTCAAGTACCTGAGCCCATGTGGGTTGCTACTGCATCTGGGTGTCAGGAACCAATTCCTGACATCATTAATTATCCTTAAGGGATTGTTAAATTGTTTATAATTATGGTTTAGGATTTCCTAAGAACATTTCAATAATTCCCCTGATGATTGTTTCACCTCCAGGGTATTGTGAAACTCTATATTATTCATCACCAAAAATTAACTGCAACATTTCACTTTTGTGATCAACTGATCTCAACCCCTTGTTCCTGATACATAATATATGTGATTGAGATCTCCTGATGTTGGATCTTATGGTTATTTAAGTGGATAATACCCTTCCTTGATTCTTGTTTGTTTAATAAAACCTTTATCCTGTTCCTAATTACCAGATTTACTGCTTGCTCTAATAGTTTGAAATAGAAAACCTAGCTAGTGCCTAGAATGCTTACTACTAATATTTGTGGTGGCTTGGGTGTATTAGCTTTGCTACTATGTATGACTCTCTTCTTGATCTCCTACAATACTGACTTGGTCCTCTTGGTTGTGATTTCTGCTATGAAGAATGTGAGCGCTACTGCTGGGTTGATGAAAAAAACCTTGCCTGAAATCAATATGGAATACTGGATTTAGTACAGAGACCTTATTCTGATGAAGTGGGTCCCTGACACTGGCGCCTCACAGGGCCTGTTGCTGTGTGGTTCACCAACTGGGTCATCCAAGAAATAGATGTCACTTGGGCGTTGTTCAGGGACACTGCAAAGTCCTGCTACATCAAAACTTTATCTTCTATTGTGGTGGGAACTCCACTCCTGGTCATTAAACAAACTGGGTTTGTCCCTGAATACCTTGCTGCCTGGCAGCAAGCTCTTGCTGCTGCCCCAATAGCCATGACTAATGGAAATGCCATGCTCCATACCTTGATAGTCAATGGGCTCAAGCCCCATATCTGTAAGTGGGTCCCCGTAGGTTGTTGCACCTCCATCAATGACTTTTATAAGGCCATTGTGGAGGACAACAACCAGGCTTTAATGGGCTTCCACAGGTCAGATGATGCTCCACCCCAACCTTGTCCTGCAACTGGAAGCTCCCACAACTGTCAGGAATGACAATTTGGATGCTCCTAAATCTCAAAATACGGAACCAGAGTCAAACCCTGGACAAAACTCTTTGCAGACCGCCAGACCCATGGGCTGGGAACCAAACAACCCACTACTGATTGATAAAGTTGTTACCAGCCTGCCAGGACCCAACCCCTTAGCTGTCCTGCAGGATTCTGCAAGCAAACTGCCAATGCAAGATGCCAAGAATTTCCCCAAGGTGCCAACGCCTGACACCAGCAGTTTGCTTGGTGAAATACACAAGTTCTCCATGAGAGTTATTCCAAATTCCCCCAAAGTCCCGGGGAAGGCACTTAACCCAAAGAGGCACCCAATACTCAAATCAACAACCAGATGGATTTGAAGCCTTCTCATCCCAAAGCAGCCAGTGCCAAACTGCCAGTGCCAAGCGCCACACTACCATCTGAGACCCCCAATGCCAACCTGCCCAAGCCCAGAAAACCCAACCAGGTAGTGAAGCCTGGCAGTGTGGTATAAATACCCGCCAGGCTGAGATCAACCCCCATTGTACTTTTTAAATAAAGGTTGTGAGATATTGGTTTCCCCAATTATTGCTGTATTTTATTCTTGTCATCTGCCAGTTAACTCAAAGATCATCTGACCCCCCTGCCAGCCCGCCAGCTACATACCGCCTTCCAGGTGCTCCCTTTGGTCCTGTCCATTTCACAGAGTACCCTTTAAAGCCTGAGTACAAGGACTACACTGCCGACAACATACTAGCCTGGAATCCCTTGGCCAGAACTACAGAGTTAACCAGATACAACCAAGAAGGCCCTTGGTACGTTACCAAACCCCACCTGTTCAGAGATAAATACAACTTCCTTCCTGCCTACCAAATGGACATGGAACCACCCATCACCCCCCAAACCATTGCCTGCCTCCGCTGCCAAGCTCCCACTGGACCATACCAACAAGGTTTTTTGGAATTGTATATATTACCCTCATGGGAGTAATAGATACTATTATTCCCGCCGCTGGTCCGTGGTTGTGGGTGGGCAAGTCAATATCCTACCTCATTAAGTTAGCGCCAATCCTTTGGTGGGCCCTGCCCACCTAGTCTGCAACCTGCCAGTTCCCAAAAGCTAGCAAGCTGGCCAGTCAGGGTTGGTTCCCTGACAACAACCAAGTAGGCTGCTGGCAGCCCCACCAGCAGGAAAATGGGAATAAGTGCCCCCACAAGGGGGAGCTCCAGCTAGCACAAATTGAGGATCAGGGAAAAGCCTGGGGATTGTAGCTATGAGAGGTTCTACAACCCCACTTGACCCTCACTCTCAATCCCTTCTTGTAAAGAATCCCTGCAACTACAATGTGCACAAAGTTGAAACCCTTGATGTCTTCTAAGTTCACAGCAACAACCCTGTTCTCCAAGATAGCCACTTCTCAAATAAAGTAACCTGCTGGGCTTATCCCTTCTTTTTTTGTGGGAACACCCAAAAACTACTGGTAGATACCAGGGCCAACCCCACCATGATTGACCAGGCCTTTGCTGATTCACAACAGTTAGACTGTGTGCCAAGCAGATTCAAGGCAATACAAGTATCTGATTCCTGAAGAGTGGCAACTACTCATGAGATGGTACCCTTCTCAGTAAGAATGGGGAATATCCAGGTTTGAATCTCAGACCAATCATGGCAGGGCTCAGCCACAACATAATTGCTGGCCTTGACTGGCTCTGTCACAACTGTCCCTACATCAACTGGTATTTTTTCTGTAATCACCCTCAATCTAAATGGGGTGGGCTTTTATATATATCCTGTCTAAATGAGCAAATTACTTCACAACACTGTGATTTTCAGAATAACAGAGCCAGGCTTGTATGACTTCAAGGGGGGAAATTAGACTTTAACCAAGGCTCAGTCAAAGTTATCTGCAGTGAACCATCTGTGGCCCCTCCCTTGGCTGCTTCACCTCCACCAGCACTTGCTGAACTCCTTGAGAAATGTAAGGATGTCTTCAGTGAAACACTAGACCAGCTATCTCCTCCCTGGGAGATCCAGCATGCTGTGCAGCTTCAAAGGTTGCTTCCCAAGGCGCGCCCCCTCTATTTCTTGACACCAAAAGAAGATGAAACCCTCTGCCAGCACCTTGTAGACGCACTTGAAAAGTGCTTCATATGCCCCTTGCTTTTGCCATACAGGGCTGCTGTCTTCTTCTTAGCCAAGAAGGACGGTCCCTTTGCCTGGTCACAGACTACCGCACCCTAAATGAGGTGATGGTTAAGAATAGGTACCCCCTGCTGCTAATTGACAATCTGTTTGATACACTTGCAGGTGCAAAGGTCTTCAGCAAGATTGATCTCACTGCAGGGTACAACCAGGTCCGCATTGTGCCAGGAGTTGAGGCAAAAACTGCCTTCTGCACGCGCTACAGGTTGTTTGAGTGTTGTGTCATGAACTTTGGAATGACCAACGCTCCCTCCACCTTTGCCATGTTGATGAAAAAAGCATTTGAGGAATTGATTGGTAAATGTGTTTTTGTGTACCTTGACAACATTATTGTCTTCAGTTAAGATCAAACCACGCACCTCCAACACCTCCATGCTATCCTCAACACCCTTTGAATAACCTGCTAAAAGCTAAACCTTCCAAATGCAAATTCCTCAAGTCAGAGCTATTGTTCCTTGGGCACTCCATCTCTGCAAAGGGACAAAGCCCAACCCTGCCAAAATCAAGGCAATCACTAGCATGCCGCCCCCCACCAATGTGGGCCAGGTGCATACCTTCTTAGGCATGGTTGCCTATGTGCATAAGTCTATCCCCAATTGCAGAGAACTAATTGCACCTCTCACTGATCTCCTAAACACTAAAAAGCGCTACTATTGGACCCCTTCCAGAGAGCAAGCCTTTGAGACGTTGAAGCAAAGACTTACAACTGTGCCTGTATTGCAATTCCCCAATTAGAACCACCATTACAAACTTGAGACTGATGCCTCTGACAGAGCCATAGGGGGCGTGCTACAGATAGAAACTGATGAAGTTATCTTTCTCTTTGTGGTATACAAGTCCAGGAAGCTCACTGTCATGAATGACATTTCTACCAAAATAAGTAGAAAACTCCAACTAAAAGAATTGAAATCAGGACCTGGTTCTGAGGGTTGTAGGGATCCTGCAGGTTCTCAGGCTGCCTGCCCGTGTTTTTCACGGTTAGCCGGTGTAAGAGCTGAAACAGGCATTGATTCAAACCCAATTAATCAGGGGAATTTGCAGGTCCGCCTAGCCACAAATTTGCAGGAACAAGCTGTATTACTGGAAGCGCAAAACCATTATGGTGTCACTCCTATCATAGTTGACAGGCTGTCCAAAAAGGGGTTTGCTGCTCAGCACAATGGGCCAAAATCCAAAGGGAATTCTGATAATTGGCTAGAAGCTTGGGCCACGTGATCCCCAGTCATGCAGTGACCCCAAAGCCACTCCTGAAGATGTGCGGCTTATGGAGAAAATATTTCTGCTTAGGGTTTCTGGAGGTCTCTTGGTCCCTGATGGCAAGAACTCTGGTGGCAATGATGAAGGCATGAAGAGGTTGTGTATGGACTGTCAGATGGAGATCATTCCAACAGAAGATATGATAGGCCTGAAGGATCATAATGGGGCTGGAACTCTTGACCTGGAGGAAACTGAGCAAACTCCGCCATCAAGTGATGGGCTAGATTTCAAACTTAGCATTTTAAATGATATTTAAACCCTGTAAGGTCTTGAAAAAATGTTATTGCCATTCTGAAATAAATAAGATTATGGGACCTTGGTTCTACCAATTTATTCCTTATTTTGTCTTGGTTGTTTTCCATTTTACTACTTTTCCAACCAAAAATCTTGGGCAGACAGCTTGCATTCCTGAGGAAGCCCTTAAAACCTGTCCTGTGTTTTATTGTCCTCCTGGAGCACCCTTTGGTACATTGCATTTCTCTGACTACCCCCTTAAGCCAGAGTATTGGGAGTTGACCTTGAAGGATACTCCCCACCCAGACCATCTGGGCCAACAGATTACCCCACAAACAGCTTTCCATGAAAGGTGCTTGGTGGGAGTAACCAGCCCCCAAAATCTGTGTGAAGTATAACTATTTGCCTGCCTACCAGATAGATATAGAAGCACCCCCAACACCCAAACCTGACTGCCTACACCCCACCCCAGGACTGTCTCTGCCCACAGCCAACCAATATGCAGGCATTGCCTACATTTCCTTGGCTGGGTTAGTTGACACTATGGTACCCACCGCTGGACCCTGGGCCTTAGTGGGACGTTCAGCATCTTATCTCATCAAGTTAGCACCCCTCCTATGTTGGGCTCTACCCTCCTCCCAACCGCGCAAGTTGGCAGCTGAGGCTAACAATCCCTCCCCTGGGATGTGATATTCTGACATTATGGCAATCCTTACAAACCTTGGTAACCTGAGCCCCAAGATGTTGTTAATTCTTGGGGCCTCTTGTATGTTGAGTTTATTGATTATCACTTATTACCTTTATAAGTTGATGGCCCAATTATGTGCTAAAATACAAAAGACCCTGTCCACACAGACCCAGGATATTGACTTGGAAGCCCTTCTGCTGGGCCTGCCCAGATTTAGAACATGGTGGTGACCCAGACTAATTCTTAAATTGACATGCCTCACATGGGCAAGCTGAACCTGGAAGAGGCCCAACAAGCCATGCCGGTGCTGCAACTGCATTTTCAGACCAACGTGGATGCTTATACCAACAACACTGAGAAGATCCTGGGTGTGGCTGCTATGCTGTCTGGCAACGCACTGGATTGGTTTGGGAAGGCTACTACTGAAGACGTGGAGTTCTGTTTAGACTATGCAAAGTTTGAATCTGAGCTCATGGCAACAGGGGAAGACTGTGATACTAGACACCACGCACTCATCAGAATGTTGAAAATCAGACAGAATATGAGATCTATTCAGTCCTACACCAACAAGTTTATGACTCTGAAGAATTGAGCGTTGCTTGAAGATGAGTTGCTAGCTATCCTGTACCAGAAAGGTGTGAACCTAGGCCTGAAAGATCTCCTGCAAAACCACCCACCTTTCCATGCCTCTGGATGAACTTGTAACTCTTTGCAAGGGGTTAAGCCTGAACCAGGAACCTGCTAGTCAGGGATCAACCAGAACCACCAGAGCACCACCTGCCCACAGACCAGGATTGACCCCTGATGAACTTCAGCACCACTAATGTGAAGGACTGTGTTTCTATGGTCACAAAACTGGACATCTTACTTGGGTGTGTCCACACAAGACCCCAAATACTGCTTCTCTAGCTCAAATAAACACTAGTGCCCAGCCTTACAAGTATATTCCTGTTAAGATATTATCCAGCGGCCAATCCAGACAGCTGGAAGCGTTTATTGATACTGGGGCAGATGAAAGCTTTATGGAAGTAGGAATTGCTGAAGAGCTGGGATTGGGAGCAGCAACAGTTTAATACTGTGTCACCTTAGGAAATTGTTCTACAAATACAGGTTGGGGGTACCCTCAAGAGCTTTTGAAAAAGGTGGGATTGAACTGTATATCCTACCTCCTTGATTCTGATGAAGGGACTTCCTCATCCACTGATCTTGGGTGAATCCTGGTTGGCCCAACTTGGGGCTATCTTGAACTACCAATACCAGACTGTTACTCTAGGTAGTCCCCCCCAAACTGATGTTACACCCTTTTGTTTCAGTGAGGACCAGGCCACACCAGGGAAGCTGATGGTGCTGAAACTGGAACCACTAAAAAGTGTGTTGCCTCTGCAGATGCATAAATGGACTCACATGTTCAGTGAGGAAGAGGCCACTTGTTTGCCTAGACACTCTGTCTTTGACCATGCAATTGATCTGATGCCTGGTATGCAGCCCAGCCACAGACCAATATACAGTTGCAACCACAAGGAGTAAGTGACCTTGAAGTCCTACATTAAGGACATTAATAAGAAAGGGTTTATCCACATCTCCAAGGCCCCTTGTTAATTGCCAATGTTATTTGTGGGGAATAAGGACAAGGAAATGCTTCTGTGCGTCAACTACCAAAAGCTGAATTATATTACAATCAAGAACTGTTACCCTTTTCCAAACACTGATGATTTGTGCAATGTATTGACTGGAGCTCAGGTGTATTCCAAGATTGATCTCTGTGATGCGTTCAATCAGATCCAAATCAAGGAAGGCAATGAATACAAGACTGCATTCAAGACACGCTATGGTCATTATGAGTATTTGGTAACGCTATTTGGGTTGTGTAATGCCCCAAGTGCCTTCCAGAATATGGTAAAAATGGTCTTGGGAGAGTTTCTGGATCAATTTTTTGTGGCCTACTCGGATGATATTTTGGTTTATAGCTGGAACCACCAGGAACATTTGGATCACCTACACCAGATAATGGAACAACTTTCCCAGGTAAACCTCTATCTAAAGCTGAAAAAATTCAAGTTTTTCTAGTCAAAGGTAGAATTCTGAGGGGCTACATGGTTAAGACTGGTGGCTTTGCAATGGTGCAGGATAAAGTAGAGGCAGTGACAGCCTGGCTGGTACCCAAATGCAGGAAGGACGTGAGAAGTTTCTTGGGCTTGGCTAATTACTGCTGTGATTTAATCAAAAGTTTTTCTCAGATTACGCTGCCCCTGACTTGGCTCTGATCAGAAAAAATCCAGTTTGTGTGGACTCCAGAGTGCTTTATGGCTTTTGAGACATTGAAGACAGCCTTTAATTCTGCTCCTGTGTTGGCAACGCCAGATCTCACTAAGCTTTCATTTTGGGGACCAACGCCTCCAACTTTGCGGTGGGTGGGGTGCTCCTTCAGGAGGGAGGGGATAGTATGCTACATCCTGTAGCATATTATTCAAAGAAGATGATACCAGCAGAAAGGAACTATACTAATCTATGAAAAGGAGATGCTGGAAATAATGAAAACTTTGAAGCACTGGAGGAGATGCATATGTGGTACAGAGTTCCCAGTCAAGGTCCTGACAGATCATAAAAACCTTGTCTATTTCTTTAAGCCTAGACAGATAAACCAGAGGCAGGCTAGATGGGCTCTCAAGCTGGAAGATTATGTTCTCACAATTGACTACAAGCCTGGCAAGGTTAATGTAGTCCCAGATGCACTTAGTAGAAGAACAGACCTGGTACCAACCCACGTGGAGTTGTGCAATCACAATACGCAAGTTCTCTTGGATCTAGTCAGTGTAGGCATTCACTTGGTTTATATAAAGATCATAGCAAGCCGGCCAGACATGATTAAAGGCCAGCTGAAGATCTGTTCTCAGTGCCCAGGGTGGCCAACTTGAGCAAGGATAAGAACAGTCCATTGTATAAAGCTGGGTTTTCCTTGAAAGGAACAATCTTGATGCTGAACAATAGGATCTATGTGCCAGAGGGTCAAACCAGTATTGACTTGCTAAGGGATTATCATGACTCTGAGATGGCTGGTCACCCAGGGAGACTTAAGACACTCTGAGGCATTAAACGGAACTACACCTGGCCTAAGATTGATTGATGCATGGCAGAGTACCTGGAGGGCTGCAAAATCTGTGGAAAGACCAAGACCAGAAGAAGAAGGTCTTAAGGGTTACTAAGGCCTTTAGAAATCCCCACAAGGCCATGGAGATTGGTATCTATGAACTACATTGTGGAACTCCCCCCTCTGGATTGTTCAATGCCATTCTGGTTATAGTTGATTGATTCACTAAGATGTTGTATTTTGTTCCTACTACCACTCACTGTACAGCCAGCAAGACCACCAAGAATTTTCACAAAAAAGTGCTAAACCAACATGGATGCCCTAGTGAAGTGATCACGAACAGAGGACCCCAGTTTACATCACACTATTGGGCTCAAGTAATGCAAGACCTGGGAATCAAGTGTTGCATGTCAACGTCTTATCATCCACAGACTGATGGCCAGACAGAGCAAGTAAATTAGATTCTTGAGCAGTACCTCTGCTGTTACGCCAATACAGACCAGGATAATTAGTCAGAAATGCTGTCAATGGCTCAGTTTGCATACAACAGTAAGGATCACACCTCAACAGGAATGTCTCCCTTTAAGGCTAATTATGGGCTTGGCCCTACCTGGGATTCAAGGATTGGTTCCAAGGAGTCCAATGCAACAGGCTGCTCATGGGTGGAACATATCTACAAGTCCCAGGTTACTTGCCAAAAGAATTTGGACCAGGCAGTCAGGACCTACAAGGCTTTTGCTGACAAGAAAGGAATCCCAGGCAAGCCGTTGATGGTTGGTGACAAGGTCTATTTTGACTCACAAAACAACCCCCTGAATTTACTAAGTTAGAAGTTGGCTCATAGGCGTAGCAGACCCTATAAAATTGTTGAATTGATAGGTGAAGTGGCTTATAGGTTGGACTTGCCACCAACTTGGAAGATCCACAATGTTTTCCACCAAGTGTTGTTGTTCAATAATGAAGGAGTTTTGCTCTCTCATCAGAAGCTCAAGTCAGCACCACCTCCTATCCAAGTGGGACAATCAACAGAATGCAAAGTGGAATACGTGCACAGAGACCAGACCCATTACCAAACACCCCAGTACTATGTTAAGTTGTTGGGCTATCTGTTGGAGGAAAGCACTTGGGAACCTACAGACAACTTAAAAAATGCTAAGCAGGCCATCCAGAAGTAT
>QTSX02004062.1:0-13748 GCA_014839935.2 Entomophthora muscae | reverse complement strand
TTTATCTTAGTCCACAACAGCTCCTTCCAACATCAGTTCTCCAGCAACTTCTTCATCATGATCAGCTACTCCTGCATCATTCTCTGTCTGTCCTTCAGCTTATCCTCACCAGGAACCACCTTGGTTCCACCTGCACAAAGAACCCTTTCAAACTTCAACATGAACCAGCATTCCCTCAACTAGTCTTCAAAGTGATCATACAGTCCTTCTTACTAGTCTTCAATGCTAATCCAATACTATGAGCCACCTTAGTTTTTTATCTCAGTCCATGTTACCAGAACCTGTAGACCCAAGCATGAGTTTACATTGAACTGGCGTTTGACTGGGCCTTTGCCAGTGTCCTCCACTTGGGCCATTCAACCACAGACAATCCTCATGTCTGTGCAGTTGTCTTTACTCACTCAGGTGGTTAAGTCTGAGCTTTCAGGCAAAAAGTAACCAACTTTACTTCCCATAGGTTAATAATACCAAGTTCTGCAACTGCTTCCCCAAACAGCTACCCTGATAAAACCTCTGAGCATATTTGTGCCCCCCAATGATAGCTTTAGGTCCCACCCAAAAACTCCAAGGAAACACATATGAGGACACCCTACCAGTCTGTTAGGTAAGATGCTTACCCACAGACTTCCTGTGAGTGCACAAGGGCACATAGATCTATCATAGCTCCTTGCTTCCCTGGAAGTCCTTTGCTACCTACTGTATTTTCTGACCTTCCAGCTCCAGTAGCTACCTGTTAACTACTGGACTGGGATCTCCACTGCCACTAGTAGTCAACAGTTACCTACCAGACCATTTCACACTCCAGGCCTAGTAGTCATCTGTTATCTACTAGCCTAAGCACTATTCTTTCCCAGTAGTCCTTTGTTACCTACTAGGTGGAGACCTTATCTTCCCCTAGTAGCCAAAGTTACCTGCCAGGGTCACATCACCCATTCTTCCCAGCAGCCAATGTTATCTGCTGGGCTGGTTCAACCTCTGCCTCTCTTAGTCAATGTTACCTACTAGGCAGGCCTCATCTTTCCTAGTAGCCCATGTTACCTACTAAGACTCTACCTGTCAAAAGCCACTAGACTTTATCTTGACCAACATTAGCCTTGCCTGCAAAACTGCCTAACATGTGGTCTGTCACAGCTTCTAAAATGGGTGTCCATAAGGAGGACTTGGAGGACAATTGTGGGAGGTAGGCATTCAAACCTATTAGCACCATCTTGCTGAGTACCCAGGAAGTACACTTGGGGGGGGCTCAGGGAAAAGAGGCATGTTGTGGAAGATGGACGGGACTCCTTCTTTCTGAGGTATAAGGAACTAGTAAATCTCTTGGGTGGGTGTCTCCCAGACCGGTTCAGGAGAGAAAAATTCAATGTCATTGTAAGTGAGACTCTTCACTACATTCTCTCCAGCAGCTAGAAGTTATTGTGCTCAAGTAGTCAGGTCCTCCCACAGATGGAAGAGCTTGGAAGGGTTGTCTCCCAAATGATGGGCATAAGAGGCAATTTTTCCTCATAGGTCTGGGGAGGTGGACCAGATTATCACCAAAACCGGGGCCAAAGTGAAGACTACAAACCTTAGGAGAGGCAGCAGCATTTTAAGATTTAGCACAAAAATTGGGGATTTGGGGGTTCTTGGGGCTTAGGAAAAAGAGGAAAACAGAAGAACCAGGGGATTTGGAGATGGTCTTTTTAGTGGCCAGGAGGGATGGGAGTTCAAACCTGCCTGCTTTTCACAAAGGCGGTATTGAATTTGAAGCGTAAAATAACTCCAAAAAGCACCAGGACAAAAGCAAAAGCAAAAAAATTTAAACCTCAAGTAAGTATTTTTATTAAAATCAGCACTAAACTTTAAGTTTTATTAAGGATTTTGAAAGATAGTGCTGAGTATATACTTCTTGTGAAGTATAATAAACAAGATAAAGGGGGAATTAAGAAGAGAATGATATTTTATTGGATATGAATATAGGATAATATATAGTATCATGGAAAGCCACATACTGTCCATGTATGTCATGGAAGTCATGGGGCTTATCTGAGTAGTGCTCCTCTTAAGTTGCAAGGCTTATTCAAGTTATGTTCCCTTTAGGATCTGGATTGTTTGATCCCCATAATAGATGGGCAAATGATAGGAGTGCCACCAAGTTAATAATTAGCTGGTGAGCCGTACAGTGGGCCATTTGGTGAACTACTTGGGGAGTTAATTCTCCAAGAGGGAGTAATCAAAGATGATGCAACACTAGCAAGGTAAGTGGCCTTGTTAACACTAACATTGACAGTAGGGGACTGTCAGGAATAAAGTATGGAAATAAGATTCCATGAGCCACCAGAACTTGAAACCATTGACTACTACAGTTATCTTATCATTCATACAAGAAGATCCAGAAAGAGACAAGACAAGATAATTCATAAGACAAGAACAGGACTGGAGAACCATATGATTTATTGAAGCACCATAAGGAAAATAATGGATAAGGGTCAGGAGAAAGGGAAAGGTAATTTATACTCTTCAATTCTTGAATGAGAGGAGTCAAGGATTCTGCAAGAGGGACATAGCATTTTGAAGGTATATTGGAATATGTAACAGTGGTTCAAAAAATGGACAAAAGATTCCTCTTGGTCTCAGCTTTCAGGAATGCCTTTAAACATTGAGATTGGTTCTCTAACCGCAGAGATATGATTTTTTGAGGATCAGCAATTATGCGCAAGAAGACAGATAGTTTGAAAGATATTTGGACTGCAAAGGCACTTGGAAATGGCACAATTGAATTAAGTTAATATAAAAGCCTATTTCAACTCAAGTTCAAACATGATAAAATAAAGAAATTAATATAAAATGTTGTCAGGATTCTGAATCCTGACAGGGACTCAGGTTGATAACAGGAAGGCAGGAAGGGCCAAGTAAGGTAAGGAGAGCAACAAACAAACAAGCACTAACACTTTACTTTTAGGTTGAAGGACTCCAAGAAGTCCCAAAAATAACAATAAAATGAGAGGGATTTTAAAAGTTGTAAACTTTTATTAAATTGAAAAATGGATAAGCAGGGATCTAAAATGGACCTGCTTATCTTTTAGGGGATAGACCAGGTACAAAGGCAGGGACCAGAGATTGTGAATAGTCCTGATTGGCCAGGGGATTATTTTTTTGGCCATAGCCAGGGGGACTGGAAGGGTTTGAATTATTTCCTGGAAGAAACTCTGATTGGTTGCTGCCTATCAAATATTCCTGCAGGTAATTTGGCACTGAAATACTTGAATCAATGGGAGTTGATGTGTCCTTTTCTGATTAGATGAACCTAATAATTTTGAGAAGTGGGTGCCACCCGGCCAAGTAACAGTCCAATTTGCTTAGCAATTACTCCACAGTGGGGCAGGTGGACTCAGGTGTGGAGGGTGAAGATTTAGTAGGGTATGCCAACACAAAGCACTCAATAATTTTGTGTGAAAAATCACCCAAGGAATGTAAAGGCTTAGCCAGACTTTGGTTCATTTTCTTAGAACATCAAGGGAAAAAGTAAGATCCAGTGTCATGAATGACATTTCAATACTTGTATTGAAAACCCAAGAGTTGAGCCCCAGCTCCCAAAAGACGGATAAACCCCTCCAGGACAGTCCAGGACCCGCCAATCTGTTAAGTCACAGGCTCAAATTGTTGAATTACTCCGCGACCTGCTGGCCTACTACGGAGGATTTCCTGAATAGTTGCCAGTCTGCTGCCAAACTGGTGCCAACAAAGACCCATACCTACAAAGGAAATGTAACCTGGCTAATGGAGGTTGGGGAAAGACCTACTTCCAACCTGCCAAGGGCCAATAATAGAGCTTTGGAATCAACACTGGAAGCCCTGGAATCAAACCCTGATCCTCCAAAGACTACTTGAGTCACACAAAGTGGACAGGAACCCGCCCACTTCCTAAATTGCATAACCAAGTTGATGAGTTACTCCAAGATCCGCCAGTCTCCCAAGGACAATTCCCCGGATGGTCATCAGATTGATGCCAACCTTGCTCCACCCAAGACCCGAGCCTATGCAGAGGTTGCAGCTTGCCTTAAGGAGGTTAAAACAAAACCTATTTTTAACTCTGCCAATGACCACCAGCAACTGCCAGCATGCTGTCCAGAGAGGGTAGTGCAATTGAACTACTCAGGTGACATAGTGAACAGTGGTGGCAGAACAAAGCATTACCACTTCTATTCACCTGAGCAGGCGCTACCTGGATCTCCTGCCCTCAAGACTCTAAGCCAAGATCTATGCCCTGCCAGTGCCTTGTCTGCAAACCTGAAACCTGCAAAAATTGAAGAAGCAAAGTCTCATGGTGTAAAAACCCCAGCAGTATGGTGAAGACCACATTGTCATTTTTGATAATAAAGTTTTATGAACCTTTGGCCTGAACAAATCTTACCCTATCTAGTTTTAGTGATCTTCCATCTTAATTGGGTCAAGTAGACTACCAGGCCGCTGCCTCTTCCTGAGACCAATCTGCCAAATTGCCCCAGGCATTATACTGTCCCCTGGGAGCCCCCTTTGGACCTGTGCACTTTACTGAACACCCCCCCAACCTGGCCTATTCAGAGTATGACTTGGAAACCATCCTCATTGCTGACCCTTTGGCAAGGACTTGAAGTACCAAATACATAGGACACAAAGGAAAGAGGGTTGATATACCGCCCTTATTGTTCAAAGACAAGTACAACTACCTACCAGCGTACTTTTTCCCCATGACTCCACCATTAACCCCAAGACCAGACCGCCCACTGGAACCTACCGCCGCAGCCAAGACCACCTCTACCCAACTGTTTGGAGTACTCTACATTACTTTGACAGGATTGATGGATTCCCTGGTCCTCAACTCTGGACCCTGGTCCTTACTTGGGCAATATGTATCTTATATTATCAAGTTAGCACCCATTCTATGGTGGGCCCTACCTTCTGGCTTAGCTGCACCTCACCCCAAGCCGCCCAATCCCTCTACCTATGACTGGCTTCCTGACATCCAGGGCCAAAGGGGGCAATGAATTTACTTTTATGTATGGTTGAGCTATTTCAGGAGCCTACATGTTTTAGGCTGTCTGCCTCATTTTTCCTTCATAAAGATAAAAACAACTGATCACCAGCAGGGTTTAGCTCAGATAAACCAATTGATCAGTGTCTTCTGGATTACTATAAGTAGATCTAGGAACATATATAACAGGTTTAGAATCTATACCTTTATTGAAGGCTATAAAAAATTCTATGGCTGGATAAATATTAGATAACTTTACTTGGCCTAGGATACAGACCTGAATAATTTGGATTGAGGCTGATACATACAGAAATGTCAGACTGAGGTGCCAAGCCCAAAGATTTCAGCAACCACCAGCTGTTATATGATAAAGTTCCATCAGTAGCTTAATAATTCCTTAACTTTTTTTACTGGTCATTATTATAAAGATGAATCAAAATCAAAACAGGAACACTCCCAGAAATATTTTGTTATTCAGATAAAAGTTCTAATATAGTAAGGAGATAGAAATATACCAATTTATCCCACATCACTGAATATTTTGGATGCCAATCTTGGGGGCTGGAACAGGAAGTATGAGGAGCAGATAGACTGGACAATTAAGAGTTTTAGGGACAATAATTTAACCTTAAAATAGGACATCTAAACACCCTAAATATGGGCTCACCTATTAATAAGGGGAGAAAGAATGCAGTTAGACCTCCTTTGATAGATACTATATTCCTTCTACTATAATTTACCACTTTTTATAACCTCTTTTGCACAGTAGCATATTGAAATGACTGTAATTTTTTTGTTGGTACTTGTGGAAACTTCTGTAAGACTGGCTTCTTCCAATACTGTGATCTTGGGCTTGAAGTCTCCACTAATAGTTTTTCTTACTCAAGCAGCCTGTCATAGCTGTCAGACCCTTGTCTATGACCCAATTTTTAAGATGACTGGCTTTTGCAGAGAGTGATTGGGTATTAAAATGATAAAATCAAGCTGGATTAAAAAGCCTAAATTACTAATAAGTGTAAAAGCTTGGCTCACCAGGGCTAAATATTGTTAAGAGAACATGATGCCTGAGGAGGACTAGTATAAAATTTTTATTGCTGAAATTCCTGGCTTTCTTTTAGTTTTTTACATTTTTTATTAGGATTAATAGTTTAAATTTCTTATTTATTAAAGAAATTCAGCCTTTCTTATTAAAGAGATAGATTAATAACATATCAACTTGTTTATGCTCATATTAATACCACCATCAATCCTATACAGGTAAATTATCTTCAAGCTTCTTTTAGCTAAAGAAAACTATTGATTTACTTTTTAGGCAAACATTAAATCATGAGTCAATATAATAATATCATGGTTGTATAGCTGGTTAGTAGTGATTTGTTGGCATAATTTACTTAAAGTTCAGCATGCAAAACAGTTTAAATTATTAGTTTTTATCTAACCTCAATAAACTTATTTTCATTTGATTAAACTTGTTATGCTATAAGAATACCACATTTAAACTTCAATTAACTGTTTTTATATAAATACAATTCCAGAGATAATTAAAGCATATATAGGAGCTTTTCAAACTGGTGGGGAAAATATTTTAACAAATTTGCTGGAAATAAAATCTTTGGCATTTTTATTAGGACAGGCTTATACATCTTTTAATTTCAGAGTAGCAAGGTAATTTAAAGGGCCCATGATAAATTTCAAGAGAGAGGGCTTTGTGGGAGATTGGGAGCACTCTATGCAACAAAAAAATGTTGAGTAGGGATGCCCATGTGAGAGTCTATACTAGAGTCATCAACAGCAAACATAGGGCTTTTCACCTATATGTTATGGGCAATCCTACAAAACTATTTTAAATGGTTGGAAAGAATTCTTTGAGAGAGGGGGCTAGACTTACAAAGTCAGGCTCTCATCCTGATAGAACCATCCATCAGAATGCCATCTGGTTCATGACTGTAATGGACACACTGAGAGGTGTCCAGGGGGAAGTAGTAAAGAACAGGGGTAAGAAACAAGCATTTAAGCCCATAACAGGGCACCCAACAACAACTAAATAGAACAGTCCTGAGTGGAATGGGAGCTCATATCTTTAGGGGGTTGCAGTGAAGATGAAATGGTGTGATTCAAATTCAACATAAGTTCAGTATCTATCTGAATTTTGGGAAGGGAATCCTCAGCACTAAACTCCTGAAAAGTGGGAAAATCATCAAGATATAGACCTATTCATGCTGACTTGGCAAATGTGATGGAAATAAACAGATAGTAAGAAGCAGTCTCCATGTGGTGAGAATCATCACCCAAATCCACATGGGGCTGATGATTAACATCCAGCAAATCTTCAAGTACAATTTTGTAAAATTTCCAAGGATACACTGGGATTAAGCAAAATGATTAAGCCCAACCAGAAACGTCAGGGATCCACTCATTGGGAAGTCTCTCTCTAATGGAGTGAAGGAGAGCTCCCAATTTGGATTGAATAGAGTGGACCCTACTGGGATCCCTATCATTAACATGTGCAAGAGGTGCCCAAATAAGCGGAATCTCCCCAGGAAGGGAGTAAAATGGTTTAAGAGATAATAAACGCTGGTATACTCCAAAACCAACCAGGGGGCCTTGGGGTGAATAATGGGGAATTGTGCTGTTTCTACATAAGGGGAATGGCAACAACATGGTCCAAACAATACCAAATGGAGTCTTCTAATTTATTGGTAGGGGTAGGTTCAGGAGTTTTGAAGTTCACGTTGGCTTGATCATAACTAATTAACATACAAAAAGCCCATACAATGAGGATGAGTTTCATGTTTTTGTAGGAGAGCCCTTTTAGATTTACTAATCAATTTTTTAGACGTTTTGAAAATATAGATTTATTGGCTAAGATAGGAATAAGAAATTTTTGGAGCAATTGACAAATGGAAAATTACTCAGCTTAAATACTGAAGCCAAGTGTGGAAGTGGACATGGTGGTTACCAGGTGATCCTACAAGAGTAATTTGGCAAGTATTGCCTTGCAGGACTGCAGCAGGCTGCAGCCTGCAATGCAAGAAGAGATAAGTTGGGTTATTGGATTGCATTATTCTTCTATATTATAGTGGAGATAATATTTTGGGCCTGGATGTGTGCTACTTCTCTGACTTGGTTGCACCACATTAAGTGATTGGCTAAGTGGTTCCCCTGAATATTGTTAATTTGTTTTTAAGTATTTAAATTTAGGTTGATTGGTTGCTTTGGGATTTTTGGAGCTCATTTTAAATGCTATCAAGTGGTTTCCTTTGGATTCATCATCCTCTTCTTGGAGTTTTGGTTTTAAAGTAGAATTTATGTTGCTGGCTGGGTTTTAGTTTTTGCTTTTGCTTCTGAAAGCGTGTTCACTAATCAATTTCGAATGCAGATTTGAATTAATTAATTCAATGAATTCTGTAGTATGATTAATTCCCATTCCAGAATTTAAAAATGCAATTTTAGTATCAATAGACCCAGTGTTAGATGGACTGCTTGTGAAAGGAATGAAATCCCTTACAAGAAAAGTCCTAGGTAGATGGCCTGGAAGAGAATCAAGGTATCTTCTGGGTAAAACTTGGGGCATTGAGAAGGAACAACTGTCTCTGGTTTTGATTCTGAAGGGAAGACACTCAAATTATGGACCATGGGAGTAACATTTGGAGGCACCAACAACAAAGTTTCAATGACAGGTCCACATCTTTCAGTAATGATTCAACTTAGGATCTAATTATATGAGATGTAGCAAAGTAGGACAACTATGGGATGAATTATAAAATAAAGTTAGACTAGGAGAATGTTTGGTTTATTTGAGTAAATTGTAGGGAGGACTCAACTCTTAAGAGTTTAACAGTGAAAATTCCCAATATATACCAGATTTTGGCTAAGCAATACCACCTGGATCCATGGCTCCTATACTGTCTGTGTCATCTAAAGAGTACATGGTCCAGTACGCAAAAAACCATTTAGTGACTAATTTCTGGTGTCTGTTCTGATAAATGAGATTGTATTGAGTGACTCTCAGATTACGTCTATTTATCAGGGTCAACTTGCAAGGGGAAATTGAATCCAAATGGCAAACTCAAGCAGCAGTAACTCATTTCCTATTGATAGTGTGATTCACATCTGTTAAATTGGTTAACTTGATTAACAGTTTGCCCATTTTTTGAGTCTTGCAACTAGACCTGGTAATTCCAGGCATTATGGAACCTACCAAGACATTATCCTCTGCTTTATGCTAGGGCACAATACCATCATCATGAAGGTGTTACAGGGAGAAATTATTGTGGGCAGGAGGAAGTTTTAGTATAGCCAAAGTAAGCTCAGGATGATCAATGGCTGTAGAATTACGGTTGTAAAACTTGAATGAGATCTAGGGAATTGAAGAAATCATAGTGTGGAACCCAAGTTTCTTGGAGTTGGGATAACCTTGCCAAAACACCAAATACTCAAGTCAATGGCAATTCTTACAGGATTCCAAAATGCAATTCAACCTGTACTTGGGCTCTCCCTCCATCAAAATAGGTTAGGAAGAAACTACCTTGGTACCACAGAAAGGAGTCAAAATATATTCATCAAAGGTGTGGAAGATCTTGAAAGAGGGAGGCAACTCCAACCAGTAGGCAGAGGGATCAATCTGAAATTCAACTTTGAAAGGACCAATTTGCTTGGGACCTAGCTTTTGACACAGGACCTTTAACTTCATATTACAGGCATCCACCATGACTAGATCACCTGGATATAGGTAGGACCCTCCTGGCGCTTGCAATCTGTGTATTCCTTGTAAGTTGTCATGGCAGCAGTGATAGTAACCTGGAGCTCCTGATAAACATGCTTAAATGCAGCAGCTTGATCAGTTGCAGCCTCTACATTGCTAACCAGCTAGAGCCATGTTAGACAATGAATTGTAACCCACATTGGCAAAGAATGGTGAGACCTGGTGTAACGGTCCACATGTTTGGTGGTTTGCAGGTGGGGCTAATGTTGGCCAAGTAAAAGTTTGGTTGTTTGTTGCAGATAGTGGCCTAGTAGGGAATGATGACTACTAGGGAAGGTAAGGCCTAGCTAGTAGGTGTAAAGACTACTAGGGGCAAATGTCGTCTTCACCCAGAAGAAGATATTGGCTGCTGTGGGCTAGAGGTCCTCACCCAGCAGGAAACTGTGGCTGCTAGGAATGAGGAATAAGATAGCTTATCAGGGATCTTTAGCTGCTTGGGGTGGGGAGTGTTCCAGCCTAATGGGTAGTGTGTGCTACTCAGGTTGGAGGATGTCTAGACTCTGACAGGTAATTCAGGCTGCCAGGGTTGAAGTGTATGCCAGAATGGTAGGCGTCTTGCCTACCAGGGCTATGAGTTTTGGACCCCTGGCAAGTAGCGCAGGCTGCCAGGGAGGGGAAGAGCTCTGATGGCTCTATGTACCCTGATACAATTACAGAAGGTCTGTGAGCAAGCATCCTACCTAATGGACTGGTAGGGTGTCCTTGTCTATGTCCCTATGGGAGCTTTGGGGAGATCCCAAAGTAAGCATTGGAGGGCATAAATTTTCTCAGAGGTGTTATCAAGGCAGTTGCTCAGGGAAGCAGCTGCAGAACTTGGTGTGATCAGGCCTCTGAGAAGTAAAACTGATTAATTTGCGGCTGAAAGCACAGACTTAATCACCTTGGTGAGTAAAAACAACAGCATAGAATTAATTGATCTATGGCTGGATGGCCTAAGTGGATTACCACTTGCAAGGGCCCAGTCAAACGCCAGTTCAATGTAGACTCATGCTTAGGTCTACAGGTTCTGGTAACATGGACTGAGATAAAGAACCAAGGTGGTTCACAGTATGGGATTAGCAGTGAAGACTAGTAAGAAGGACTTTATGATCACAGTGAAGGCTATTTAAGGGACTGGTGGTTCATGTTGAAGTTTAGAAGGGTTATTTATGCAGGTGGAACCAAGGTGGTTCCTGGTGATAAGCTGAAGGACAGACAGATCATGATGAAGAAGTAGCTGATCATGAAGAAGAAGTAGCTGGAGAACTGATGTTGGAAGGAGCTGTTGTGGACTAAGATAAACTGATTGCTGGTTAAGCTGAAGAGCTGGAAGAGCTGGTTGAAGGACCAGAAAATGATAGTGCAGGACCAGCTATGGAGCTAGAAAATGTCTTGGAAGGACTAGTCAGACTGGATATAGAGGCTGGAATGCTGATATTGGTGTCTTAATAGAGGAAATATTAATATAAGAAGCAGTTAAATAAGGATTTTAAGATGCTAAAGATATGATATGGAAAAATCAAAAATCATACAAAGAGAAAGAAAGAGAGAAAAAATTATTCACAGTGATTAAACTATGAATTTATTATATTACAGTTGAGCAGAAAAGAGCCAGAAAGAGGCCGGAAACAAAACAGAGAAACTGTAAGGGCAAATATGCAAAGTTTGCTGAGAACAACTAGGAGAGTTGAGAGGCGCAAAATGTGGAAGAAAATGCAGAGAAACTTGGAGAAACATTGAAGAATCAAGGGTTCAAAAATCCTTTATGTGAAACATATATGGAAGCACTCAAATTTTGCTGGAGAAATGTGACAGGAATCTCAGCAAAATCATTCAAAACGCGGAGCTAAGGTTATTCTGGAGAGAGAGCTTTGAGTTCAAACCATATTCAAGAACAAGTCATTTAGGTAAACTGTTTGGCAAAACAGTTGAATTGAGGTTATGATTGGCTGCAAACCAATGTTTATTTGATCAGTGTTTTGAGGGCTTTAACTTAAAAGTTAAAGCCTAAAAAATGTGGAGCAAAAGCAGAAAATTCAGGGCTTTTATTGGCTGATGTAAGTTATTAAGTTTAATGTATTGTAGAGAGAGAAAAACTTGATAGTTTAAGCTTTGGAAAAGAAGAGTTCTGAGAAAGATTTCGGACTGAAACAAGAAGGTATAAAAAAGGAAGTCATCTGAGGCTTAACTGGGACTGATACAAGTGGAATATCAAGGCCACCAAATATATACAGAGATCTGAAGCCCAAGATACCAAGCAGGAGCCCAAGAATAAGGAGCTGGATCCTAAGCGCGGTGCAGAAGTCTGATTCTAAGGCACTGGAGTCCAAGTTTAAGGAGCAGAAGTCTAAGACTAAGGTGCAGGAGTCTAAGACCAATTACAAGGAGTTTAAGCTATTGTTGGAGGACTCTAATTATTGGCAAATCTGTATTGCTTCCCTGACCCCCTGGGCCATATACCATAAGGTTTCTAAGGGAATCTTCCTTCTAAGAGTGAATAAAAGCCCATTTTGACCACTATACATACTTCTGAGATATATTTTCCCTTGCTAGAGAATGACAACCCCTTCCAGCCAGCCACTGGCTATGACCCAGGACACACTTTGGGTACTGGTGGACAGGAACCCCACACCTGGGTTGACGTGTTGGGAGCGTTATTATATATGAACTCTGCCATGGGTAAGTTTGTGCCCCACTCATCTTGTTGCACATTGGTATAGCAACAGAGGTAAACCTCCAAACTTTTGTTTACCCTCTTCATTTGTCCATTGGATTGGGGGTGAAAAGCTGTGGAACGGTACAATTTGATACCAAGAATTCCTGTAAAGGCTTCCCAGAACTGAGCAATAGATTTGGGCCCATGATCACTAATTATCTCCATTGGGATACCATGTAGATAGAAGATTATGTCCACAAACAATCTTGCTGTTTCCAATAAAGTAATTTTAGTCAAGCAAGGAACAATGTGTGTCATCTTTGTGAAACAATCAACCACCACCATTATTGCATTGAACCCTTTAGAGTCAGGGAGTTCTCTGATGAAATCCACTGATACTGATGCCCAAGGCCCTGCAGCTAGCTGTAATGAAACCAACAAACCAGTAGTATTGTTCCTGCTTGCCTTAGACCAAACACACATCAAACAATCCTGAACATAAGCTGCTACTTGCACTTTCAACCCCTTCTAATAAAACTGCCAGCATATTAACTCAGCCATTTTATTCTTTCCTGGGTGGCCTGCTATAGGACATGTGTGGTATGCTTCCATGATATCATCTAAAATAGTTCCCTCTGGTACCCATATACAGCCTTGATGATAAATAATTAGGCCTAAATTTAGTAGCCCTGTGGCTAACCTACTGGGTGTACACATGCTAATTCCAATAGTCTATCATAGCCCTTGGACAGAGGCTGCAGAAACTTAACTTTGTAATATAAGTCTAGGTCTGTGCCCTTGGTTAAGGACATTTTGGCCAGCAAAGCAGGTGGTGGTAATAAAAAAGGAACCACAGCCTTGTCTGGAATCATAGTATTTGTGTTAAACTCAGCGTCCATACCAGCATCTGGGAGATGGGAAGGGTTTCTGCTTAGCGCATCTGCCAAGTGATTATCAGCACCCTTAATGAACTTGTAGAAAAACTTGTGATAAGGAGCGCCTTTTGGGGAAGCTTCAAATATGGAATTAAGAAAGAAGAGAAGTATATTTTATTGGATAATAATTTAGGCTTTTATAGACTTGACTGTGGTGGGGATTTAGTTGGATTGAACCTAGGGGTTGGTCATGTGGAAGATGGGTTTGAGCCACTGGATACTTGGACAATCAGGTGATATTTCTTGGTTACCATTCTTGGTATGTCAAACGGTATATTGAAAGGGGACTAAATCGGGCAATGGCTGGATGTTAAGTAGGTTGGTGGTAGCCAGAATGCTTGTATATCCAGACCCTTGACTCCCCTTAAGGGGGTTACTCTGGTGCATCAGGAGGGGGCTTTGTTTTCACGGCTGCCGCCTGAT
>QTSX02004061.1:0-13871 GCA_014839935.2 Entomophthora muscae | reverse complement strand
GCAGAGTCAGGAAACTAAACAATCATATTTCCTGATGCAGAAGCCAGTTCATTTTGAGGGTCAAAAGCAAAAGCAAGAGATTTGTCTTCAAAATGGCCCACCAAAGGCAAAATTGAAACATGGTGAATGCTGTTATTCACAACAGTACCGATGGAGTGAGAAACTAGGCAGGGACCATTCCCGAGGTTCAGTACAGTAGAGATAATAGGTGGGTTGGCAATATCTTCTTCAATAGGAGGGCTAGTAATTTCAGGTGAAGTTGGCTCTTGTATAGGCGGAGGCAAAGGACCTGAAAATGTAGATGCAAAAGGGATAACCGAGGGGCTTACAGCCCCTGTAGTGAGCACCATTTTTGTTGTGTTCTGAGGCGCAGCACAGACACACAACGGGGAATCCTAACCTTAGGATTAGATTTGTACTAAGTCTCAGTTAGATGACAGGGAAGGCTATGCAATTACCTTGCAGCCCTGGAAGAATAATCTCTACTAGTTGTGGCTAGAGAGAGGCGCAGAAGTACTGGAGACACGAAGACAAAAATGTGAATAGAACTTAATTTTATTGGTGAATATAAAAATGGAATATATAGTAGTTGGCAATACCACAAAACACTACCAGGACGGTAAGATCACTTGCCACCAGCATGAGTGGGGTGAGTGAGTTGCGCAGGGTCAAGAAACCAAACAATTGTATTTCCTGATTCAGTCATCAACTCATTTCAAGAGGCGAAAGCAAAAGCGAGAAATTTGTCTTCAAAATGGCCCACCAAAGGCAAAATTGACACATGGTGAATAGCGGTATTCATGACAAATACTCTATTCATCTGCATACAATATTTGATTCAGATAGTTGTATTTATTTGTACAGCCAAGTGTTGAGATGGTAGTTAACAGAATACATGATTGGTCTTTTATTGGTGCTGTAGATTTTACTGGTATTGCTTTTATTCCTGAGCATGGAATTTTTGTTTTTTCTGGGTTCTAGCAGATTATTCACTGAGGCTGCTTATTAAAAAGCAGCCTTCAGGTATAATCTAGGCCGGGCTTTGATATAGGCAGGCCCTTATTTGAGCCACCCATGAGGGATCCACCTCAGACTTATTTTACCCATGAATGGATAGAATCAGATATTTTTGATTGATTATTTTTAAATGAAAGCTTTTAAATCAAATTAAATGCAACCTTATAATTAAAGGAAGAGAGTCAGATTGTTTTAACTTTTGAATGGATATCTAATTTCAGAGTGTTTTTTGTCTCCCTTGGGTTTCAGTTCATGATTTTCTACTAGATGCTAAGCAGATGGCACTGTTTACCAGAGATGCAAGGGCATCCCTATAAGCTACTCTTTATAAAATTTGTACTCCCTAAATTTATGTTTGAATCTAATGCTACCATATAAAAGAAGGCAAAGGTTGGAATCTGGTCTGCCACAGCCCTAATGTTATAACTGTGCTGTAAGCTGCAGTTACCAAGAAGGAAAGAAAGATAGATTGGTTCAAGATGATCTTTATTTAAGAAGAGAATAGGGGTTTATACCCTGTATTAGGCCACCAGGGGGAGATATGTGGAAAGGGGTTTCTTAAGATTAATCTTCAATAACATGTGGCTGATCCTATTTGGACAGTATAGGTGGACGACCAACTGTGGTAATTGATGGGATTACAGCTGGGGAGTGCATATGTGTAGTCACCCAGATTAGGCAACAGGTTAAGTCAAGGATTGGATTTATGTCTGATCTGTTAGGAATTTGGCTCGTCATGACACTAATTTTAGTGCACACTTGTGTGGTGTTTTCAAAACAGTAAATATAGTGTGAATTTAGATGGGTATGAGTTGATTTGCTGGTTTCTCAACATCTTGATCTCACTGCATGAGTTTGGTGCACTGTGTTTGATCTAAATTTTGTTTTTGAATCTGATTTGCTCTTAATGGCAATGTTACAGCTAACCCATGTACTAAAAGTTTATCTCCCTTTAATGTGCAACTTTAATTGCTCTGGGCTGGCTTTAGGTTGGTACCAACAGCTGTCAAAAGTACAGTCAGAAATTTTTAGATTGAAATGAAATATCGAATCCATTTATTAACTACTGAAGGGTATTTATTTATTTAGCGGTTGAAGTTCGTTTGCTAAAAGACTTGTAACACTTAAACTATCATCAGTATCCCTTCAAAAGCAACGTAGCTATAATAAATACACAGCATTGAAACTCAACCATATGTTACATAGTTTATATAAAAACTGCATTGTTAAAGGTCAAAGTCTAAATACAGCTTGGAAAAGTTAAAATGGGCTTAAATAAGCTTCGCAGAATGCATGATATAATTATAACATAAGCCCGCATACAACCAAGTATGGCATGTTCTATCCGAATGAATGTTCAGAAAAGGTCGCTAAAGCGTGGCCTCGGCAGGCCAATACTTTGAAGCAAAAGTAGTAAATGCTGCAGCATAGTTTAAAGCTAAGAGGTGCCACTATTATATGATGTCGTCCCACAAGAGCAAGGTAAACTAGGGCTCATCGAGAGCTCTGGACCAGGCACCAGGGCCGAAATCGCGGCCTCCGACTGCGTTATATCGGAATGAATCTTCGCGCGGCACCTCTTGGCCATTAATATTCCTGATGTTGGCGTGACCATGGCGTACACGTTTAGGTCCACTGTCACGACCCTGGCTGTCTAATTGCTTTCTATGCAGTCCCAGTCCGGAGCTTCTTGTCCTATCATTCCCTGAAGAGAAATTCCTAACTTGGCCTAGACCACGGGAATTCCTAGCCTCGTCTTTGTTGCGACGATCGTACTCATGACTTGAATCATACTTTGGGAGACTGACGGTTAGTTTATAAACAAAAGGAATCGATACCTTGAAGGGTGTGCAGGGAGGGGATCCATGTAGAAGAAATAATGGCTTAGGGCATTGTTGGCCGAAATGCGTCTTTTAGGATCAAGTACTAACAGTTGATCAAGCAGATCAACAGCATACTGGTCAAATCTAGAATTAAATTAGTTCAGGTCAATAAGCAAGTAGGTACCCAGAGAAATGCTCTAATATGCGACGAGGGTAGCTGTTGAATGTGATGGTGTCGGAATTTGGAAGTTCATTGTAGCCAGGGAAACTTTCTGCATTAGGCGAGCCACACAGCTTAAAGATCAGATCAAGCTGCTCAATGTCATTCTTCCCTGGGATCAGGGGCTTGGATTGAAGAATTTGGCCAAAGACACATCTTAAAAGTTTAGCTTGAGAATTCAAAAGCCCTTACCCTACTCCCCACATATCAATAGATGATGTGTAGTTCTTCTGTCCAAGGAAAAGTTCAGGAGGGCGATACCATCTTGTTACAACACAGCTTGTGTATTCCGCATCTGGCGATTCACAAGGGCGAGAAAGTCCGAAATCTGCAACTTTGAGGATCCCGTCATTGTTGATCAAAAGATTTGCCGTCTTGATATCTCGATGGAGAATATTGTTGTTGTGGAGATAGAATATTCCTTCGAAAAGCTGCTTCATATAGCACTTTATTTGTGGAAGAGAAAATCTAACTTTGGGATTCTCAATCAGACCACTCAAATCGTGGTCCATAAAGGGTGTAACCATATAGATAGAAGCCCTATTGGGGCCAAATTGTTCTCCTAACCTGGTTTAGTTTTTTAAAAATGTCTAAAGTACCTTTAACAAATATTATATCTAGCAATGATAAGATGTTGGGATGCGACAAGGCTTTCAGAATTTTGATTTCACGAATAGCTGTAATAGGAATCTGAGGTTGATGTAAATTACAAAATAAGGAAAACGCTTACTCCTTCTTTTTCATTGTGCATGAGAATTCTTTTCAAAGCAACAACTTTTGATGTTTTTAGATGGCGACCCTTGTGAACTTCACTTAAAAAATTATGCCATTGCAAAAAAGTAAGCTTACCCGAAAGTACCTTCTCCAAGCTTACGATCAAAAGCATACTCCTCTTTACTTGAGCAACCCAAAAACTTGCGATTAGAAATGTGACCTGTCCTCCTTGACTCATTAGCATTTCTCGTGGTTTTGGAGCTCAGTGTGTTGGTGGGCTGTGAAGTGCTGGATGCAACACCTGAAAGAATTGGTAAGGATTTAGCAGCAAGAGATCCATTTTTGTACTCATGAATCGAGGAATCTGACTCAAGTCGAGAATTAGGGAGAGCCGGAGTAGAAATAGAAGAGTTATATGATCTTAAATCGGGATCTGTTTTGGGGACCTTGTCTGTACCGTTGATTTGTACTGATTTGGTATAATCGTTTGGATCTGTAGCTTCGGTTGTGTCGACTGTAACCTCTTTAGACTCAAGACTTGAATCAAGCGGTTCAGGGTTAATATTTGGACATACTGTTTTGGAACTCTGGTCTAGAGATATTGGGTCGGAAGTAGTTGCCACAAGGTCAAGCTCTTTTAAAATAGTCGCTTCAGCTGAAACAGGTGTAGCATCGAAGCGAGGTGAACTTTTAGAAATATTTGGACTGGCCGAATTTGAAGGTTTAAATTTAGTATCAGAGGCGGGAAATTCCGTCAAAGCAGTTGGACAGGCAGATTCCTCTTTCTCAAGAAAATTCACTTGTGGGGTTGACAGCAAATAATTTGATCCTTGCGCAACACTCGGTACAGCATCTTCAGCTGTATTGTGTAGAGTTACCTGTTCAGAAGTCTCGATAGGAATGCTGGAATCTTGTGGGATAGTCAAAACGGCAGGGTCAGGGACCTCATTGGGTGAGCTCAGCATGCTTAAAGGAGAAAAGCTGGATCTAGAGGAGGCAACCAAATCCTTGTCAGACATTTTTGGGGAAAATTTTGATAAACTGCTTTGTAACCCTGGTAAATCAACTTGGAAACGCGTTGTTACTAAACTAAAACTAGAGCGCTCGGTTCCAGCGGTCGCGTTCTGGAACTAAGGCTTTGAAATTTACTTGGTGACTCAAGCCAATGCTTCTGATCGCTCAGCGACTTGGAGGTTCAACGGATAATCTAAACTTGTCAATTGTGAATTTGATTTGATTTAGCTTTCTAGCCCAAGCCAACAGGAAAGAATTAAAATAGAATTTGTCAGTAAGGTGGTATCTAGATAGTGTAATCAACTCCATATTTATATATTCTACTTAGCCAGGGGATATATATATATTACTTTTATAATGCAAACATGGTAACCCTTTTATATTATTTAATTTTTTTGGTAACCAAATTAAATAAGAATATAAATCAAAGTCAATCAATGAAGATAGTTAAACTACATTATATAGTCCCCATTGAAGCCTACCTTATCATAAATCCATATCTTAAATCAATAAACTATCATAAAAGAGTATGTTACAACAGACCTGCCTGTCCACACATTAGATCAGGGCCTGACTCAACCCATCACCCAAAATATATATCAAGTAAGCTCAGCACTTTCCTTGATGACATCCAATATCATCAAAAATACCTCTACTGATGCAAGATAAACAGGATCAACCCAACTATATAGTTATGCTATGATCATATATGAGTTATCATTACTGTCAAATGCCATAAAATGGTCTATCCCCTTAAGGGTAAGTCTAAACTGCAGGGTAAACCCCCTAACAAGGTTTCTAGTCAAAAAGGAATAACCATAACTCGACTTGATCCGCCTAAGATCCAAAGCCAAGATGTGCCTAGCTGAGCTTAACAGTTGAGAAATCATGGCTAGTTTGTTTTATATATAGAGCATGGGTCATTCCCCGATATTAGTGCCTCATATAGCAACATATATCTACTCCTGATGCCACACCAAACACTATATAATATCTTATCAAGCTAAAGGCATTATATATTCTAATATCCTTGTCAGGGCCTGAAGTGAGCCTGACAAAGCATTAAACTATATTCAATCAAAGGAATGTAAATCTGTTATTGTGCACTCTTGCCACTGCCCAATTGGGCCATTAAATAAGGTTTCAATGGTTGACACCAGTGTTTCCCAGAAATTAGATTTGATGCCCTGAGGATGCCTGTATCAGGAGGCACCCAGAAACACGTTGCTACCCGTCACTGATGCTTCTAATTGGCCAAAACCAGCAGAAATTGTGATTTTGACCCCAAAAGTTACCTAGGGACCACAAGGTTCGAGTCAAGCAACATGGCCTAAAAATAGTGTGCTGCTTCCCCTAAGCACCCAATCAGAGAGTGCCAGTGACAGGAAAACAGTGGCAGGTGACCAGCCAGCCAATAATGAGTTACTATCAAGCCAAAGGCAAATTTCCCAGCAGCATATAGCTGGAAAAGGTTGAAATCCCCTCCTTGTTGATATCTCTAAATAAACAATTGTTATTTAAAGCAAATTGAGCATTTTACCTTTGCAGGAGTTTATTGCATTACTACAAACCACATACGGGTAGGGCTTTCAAACAAAGAATATCTGCAGCTCCACCGCCAGCGCTGGAAGACTGAGCAACTTATTGCTGCTTCAGTTCAACCGGTATTTGCCCCTGTCTCTCCCTCCAGAGCACTATACCAGGAAATAGATCCTGCTTCTGTGCCTCCTTCTCCTTACAAGGTATTGTCTAACTCAGCCAGCTTGTTCCTCCAAGCCAGCCCATGAGCACCACCGCAGGTGAGCTCCCTTTGTCACCATCAATCCATCATATGACTACAACAAGCATGGATTTGCCTACCTGTCAGGAAGCCAGTCATAGGTAGAGGCATTGGGCGGCTCAGGATGGGGTGGGACCAAGCCGGCGGGTAAAGCCCACCATAGGATGGGTGCTAACTTGATAATGTAAGATATGGATTGCCCAAGTAAAAACCTGGGTCCAGAGTTAGGTACCATGGAATCCACCATTCCTGTCAAAGTGATATAGAGTACTCCAAACAGTTGGGTGGACGTAGTCTCGGCGGCAGCAGAAGGTTCCAGTGGGCGGTCCGGTCTAGGGGTTAAGGGCGGAGTCATGGGGACAAAGTACCTGGGCAGATAATTGTACTTGTCTTTGAACAATCTTGGTGGCCTTTTGTACCACTTTCCTTTGTGTCTATGTATTCAGTTTCTCTAGTCCTTGCCAAGGGATCAGCAATGAGGATGGTCTTCAATTCGTACTCCGCGTAGGCAGGGTTGGGTGGATATTTGGTAAAATGCACAGGTCCAAAGGGGGCTCCTGGGGGACAGTATAGTGCCTGGGAAGGGTTGGCAGGTTGGTCTCCAGAGGAGGTGGTTGCCTGATGGTCTACTTGAACGGGGTTAAGATGGAAGATCACTAAGACTAGATAAGGTAATATTTGCTCAAACCAAAGGTTCATAAACTTTATTATCAAAAATGACAATGTGGTCATCACCACACTGCCAGTGTTTTTATACCATGCGATTTTGCTTCTTTGCTTTTTGCAGGATTCAGATCCAGGGGCGGTTTGCTGGTGTGGCATGGATTCTGGCTTGGGGTCTGGAGGGCATCAGGTCCTGGTTGGACATACTCTGGTGAACAGAGATGCTTAAATTTGCCACTTTGGTTTACCATGTCACTTGAGCAGGCTAATTGAATTCCCCTTTCCAGACTGGGGACTAGCAACAGTTGGTGTTTATTGGCAAGGCTATTAGGGGGTCTCACCCAAGCCACAGCTTCTGCGTAGGTCTGGGCCCTCAGTGGTACCGTTTTGCGGGTCTTGGCTGGACTGGCTCTGGGGAACAGAAGTGGCAATGCTTTGTTTTGCCGCCGTTGTCCACCATGTCACCTGAGCTGGCCAATTGCAATACTTTTTCTGGACTGGAGACTGGCAGCAGCTGGGGTTTGTTGGTAGGGATAGTAATAGGTCCTTCCCCAACCACCTTTAGGAAGACCACGTCTCCTGCGTAGGTATGGGTCTTCAGTGGCACCGGTTTGGCAGCAATCTGGCAATCATTCAGGGAATCCTCTGTAGTAGGCCGGCGGGTTGCAGAGTAATTTAACAGTTTGAGCCTGTGACTTAACAGATTGGCAGGTCCTGGACTGTCCTGGGGGTTGATCCGCCTTCAGGGAACTGGGGTTCAACTTTTGGGTTTTCAATACAAGTATTGAAATGTCATTCATGACACTACCTGCCTATGTTGGGGCTTGCTGAACAAGTGATTTCCTACATGGGAGCATGGCGTCCTTGGGCTACTGCTGCTAATTATGTGATGAGAATGTCCCATCCTGTCATTTACTGGACCTTCAGGCCAGGTCCTTCCCCCTTGACTAAAGAGTCCCCTAGGAGCAACCTGGACCATGACCATTCTCTTCCCATTTTGTGTAATTCTGGTTAAACGGTACAGTTACACCATTGGTAGTGCAGGTAAGTTTTCCATCTGGCTTAACTATTAAAAAGCTTCCCAGCACACACATCAAAATACAAACCCACAAGGACATCATGGCTGGTATCAACACAGGCTGAACATAATATACCACAGGCACCACTGTCCCTAAAAACACATTGTCTATCAAGGAATGGCGGTACCCTTAGCAGACTTCAACACTCCCCTTTTCAGTATTAGAAAGAAAAGCCCTAAAAAAGACCAAACTCCCTGCAGTAACTAATATGATAGTTCAAATAACCTGGCACCCTACAGCTAAATCAACTCAAACTCTTGTGGCCCATCAGACTTGCAGCTAGAAATCCAAAATCACTGGATTAGATTCTCTATCTCCAAATATCAACAACACCCTAATTCCAGATAAGGTTGAAACTACAGAGTTGCCCCCAGAAAAGTTTTGCACAAGAGGCCATGTACCATATGACTCAAACTTCCTGGCACTTGAATCTGAATGAAGAATTCAACTTGAATTACTCATCAATAAAGCAAGAGCTGATAGCAATCTCAACCCAATGGTAGCTCAATTTAGCACCCCACTCATTTTTAGGATCAAGCCACCCCTTGCCCATTCAAGTGATCAGCGGAATTGTGTTCCTTATAAATGATTCATCATAGCTTTATAACATATGATGCTACAATAAAGACACTATATATCTTCTAAATGTGTTCTCCCTGTTTAACTATACTAATACAGTACAGTTGCAGTAGTTTTTAAAGCTTTGGCGCTAAGAGAAACCAACTTGGATGTAAATAAAATAGAAGTGAATCCAAATCTATTGTTGATCAGTATAAACTCATTGTTTTTTAATTTGTTTGAATATGAGTTAATTTTTCTTGGCGCCAAAGCTAAGAAAACTACTGTACAGCATTGATAGCACAGTTAGGCTCTTGATCCTATGTTTTTCTTCAAAACTCCTCTAGTGGCCTGTACTTGCTGTGTTTAAATTTTTTTAAAAAGAGCCATATCAGGGTTACCCTTGGATTGGGCACCCTACACAATAGGAACAAAAATTCTTGAAGGACATGTTCTTTACCAAAATATGGTGATTCTAGCCCCTTCCTTCAATGACCTGTCCGCACAAGGGTTCTTCCAGGTATCTCTTCCACCATTTTATCCAGCACTGGAATCATTATGCCTGGACATATAGCCCAACATCTTTGCAGAGTGGCCTTGGTGTCATTTGCTAGCACCAAAAAAATTCCACAGCTTTAATCCAGTATTCCAGAACAAGTTGATGCAAATGAAATGCCCAGTTTGTCTCTGGATTGCAAAAATCTCAATTTTATTAAACCATAATTCAGGAACCTGGTGTAATAAATGTCACAAAGATCATACAGAAAAAGACAAGAATAGCTTCAAAAGGGACTTCCTTGCTAGATTTTTAATGAAGGACTCATCACTGATGATAATCTTCTAAGTCAAGAATCTGAAAAAAATGGATACAGTAAAGGAATTGACAAGGGCCTAGAGGAGTTGTGCTTGTGCACTCCCTATGAGATGGTTTTTCAAAGCCCTATCATGCACCTCATGTATTACAGCACACTCAAACCCCCATGATGAGGCACATAAACCTAGACCAAGTGACCAACTTGCAGAGCTTATCCTGGCAAGCAGAGATGGCAGAAAAGATCCACAATGCATTTAACAAAGCACAGACTTGGAAAAGAGAAAGACCTAATAACTCTCACCTATCAGGACACTCCAAACAACCTCTGCCCAATAAAAGTAACAATACAAACAAAGAACCTTTGGTTCAAAATGTCCATAACAATGGAAATAATGGCCAATCTAATTTCACTCATTTCAGAGTCATTGACATGCAGAGTAACTAGGATAAGGGAAAAGCCCAGGGAGAGCAATAAGCAAGCCAAGCTCTCCCCGCTAATCTTCTGCCTCACCAAACAATGAGCATCACCAGGAGGATTTGGATCAATATCCAATACGCCAGGTCCCTTCAAATATCCAGTACTCTACACCTTTTCCAGAAATCCCAATAAAGTGATGCCTTACCCTTTCTGCTTTGAAAGGTACACAGGTTCAGCCCTCTTGGATTCAGGTGCAGACTGCACCCTTGTCAATAGCAACTTTGTGAACAGGTTCAAGCTAGCTGCTAATTCTTTGTGGATTAAGAACATGGTTTTAGCTGATGAACATCACATTGCTGTGACTTGGGAGGCTTCCCCCTTCTCCAGCATACTATAGAACCTCCAATCCACTATCCAAGGCCCTGTTGTTGACTTTCCAAGATTCAATGTTGTACTGGGGTTGTATTGGTTGCAAAAGAACAATCCTCACGTATACTGGGCAACCTCAGTGTTGACCATTAAACGTGAAGGTGTCAATCACCAGATATACCCTGACTCAGTGGACCAACTCCTATGCAACCAAGTCTTTGTGCGCATCACAGAGATCCTGGACAAAAAGGAAAACCTGAAGGCAATTGACTGGGACTCCTGCCAGTACAAGATCATACACTTCAAGGACCACCAGGATACCTCCACACCTCAGGATTGCAAAATTGTGGCCCGCCATCCAGAAATCTTCAAAGAAGCTCTACCTGGGTTGCCCCCAGAGAAGCAAATTCAACACTCCATCAAACTCAAAGGAGCTGTACCCAAAGCACGTCCTATCTACAGGTTGACCCCAAAAAAAGACAACACCCTACGCGCCTATCTCAAGGAGGCGTTGGAGAAAGGACTTATCTGCCCCTCATAGCCTTCTTTGGGGGCTGCTGTATTCTTTATGTCCAAGAAGGATGGTACCTTGCATCTGGTCACAGACTACCAAGACCTAAACAAAGTTATCATCAATAATTGTTATCCACTACCACTGATTGACAATCTATTTGATGCCTTGAGAGGAGTCACAGTCTTCTCCAAGATTGATATGACTACAGGCTACAACCAAATTTGTATTAAGGAGGAAGACATCCCCAAAACAGCCTTCTGCACTAAATATGGCTCCTACAAGTGTGTGGTGCTCAACTTTGGCATGAAAAACGCCCCTTCCACCTTTGTGACCTTCATTAACAAGGTGTTTGCTCCACACATAGGCAAGCATGCCCTAGTCTACCTAGACAACATCATTGTCTACAGCCCATTGATGGAACAGCATCCCAAGGACCTAGAGTCAGTCTTTGCTACCCTAGCACAACACAAACTGTTGTCCAAACCCTCCAAGTGCCAGTTCTTCTGCAAGCAATTAACCTTCCTGGGATACATAGTCTGAAAAGACAGCATCAAAACTGACAGTCAAAAGATACAGGCCATCTGCAAGATGCCGCCACCCAATGATAAGTTGGAACTCTGCACCTTCTTAGGAATGGTGGCCTATGTACGCTGCTTCATACCTGACTGTGGAGTTTTGACTTCCCCCTTATCCGCCATAACAGGCGCCAAATCAAAGTTTATGTGGACCCCCCAATGTGACCTCTGTTTTAGACGCCTCAAGGAGAAGCCCAGACAGCTCCTATACTGCAATACCTCAAACATGACAGGGAATACCAAATGGAAACTGACGCCTCAGATGCATCCATTGGGGGAGTACTACAAATCAAAAATAATGATGGTGACTTCCTGCCCGTAGCTTATGAATCACAAAAGTTGAAAGATGGAGAGTGTCAATACCCTATCCACGACAAGGAACTACTGGCCATTATACACTGCCTAGTCAAATGGTGTTGTTATCTTGAACAACAGGAAGAATTCATGGTACTGACCAACCACAAGTTGCTCATATACTTCAAAACCCAAGAAAATCTATCTTGCCGCCAAGCCTGCTGGATGGAGCTCTTGGAGAGATTCAATATACTAATACAGTACAAACCTGGTTTCAAGCTTGCCATGGCAGACACCCTCTCACACCTATATGTCTGTGCCACAAGAGGTGAAAATGGGCTCAACCCAGACTGGCCTCTCTTGGTGCTACAAACAAAAGACAAGGGTTTCCCTCCTGGTACAACTGACATAACAAAGGAAACAGTCATCAAAAACAAACACCTATTTGCTGACGTGTACAGGACCTTGCACAGAAAAATATCTGACAGTACTACCATCCCTTATATCCCCACACACCAGCAAGTAGACACCATCCTATAATATCACAGAGACCTCAGACACACCAAGAGTTGAAACCTATATGGATTCCTTAAACACAAGGCCTGGTGGCCAACCCTGTATTGTGACGTTCAGGAAGTCCTAGACCAATGTGAGATATGCAAGAAATTTTCCAAAAGCAAAGCCCCTCCAAAGTCAGTATTACCCATCCACACACAACTACCCTTCAAGGTGTGGGCCCTTGACGTTGTTGGCCCCATGCCAGGAAAACACAACAATAAGAAATACATCATCACTGCCATTGACTTTGCTACAAGATGGTCAGTAGTCCAAGCATTAAAGGTGCACACTGGTAATGATGTACAATAATTCATAGGAAGAGAGATAATCAGCAAGTTCAGAAAGCCAGAGCTCCTTATAACCAACGGAAAGAAAGAATTGACCTCCAAAAACACCAACATATACCTTGCTAAAAATGGGGTCAAACATACCGTGACAACACCATACTACCCACAGGTCAATGGACATGTAGAGCAACTTAATGGCAGCCTTGTGCAAGCCTTAGCCAAATTCACTGCCAGGAGACCTGAAGACTGGTATAAGCAGCTATTGACTGCACTACTTGTGTACCAGACCCAAGTGAAAAGATCCACTGGAAAAAGCCCTTTTGAGTTGGTATACAGCACACAGCCAAATATCATTCAAGCATTAACAGGACCCAAACTGGAAATTCCAAGTAAAGTCCCCCCTGCAATCAGACCCTCAAGTTATAGAGCCTAACAGCAAGCAAACAGAAAAAGAAAATGAACGTCTGCAAAAGCCACTTTCCCCCATCCAAAACAGACATGAGGTCCTCAGCAAAGTTTGGTCATGGACATGGACAAAAGTAAACTACAACCAGAGAAAGTAGGCCCCGCTATTATCTTAAATTTAAACCAAAACAACACTTACCCTGTGCAAGGACTCAGGAAGCGCAAACAAGACAAAACCCTATACCATGATTACCTGAGACCCTGCAAAGCAAGACAAAAACAATGTGAAACTGCCCTGCCTGCCACAGTACAACAGTTAGTCCAGTATGGCGCCCAGGCTTGTGACAACCTCCCTGACAACCTATCCCCAGAGGAGGCCAACCTTCAGTCGGGGGTGTCAAAACAGCAGGCTCAACCTGCCAGCAAGGTTCCAAGCAAGCAGGTTTGTGACCTGCAATCTGATTACCCAGACACTCAAAGCCAGACTAGGAAGTCAACTCAAATTACCAAATCCAACAACATGAACAAATGATGATCCCTTATGTTGGATACCTTGTTTTGGCTCTTGACTCATTATCAGGATCAAGCCACCCCCTTCACCATCCAACCATGTGATCAACATAATCATGCCGTGAATACTGCTATTCACCATGTTTCAATTTTGCCTTTGGTGGGCCATTTTGAAGACAAATCTCATGCTTTTGCTTTTGCCTCTCAAAATGAGTTGATGACTGAATCAGGAAGTACAATTGTTCAGTTTCTTGATCCT
>QTSX02004060.1:0-13942 GCA_014839935.2 Entomophthora muscae | reverse complement strand
AAATATTTTTATAACAAAGAGTGTTTTTTACATAGTAAATTTAAAAATAATTACCTATATCTCCTTATTTTTATTAATTATGGTTTTTAATGCATTTTTGAACTCTCTGGGGTCATTTTAGTATAATATATTAGTTTAAAGTATTTTTAATTAAAAATATTCACGGGTAAAGTGTGCCATTAATTAAAAAAGTGTCAACATCCAGGAGACGACATTATTCAAAACCGAATTCTTACTTTACCAAAGTGTCGACATGGCCACTGTTGCCGTTTAAACATCCAGTCATGTAGACGTATAGCAAGTTGATTAAGATTGTTATCTTATTCTTAAACAATCTGTTTCTCTCCTTTCAATTATAATCACACTTTTTGGAGCGGGATGATCTGTACAGGTAAACCTCTTTGTCATGGTTGCAAGGGTTGAAGCATTGTTTAAAACCAAGTAGTCAAATATTAAATTTATTGGGGACCAAGTAGCCATATGATCATTTCTACATAGTTTAGGCAGCACTCTATCGGATTTAACATACATGCTTTCAAAGGTGCTTGTATGTTAGGATGAGCGTTCAAGCTGTTGGCTTAGCCATTGACTTTAAATATAAAATTATATGGAAAAATCGATTCAACTTGTTATATCTCAAGTGCATTCAAGCTGCAAAACAGACCGGCAGACTCGCTTTCATATTATTAATATTGATTCGAATGCATGTTGCTTTGTAGAAGACAATTTTATTGGTTGATTCAGCTGCATGCATAAATATCGACAAACTGGGGTGGGCTTGAATCTGGCCAAGATAAAAAGAGCTTGCCCCGATTTGAGGTTCAGATCAGCACCTGGGCTGAGATTCCTGATGAGGGTGGAAATCAAATATCAGAAGGGGGGTTAAGTAATTCCATGGGGGTAGGTTGGTGCCGCTCTATTAGGATGCTTTTTTCAAGGGGGGAGCTATTGAGTTATCTTTCAAGTGAAGAAGCCAACGTCTAAGGGTTTAAACTTTCTTGTTTTCGAACTTGTGCTAAGAAAGTAGAGCTACATCATCCGCGCTTGGCCGATTTATGCCACTAATAGTTTGACCAATAAGAGCCAGGCTTCTATAGAGTAGCTGAGCATTGAGTGTATTCTAGGGGATTGGAGTGTTGAGCAATCTGGGGTGGTTGGGAATGAGGCTAGACTTTGGAATCTTGTATGATTAATGAAAAGGGGCATGATCGGCATTGCTTATTGGTGGGGAGATGATGCTTTGCTGAAAGTTTTTGAAGGGGGATCTTGTTGCATGGGATTCTGGAACCGGAGTGGGATATAGATCCCAGTACGCGGCCGGAATTGCTTGTAGTTGAATACAAAGGAATTTAAGCATTAAGTGGTTTGGAAAGTGGATAGTTCAATGTAGGAAATGCGGATTCCGGTTTAATCACCAAAGTGTCATTGTTTAACAAAAGGCTAAAAAATGTTAAATCCAATGGTCATTGTTTCAATTGATGCTTTGAAATTAGGTACTTGCGAGTGAGTCAGATGTAGCACATCCTGAACGATGATGATATCATGCTGGACGAGCAAGTCGCCGATGATTGGTTGGATTTAATTGGCTCCGGAAGGGGGCCATGGATAAATATAAGAATCAAACGAGAGAACAACTTTCAACATGCCTTTCATTTCTATGCCGTTACTTAATCTGCTATCGGATTCCAAATTCGAGTCAGCCTTCCTGGCTTCAATAAAAAGGCTGTGCATACACCCGTCGCGCCATACGAAGCGAGCTGCAGCGGTGCCAACAACGCCCAAGGCACTCCAAAGGATCCCAGTTAACTGCTCCAACCCCAAGCTGCGTACATCGTACAAGTGTTCAGCCAAGTTCCCCAGATCTTCAAAGGTCCGCCCCCAGCGCCGTCCAAGTGTGCTTGGTACCATCTTGGAGGAGTGATTGCCGGCAATTACCAACCCCTGCACATATTAATTAAATTACTCTCCTTGGCATTCCAATACAATTTAATATTCAGTTTAGGCTTTGCAATCACATCTTTGCTCGGCTGTTTATTCCAAGGAATAACTTAAACTACCGGCAGAAGTCAAATGTTCTAACTATCCACAGGTAGATGCGTATCCCCTTCCATTCAGGATTCACATCCTCCCGAAACTATCCCAATCTGCATGTATCCTCTTGAAGGTTGCCAGATTACTTCTCATCCAAGTTAAACATGATTACAACTAAATTTATAGCCATCACTATACCAGATTAGTAATTCCTCAACGAACCATTCTAAACCTACAATTCGACTCGACTCGAAAAATTCATCCCTTGGCTTAAGATTGATTTTATCTCCAATCTTCCAGAAGGTTCGATACATCTAGAAGGTTAATTATCGTTAATAAAAATACTAAAAGGTAGAAAATTGCACAAAAGAGTTAAACCAGCTTTTCAAAGTTAGCGACCGTCAGAAAAAGTCCCAACTCAACTTCAGATATTTATGCTATATGAGAAACCCGGACTCTATAATATACTACTACTGTCTTTAAAAGGTCACATTGATAAACTATCTACAAGTAGGGTTATATACAGCTTTGACTAGTTTCCAGATAATGGTGTCTAATGTAAAAATTAATTTAAAGTATCTAAACATCCTAAAACACAATTTTTGTTGTGCTAGACAAGGCCCAATAGACGTCTGGGGTAGTCCACTGCAACCCTGGCTATAAGTGAGCCTATGCTTTGCTAATAAAGAAAACCCGCCAATGCTAAAACTGGTGCTCACTTCAATCCCAACAACGGTGTTCCTAGGATCTAAAATCTGACACTATGGCATTATTTTAAATATGATTTTTATTTAAATGCTAAAAATAATGGTATTATACCAGATTTTGGTTCAAGGAATAGCAGTGTTGGGATTGAAGTGGGTACCCGAAATCCCAAAAATGGAGCTCAAAGCAAGTGGCTGCAGAAAACTACAATACTAAGTTAACTATTATAAATTTTAAAGGCAGTATTATTAAAATTTTCACCCAAGAAGCATCTATAGTGATAAATAATGAACCCTTGGTTTAAACTAGGCTGGGATATTGCCTTGGCTCAGCTTACCATCTTGGATCTCTATATTTCTTAGAGCTAGAATGTTGTGGTTGCTCAAGATACCTATTTTTCATGTCACCAAGGGCTACACTTCTAGCTGCTGACAATGGATAGTTTATCAGTTCAAAGCCTACAGAAGTGGGGCTATTGTAACTGCTCTCTAAAAGTAGAGAAACTGTATTTCAGTCTTTCTTCAAAGGTAGCTCTATTACATAAAACAGGAGAACCCCAAAGCTCAAGCCAGGTCAAAAAGGCTGTAGCCATAAAAGTTATATAACTAGCTGGCTATAATCTGAGCGCTTGTTTGCAACCCATTCTCACTAGATCTATTCCCAAGCTAAACTAATCAGACGCAAACCCTTAAAAATTGGGTTGGCTTAATGTTAACTGTGATAAAAGATCCCTCAAGGTGATTGCTTTAAAAGAATGTAATATTGGTATCAAAACAGCTCAACCTTTATATGCATCTATCATTGATGACTGTCAGCTTTAATGCAAGCTGTAATTTAAAATAACTGTTATAATATAATCCTTGAACCCCCATGAGAAGATATAGAGTGATGAAAAGCTAGTATCTATATTGTTATAATTGTCAGGATACCAGAAGTACCATGGAGCTCCAGCAAACAAGGGAGGAGTCAAAGCAGGTACTGGCATGGCTCACCAGATGATGGGGCCTAACTTTACCAGGTAGAAAAGAGCCTTTCCAGCCACAGCCCAAGGCCCAGCTGCTGGCAAGGCGGAATCAATCAATCCTGTGAGCGCCAGGTAAAGCACTCCTAGGAATTGACTACTCTGGCCAGTGGCATCAGAAGTGGGTGAGGTTGAGATGGTCAGTTTGGGTGTCAAAGGTGGTTCCATGGGGATCAGGTAGGCAGCAGGATTGTTGTACTTCCTGTTGAAGATCAAAGGGTAAATGGTGATTGCTTTGCCGTCACAGACAATTTCATAGGGTTCCTTGGGTGCATTTGGGCGAGTGTACCACTGCAAGTCTTCTAAGGTCCAGGGTTCATGATCAGGATTTGGGGGATACTCAGTGAAATGCACAGGGCCAAATGGAGCTTTGGGTGGACAGTAGTAATCAAAGGCTTTGGTTTTGTCAACTGAAGTCTGGCTATCTATCCCAGTGAATGAGTGCTGACGCTTGGGTGTATGCATATAGGAGAGTATCAAAAATATGTATGGAAACAGATTAGTGAACCAAAGGTTCATAAAAACTTTATTTGATAAGGGTGACAATACAGAACTTTTTCAGGTTCTTCTGATTTATATACTTACTTACATGCAAGTGCCTCTGGGCATTTTTCTGGTGCTATCTGGGTGACAAGGCTTGACATCTCAGATTCTGCTGTTTGGTTGGCTGCTTCATGGTCATTTTTGGGATTTTCAGGAACAGTTGTTTGGATTTTTGGTGGTCCATCTTGGCTTAGCTGGCCATTGGTTCTGGCAGGTTTGGCTTCTGGGATTATGGGGGGTTTTTCCAATTTGATCACTTTTTTTGGACTGACTTGACAGGCTTTCCTGAGGCCAAGGAACTTGATTAAAAAAGGGTCCCCAATTGGGGATCCCAAGTTGCTTAATGAAAGGTGACCTGAACTGGGTTTACTGGGCAGCTAAAATTAGCCTGCCCAGGCCCAGCCAAACCCATCAAGGCTTGGGCATAGCTTTTGGGGCCCAGAACGAGCCTCACAGCTACCACCAGGGCAGGAATGGTTCCTGAACCTGTATTTGCTTTGAAAAGCAAAAATCCAGATGCGGGCGAATCTTTCTCTCCCGCTAGCCCCACCTGGTGGCTAGGAGCAGGTTCAATTCCCGCCCAGGACTTCAAACATATTACTTTTATAACAATAATAGAAGCCAGGCGTTTTATTATCAAGTTAGCATCCTAGCCTTGCCTTTTCAGGCAGATTATTTTATTAAAAAGGCTTCTTAAAATGCTAAAATTTATGCTATTAATGCGTTATAAGATCAGGTTTCTGGACCATTATCCCTGAGCTTTAAAATCAAGTGTTGTGATACTATTTTCCAGGATAAATCAACAAAAACTTCTGTAACCTCCCCCTAGCACTATAAGGCAGAATGTTATACAGTAGTTTTCAAACCTGTTGAGATAAATGTATATTGTTCAGTTTAGAACACATGAACTCAGTCTAAAAACAAAATCAAAGTGGATCCAAATCTATTGTCATTTAATATAAATTTCTTGATTCTTGATTTTGTTTTTAGACAGAGATGATGCGTTCTAAACTGAGTAATATACATTTATCTTAATAGGTTTGGAAACTTCTGTATCATTATTTGAGTTCATCCAAGATCAGTGACTTTTCCTCATCTAGGATAGCCTCAAGAGCTACAAGTTATGTCCATTTCTTCATTTTTCTAACTCTGTTAAGTTGGAGCTATCAAAAATGCATCAAATTTAAGCTGATTTAGGTACCAATAACTCTAAAAAGATATGACAGGCTAGGTTTACTTGCACAGCTATCTCTGGGCTACAGCAGCTTGACTGTAGCTCAGGCCAGCCATGCTTGACTAATCATAATTTACTACCTGGATGTGATTTTTTTACTGGTATAAGCTCTCTGCCAGTCTGGTACATATTGTTTTAGCCCAGTGTTTTCTGGATCTTTTCATAGCAGGACAATTTATTTTGGGCATCCCATCTGAAAGGATAGCTGTACATCTTGGCAGTGGTGAAAAATTTGTGGCCATAAGCTGTCTTACTGAAGATTTTTACCTCAGTGCAATCTACTCAGGTACAGCTGGTCATCACTGCTGCAGGTTGCATGCTGCTCTTGATTTTGACCCTAATACAATCAAATCTGTTAGGTTTTTACCAATGATCCACTTAAAACTACCCTCAAATATTGACTTGGGGATGAATTAGATTCAAAAGGTGTACAGATCCTAAAATATATGAGATGGGTGTCACAACATCTTTTATTACTCCCTCTTGGGAAATTAATTTCTTGAGTGACTTGCTGAATGATTTACCAACTGATCATTAAGTCAGGGGCACTACTATCATTCAGCTGTCTATCACAGGAATCAAACATTCAGGATCCTAAGCGGAACACAACTTGAACAAGCCTCATGACTTAAGAGGAACATTACTTGTATAAGCCTCATGACTTTTATGATGTACATGAACAGTATATGACTTTTTATTATACTATATATTATACTATATTAATATCCAATAAAGTATCATTCTCTTCTTAATTTTCCCCTTTATCTTGTTTATTATACTTCCCAGAAGTATATACTTGACATGGGTATCATTATCATTGCCAGTAAGCTTTTAGTTCCCATTAGGAATGAGGCATCTAAACCTCCAGAAGTTTAGTAATTGCCTTTGACAATTGATTTACCTGGGCATTGCTATTGTTTTTTTTATAAAAATAGAGTGCTTTCTGATAAGTGGGTTGAAATCACTTCTACACTATACTTCACATACTTTTTACCTCTGGTATTTTTCCATGACATCAAATTTTCAACCTGGTGGCTGAATATGAAGATGAATATCAACTCTGGGGATGGCTTAAGAAGGGGCCTTGCCTTTATAAGCCTTGCCCTTATGGAAGGCCCAAGGTGTTTTCTAGAATCCAGATCATCCATGAGCTGGCTGAGATAACTTTAGCTTATCAAACCTTTAACATGCTCAGGTCCCTACAGGGTGGCAATGTGACACCAATATTTTGTATAAAAGAGCCTTTAAGTTTATATAATCTTTTGAAGTTGGACCCAAATACTGACCCTCAATGTGCCTGGAAGCCTTCTTGGGTGAAGGGTTATCCAGGTGCTAACTCAAGGGATTTGGCATGCACTTTCAACAAGCAGGTTTGATTGTGTAGCCTCATGATATAGGCCCAGAAGCTCAGCAGCCTCCAGAATTAACTAATACAGTATGGAACATCCTCAATGTCAACAATTTCAAAAATTGTTTTTGCTTTATCTTTTATAATTTCAATTGAAAGCTCAGAATAAAAGCCAAACATTGCTGTTACTATCACTGTTAATCATTCAACCCAGAAAAAATATTCTTTAATATTGAAAATAAGAAAAATATTTTTGAGGATTGTTGACATAGAGGATCTTTCCTTCCTTATGAGTTGATTCTGGAGGTTGCCAGAAACTTGGTTTTCTGAGGCTCCAGCTTGGGTCAGGCTATAGTTAATATTGGCTCCTAGTATTGACTGGCTTCAAGTCCAATCTTGATTCTCTTTCCCAGAGGCAATCTGAGCTTGCCACTATTCTCCCAGGTCTATTTTTTAATTGGCTTACTGTATTTTTTTATTGAAAATTTGCTACTAAAAGGCTAGCAAGATACTTGAATATTGTTGTAACAGTTGTTTATTAGAAGAGTTCCCAAAATCTGAATACAACTGGAATATATAATATCTTTATTAGAGAGAAAGAATCATATATGATATGCTGTGTCATCAAAAGCTATTATAAGTTCCTACTATGTTAGTGCAATTTCTGGTGAATGACTTGTGCTTCTTATATGCAAGTGGTCAGCTGTGATGTATCAAATAGAAGGCTTGGCTTGCCATGCCTTGAATTTAGATCTTAGGTGGGTTGATCCAAGCCACATGTTTCTTTTTCTGACTTAGAACCCTGAGGGAGGATTATCTTGCATTGTTGCCAATATTTTACTTACTTATTATCTTTTTTCTTACTTTCTTGTGACTTTATGTAGATTCTGTGATGGTTTATGTCAGTTAGTTCCTTTAATGCCGGGCATAGATTTTCCTAGTTGCAAAGCTGGGGAATCATGAGAACCATTGCAGAAATTGTCAAAGGGAAATGATTTAAGTCAAACTGCCAATCAAAAACGGGTAACAGCAGCTCCAGCTAATCAGCAGGATCCAAATGATGTACAGAATCAGCTCTTCTAAGTTGAAATAATCTCAGGGTCACTTGATAATCACTCATTTATCAGAAAGACCATCAGAAGTTAACCTCACAAGGGTTCTTTGCGCACTGGACTTGTTACACGCTGGAATGATGGGACAGTCTCATAGTAGCATATTTGGGTGAAGCTGCCAAGTCAATAGTTTTGGTACATACTAATTTTTTTCTATTGTTCAGCTCTTAAAAGTTGAGCCCTTCAAAATTCTCAATAAACCTAAAAACTTATCTATTTGATTTTAACATATCCCAATGCATCTTTTGGTTGGCCTGCTCCAATATATTCCCTACAATCTGATTCTAAATTGTTTTTAAAAGGAAGATAGGGTCCCATCCCAAGTAATCCTATCCTGATCCTCCCAATGTTACTCCAATGCCTTCCAATGTTGGAGTTTTCACTACAAAAATTAAAACTAAAACTCTGGTTACCTCTCAATTTCCCAAGTTTTATTCTGAAGACTCTCTGATTTTGTCTCAGGCTATTTATCTGGGACTACTCTTGATAATTTTTTGTTATTATTGTTAAACCCCAGTGTCTCATTTGGAAATTTTATCAAGAGATATCTGAAGCCTTGTTGGTGGTTAATCATCAATTTCATGTTGATTGGGGGTTTATCTTACACCACCTAGGAACAGCTTCATACTATTCAGCTATTTCCAGAACATCATTCAACTATTCTATGTCTGAGTTTTTGAAAGCAATTTTCTAAAGAACATTTCTCCTCTCCTGCTTCATAGATATTCCATATTTTACAACATGCATATTTATGGGTTACTTTTTGAGCTTCCAGGTTAGATTACTTTTTAATCTATGGCTTTCCTATCCTATTGTGGTGGTTGAGCCTAATGTTGTAACTGTGCTGTTTTAGCAGAGTTACAAGGGGAAAATATTTAGAAACTAGATGATATTTTTTATTGAGAGATAATTATTATATAGTTAGTGTGAGTCATGGGTAACAGGAACATGATAGTGTTGATCACATGGTAGGATGGTGAAGGGGGTGGCTTGATTCTTGTAATGAGTCAAGTGCCAAAACAAGGTATCCATCATGGGGGCTCAACTTCTGTTCATGTTGTTGTTTTTGGAAATTTGAGTTAACTTCCTAACCTGGCTTTGGGTGACTGGATAATTGGATTGCGGGTCACAAATCTGCTTACTCAGAACCTTGCTGTCAGGTCAAGCCTGCTGGTTTGACACTAACTCCATTGTTTCCTGATTTCAGCGCCTCATGTTTTTTTGGTGTCTGAAATTCTATCCTGCTACCAACCAACAACACCTCTTGCAAGGTGGCATCAGCACTATCTTCTTATTCCAGTTCCACTCTTAGTCATAAATCTCATGTTTATCACATTATAAAAAAGGTATATGTAGAAGCTCAGGAATGATTGTTATTTACAGTAGAGTGTAATCCACATGTTTTAACTGAGAGTTCATATTTTATTCTCTGTTAAATACTGTGTGCATATCTTTTGAGGAGCTAAAAGTTTACCGTAAGTTATACTCCTTCTTTCAGGAGTCTAGCTATCTTGTGGTCTTTTTTTCTCAGCTCCTGGCTTAATGTTGTAAGTTGACATCCCCAAAATGAATAAGCTCTCAGTGTTATTATTAGAAGTTTGGGATTCCCTGTTAACCACAACTGAGGCCCTGGTAAGACAAATTATTTCTCTGGTCTCAAATTTTTCTGGCACTAAACAAGAGGTGTTGGCAGTTGAGACAAAACCTATCCCTTGCTTCTGGTTTTCTAGCTCCAGTTCAGTAGTGATTACTCCTTTTCATGTAAAAAATTTGGTGTTTGTGTTCCCTTTCAGCCTCAGTTAGCTATTTTGAACAAACCATCTGCTGGTGAAGTCAATAAGACTCAGGAAGCTCCTGAGAGCTCTCTGGTAATGCTTTAGTATGTGCTCCTTGTAAATATGGCAACCCCTGAGTCCAGGTGATCTTTCTTTAGTCCCTATCAAGTGTGATTGGCTTGTTCTCCCTGAAGCAGTGCAGGAGATTATTGAGTGCTACTTCAGGAACCTCCAGCCTCTTTGGCTGAGGTTTGTTATATAAATCTGAATTGAGGTCCTTATGAAGTAACCTGCTTTGCTGCAAAAAAATCTACTTCTGGGTACTTCTTGCTTTATGATAGTATTAATAACAGCCAAATTATCTATTGGCCAGCCATTTTGTTGGATACCAGTGCGTCTGAGAACTTCATGAGTGTTGAGACTGCAAACTTGTTGCAACTCAAGTATCATCCTGGAATGCTGGGTTGGGGTGGAAACTGTCAAAAGTTTCCCTTCTTTCCAGCCAAAGAAGCCAGTGACATTTGTAGTTGCAGGTCAATATTTTACTGCAAGGTTTTCCATTTGCCCTACTCTTATGTATGCTATTATCTTAGGAGTAGGCTGGTGGTGGGACTATAATGTATCAACCCTGCTAAAAGAAAATGAGCTGCAAGTGGACCACTCTTCAGGCATATTCATCAGTATCCTGTTGTTAGATATGTCAGAAGTTAGAGCATTCTTCTCAAACAATCCATGTCTGTCCCTGTCCCTGCACCTGTTAGTTCAGGTTTACCCACATGCCTTCAACCCTGGTCTGCGGCATTTGACGCCACTAGGGGCAAGGTCCTTCCTAAGCATACTCAGTTTGAATTTGACCTTAAATTTACTGTTGACCTGATTTTTATTGCGTCTCCTATTTATCCTTTGACCTTGAAGGAAGATACCTGTTTAGAGGAGTGGACTTGAGACATGTTGGACAAAAGGATACATCTTTAGAGAAGGCTTTGTCAATCTGCTCTTCACTTCTGTTTGTTCAAAAATCCAATGGCTCTCTTTGACCTTGTGTTGACTATGGGAATTTGAATAGCATTGCTATTTCCGACCCCCACCCTTTACCCCTTGAGGCATAAATCTCTTGGTGCGTCAAGAAGGCAAAGGTATTTTAAAAGCTTGGATCTGTTGAATGCGTTCAAACAGATTAGGATTGCAGAGGGTATGGAATGGTTGACAGTATTCAGGACTAAGAAGGGTATCTTCCAGTTTTGTGTCATGCCTTTTGGGTTAAAGAATGCTCCGGCTTGTTTTCTAGAGGTTGATTGATTTGGTCTTGGGAGACCTACTGGGGGTGTGTGCCATTGCTTACATGGACAATATTTTGGTGTTTTCTCCAGATGAGGAGTCCCATAAGGCCCACTGTTCAGCAATGGTAAAGCATATTCTCCTGGAAAACCTGATCATAAAGCAAAGTAAGTGTGAATTCTTTAAGCGTAATGTTACCTTTTTGGGAAACATTATCTTTGAGAATGGTCATACAATTTCTCCTGATAAAGAGGCAACAATACACAAGTAGTCAACTCCCATTACTGTATCTCAGCTGCAAAGTTTTCTTGGCACCTGTACTTTCTTGAAGAAGTTAACCCCACACTTGTCTAAGGTGACAGCCCCTTGTACTCTTCCAGTAGAAGGACAACCTTAGTTTAGATTCCTGAGTGTGTGGAAGCATTCTTGGCAGTCAAGGCTTTGTTGTTGTCATCTCCAGTGCTGCAACATTGAAAACTGTATTCATATTTTGTTATCATCACAGATGCTTTAAAGTATGAAGTATCTGAAGTGCTGTTACAGGTTTTCAGGAATAGATTTGGGAAGCCTGTTAGATATTTCCTCCAGAAAATGGAGGCCCACAAGCAGAATTCCATGATTTACAGCAAGGAATTGCTGGCAGTTGTAGAATCCTTGAAGCATTGGCACCAGCATCCAATGCCTGTAAGGCATCCATTCAAGGCCCAGACATATCATAAGCTCTTTTATACTACCATCAGCCTAGAGTTATGCCAGGTCATCAGTTGAGATGGCATGGGGACTTTTACAAGTACAAGTTCTGTTACAAGCTCATTAAGGGGTGGATAACCATCTGGCAAACACATTGAGTAGAAGCCTTCCCATCTTCCAGATATGAGTTCAGATGCCAAGTTCAATACCCATACTCTCATTTCTGATGGTGTGTCTGCTCTTTTTGTGCCAATTGGGTTGGTGTGTTTGGCTACACTGTCATTAACCAAGAGTACAGATCTGGAGTTATATTCCAAGGCCAAGTCTATCCAGCCCTTATCCAAGGGCTATGCTAGGCCGTTTGAGCTAGCATGTGAAAATCCAGTGAGACAACCACATGTTTATCATAAGATAGGACTTGCAATTTACACCAGGGTTGTCTGCAGGTTTCTGAGGGTACTGCTACAGACAAAATCATGCTGGCACATCACACTTGTCTCACAGCAGATCATCCAGGAAAAAAGACAGTAAAATTGATTTGGTATCATCTTTAATGAAAGGGATTGACTGTACAAATAGCAGCCTTTTCTGAGAATGTTTGGTATGCATTTGCCTTGAAAGCAGGTAGGGATAAAACAACTGGGGTTCTGGTATTGCTTCAACCTGCCACAGGGCCTTAGATGTCAGTATCAGTTGATTTTGTTGGAGAGCTTCCAGGCTCTAATAATTCAACACAGTCATGATGATGGTAGATAGGTTCACCAAACTGTCTCATTTAGTTCCATGCTTGGCTACTATAATGCTGATGGAGACAGCTAGGCTTTTTGTGGACAGGAGTTTTTCTTTCTGCAGCCTTCTAATGGAAATTGTGAGTGATCAAGAGCCTCAATTTATTGCCTGTTTTTGGAAGCCTTTACTGGGATTCTTGGTATCAAGGTGTGTTGCTCTACAGCCTTTCACTCCCAGCCCAATGGACAAACAGAGAGGGTAAACCAAATTTTAGAGGTCTATCTGTGTTGCTATACCAGTTTGCAACAAGATAACTGGTGCTCAAATTTACCCATGACTGATCTTACTTACAAAAATGCTCTTACACATATTGACAGAGGTCTTGCCCTCCTTTGGACAATGTAGGTTACAACCCATCCTCTAACATGATCCAAGGTTGAGAAGCAATGTAGAGGCTGCACCTGATCAAGGTATCACATTAAAGCCGGTCTATCAGGAGATTCAAGTAACTCTTGCTACTGCTATGACAGATTACATAGGATGCACAGATTTTAAGCGCCAGAAAGAAGCAACCTACCATTATGGGAATTTGGTAACAGTGGATTATTGGAATACAGATTTGAAGGTCTCTTGCTGCAGACTAGGTTCTAAACTTGTCAGTCCTTTCAAAGTAAATCAGCAGGTTAGAGCTTTAGTGTATAGGCTGGAGTTGCTCCCTTCCTTCAAAAGCTTTCACATCTTTCACAGATATCTTTTCATCCCTTCCCTTGGATTTGCTGATTACTCTTCCCAGCCTATTAGGGTAGAATTGGAACCCAAGTATGGATTGGAATAAATTTTGTTTTCTGGAATTAAGTTGACACTGCTTGGAATATCCAGCCACTTGAACCGGGTACCCAGGTTCCAAGAATTCTCAGGCCCCTCACTATGATAGTTTTTACCCCCAGAACTTATGTGTGAACCCTAAACCAGTAGCCCAGGCCAGTTGGTTGCCCATAAACCTCCTGAGTAGCCATGAAGCTCTCTCCTGCCCACAAGAAATCTTCCTTACCCCATCTTCCTGAAAGAGGGTCAGGTCCCAGCCTAAAGCAGAGGGCAATGTTGTAGTAGCTTATTTAATACAGGCATGGATTGTCCCAGTTAAAAAGCTGGAGATCATGGGGACTATTGCAGGAGCTGTCAAAGTTGGATAATTAAAGTCAGACCAACAATCAAAGGCAGATAGCAGCAGCTTCAGTTGCTCAGCAGGATCCAGATATTGTACAGAATTAACTCTGGTAAGTCAAAATAATCTCAGGGTCATCTGATATACCCTTGTTTATCAGAAGGGCCATCCAGAGTTAACCCTGTCAGGGCTCTTCACGCATTGGACTTGTTACACACTAGAACAATGAAACAGTCTCAGAGTAGCCAATTTGGATGAAGCTGCTGATTCAATATCTTTGGTACATACTAATTTTTTTCTATTGTTCAGCT
>QTSX02004059.1:0-14028 GCA_014839935.2 Entomophthora muscae | reverse complement strand
GCCCTACCCACCTACCTAGTAGGAAATTCAGTCTACTTCTTCAGCAATAGAGGGTACAGACGTGAATCCAAACTTGCTTCCCTTTGGCAAGGCCCAGTTCAAGTTATCCAGAAGACTGGCCCCAGCTCCTACACCCTTAAGGAGCCCCATTCTGGGCACTTGATCACTAGAGTACACGCTCAGTATATGTGTGCTGCTCCTAGTGACCAATAGTAAGCCCTAATGAGGACAACAACCCAAAAAACAAAAGCCTAATTAAAAATTGCATGGATTGTTGTACTGTTTGCGATAGTAATGCACCAAAGTATGAGGAACAATAATGAAAGAACAAAGTGTTTATTGGAGACAGACAAGACTCTTCTAATACCGCACCAACTGTTCTATCACCAAATGGCTGCCAGGAAACACAACTGGTTGCCTCCAAATCTGTAAAGCCAATGACCAAGGATTGGGCAACAAACCCCCACCAAACGAGAGACACCAAGCCCTTTGGGTGGGATACACTATCTAGAAAGACGCCATCTAGAAAACGCTATCTAGAAAACACCATATAGAAAGACGCCATCTAGAAAATGTAGCCTAAAACGCCATCTAGAAAGACACCATCTAGAAAACGCCATCTAGAAACCCTATCTCAAATTTCTGGCAGAACTGTGCCAAATAACTTAAAAATTAATAAAAAGCCAAAAAAATTAAAAACAGTAAGAAAAACATATGGCTAGACTCAAAATAATCCAAAGATTCCAAATCTGCAATAATAATGTGGGAACAGTTAGTATCAACTTTAATGTGTAAAGCTCCAAAGTCAACACACCCCAAAACTGTGAGATTTCCCTATTGAAATTTTCTCCTAAGTTTGTATCAATGTACTAAAAATTAAGTAAAAATTAAATTTTTGAAATTAAAGTACTTAATGGAAGAGTAACTTGATCAAGCTTCAGTCCCAAGAGTCTTTGCAATGCCTTTGAGATGGGTAAGGCAGCCTTCTATGGTGTAATAGGTCAAACCCTCCTTAGCAACACTTGAAAACTTGACCTGCTGGTCTGCATGCTTGGATACAACAGCTTTGCTTTTGATGGCCTGGAGGTAAAGCTGGTGCCCATGGCCATTATCTATCCCTGGTTGTTGATAATCACAATTAATCTAGGATTTCTTTATCTTAACCAGGCAAGAAAATTGACTGTACCAACCTTCAAGTGATGAAAAGGTATTAGTTACACTGTCCTTAAGCTGATTATAGCAGTTTCAGTTAAAGACACCCCCTTGCATATATAAAATCATAAATGAAACATCTTAAAGTTGAAACCCAAATATTACAGATACTTTTATGTTAAGCAATAAAATCAGCATATCAAAAGTGGTTTTTAATGGCTGCATTACAGAGAGATAGTACTTTCAAATATGAGTTAATTTGAGTTAATATATTATATGTGGTCATAAATGAATATCATACTTTATTCCTAGTTAATAAGAAAAAGGCTTGGATTTATCACATAAAATATAATTTATTATTTGATTCCAGATGCCGTCTTTCTAGATGCTGTATTTCTAGATGGCTTATTTTAGGGTATTTATTAAGTGTTTTTATATTTGAAAAATCTTATTTGGATAACACTCTTTTTATTTCAATTTGTGATAGCGTTTTCTAGATGCCGTTTTTCTAGATGTTGTATTAGAAACCAATATGTAAAAAATAACTATTTAATTAATTTTTTTAATTTTTTTAAATTTTGCCGATGTAAATCCTGACCCATCACAAATTTTTTTCTAGATGGCGTCTTTCTAGATGGTGTGTTGCACCGCCCTTTGTAACCCTGTTGTCTAATCCAGTGGAGGGAAATGTCACAGATTTAAATGGATTTGACAATAAGATGCACACTTAGGGATCAAGCAACAAAACAATCACGCTATTGCTTTAGTTCAATCTAGTTTAATCAGGGTTAACCACGTTAAGAACACCTTTAAAACAGGTACTCAAAGCGCATTTTGAATGTGCATCAGGTGTGGGCTTTACTTCTGAGGTTATAAATATGACAATATAGATATTGCCACTTTCCTCCATTAGGCAAGGCACATGAAACCAGCCTTTCTCTTGCGCGGCTCTGTCTACTGTACCTTTCCACTCCCCTCCTTTAGGAAAGTCCTTCTGTCTGTGCCTCCTTTCCCCTGGCGGAAATTCCCCTGCCTCATATTATATAACTGCAGCACTATCAAAATAAATACCAGTTTTGTCATTATATTCTTATATTCTTCTGTCCTACCAAAGGCTGTCACTATACCATCTACAGGTATAGTATTAAGAGTTAGGATCCTGACTAACTGTTCATAGAAAATAGCACCCTATACTGCTAAAAATACAATACACTTATTACTTCACTTTATAGCATTCTTCCTTTATTAAATAAGGATAACATTATCTTCTTTAATTTTAAATTTTTTATTTTATATATTTACCAGAAGTATATATGCAGAAGTGGTAACAAAATTAGGTTTTCAAGCCTAATTTACATAAAGAAAATTTTCTCCAGAGAAAACACCCAGGAAACAGACTTAGCTACTCGCTGGAGAACCTAAAAATAAGAAAATATGTTACTATGGGATAAATCATCTTTAAAAACATTTCTGTGTCCATATAAAAGCCCAACTTACTCAGCACAAGAGGAACCTTGAGATAGTCCACACCATATGTGATATCTGTGATATCATCAATAATATTAAATTGCCTCTTCTCCACAGATATTAACTCTTTTTCTTTTATACACCAGAATAACACCACTATATGGATTTAAAACACTAAAGCCAAATCAAAAAAGTTTGTAATCCCAAAAACACTATGAAAGAAAATTTCACTCAAATTCACATGAGTTGCTACCAATTTTGTGTGCAAACTGGTTTGAGGCTAATCAAACTCAGAATAATGACTGTGACATCTTCAAAAAGGTATTTATAAGATTTTAATCAAAGACACTGATACAAAAAATCCCTGAGAAGCTTAAGAAACTCTAATGAAAGGGACAACCAATAAGTACATTACCTTCTACAAAGACATTCAAAATAAAGCACCCAGTCATATGAGCTCTGATGATCCTTCTACTTGTGTGAACTTCTACAATGGCTCCCTCTTATACAGTAATTTTCAAACCTGTTGAGATAAACAAAAAACTCAGTCTAAAATAAAAATAAAAAATCAAGGAATTTATATTAAATTACAATAAATTGGGATCCAATTCAATTTTGCTTTTAGTCTGTGTTGTTTTCATTCTTAGACTGAGATTTTCTGTTTATCTCAACAGGTTTGAAAATTAATGTATCATGAGACAATCTGAGATAAATAAATGTATCTATCTTAAAGAAACCTTACTGAAGAAAAAATAAAACATAGAAACCTGAATGTCTGCATAAAACTGTGAAGTGCAAAGAGAGTACAACACCCAGAAAGGGCACTTGTCTCAACAAGAAGGCCCACCTCCCACTAGATCTAATCCCTGAGAAAGAACTACATTCAGACTAGAAACAATCAAATGAAGAGCACCAAGGATACCTTGAGTATGTCAGAGTAGGAAAGTGCTTAAGCAATCCACTATTTTTCACACGACAAGGCACATATAGAGATCTAGGATGATAATTTTATTAATATGAGTCCAGGTACCCTCTAAGAATCTACTACTATTTTCTACCAAGACTGAAAATAGACTGTTTATTTATCCTTTTTTATTTCACTATGTATTTTGATTTATTTAATACTGGAAAGGGAAACATATTGAGTAAATAAGTTTCCAAATATTTTGGAATTATCTAATACAAAAACAATATAGGACATATTTGGTAGATAAATATGTGTAAAAGTATTAAAAGAAGCTATTTGATTGTTCAAAGATGAAATGGAAGACATCCAGACCACCTCAGTGGCCCATTCATCTTATGTCAAAATAAAATGTAGCACTTGGCTTGGAATTGGTGAAAACCCCTATTGGCTAATGGTTTTACATCTCTATTCAAAGTGTATGAAGTTCATTGCCTTGTCTCTCCTCCCAGTAACTCAATATCCTCATGAAGAATAACATATTTTTCAGATTTTGAAGTCCTGAAAATGAAAATAATCCCAGAAAATGCTGCTGTAACTCCTTTCACTCTGAGGTCATTTACTTCAAGAACTATAAACCTCCTAAGGAACATAATACATACATCAAACCCCAATACAAGAATTTACATCCATATTCTAAGAGAAACTCCTGGCCTTCCCCCCTGATAAAAGTATCCACCCTAAGATTGAACTCAACTAAAGTGTCCCAAAGGCAAGACCTATAATAATTGGTGCCACAGAAAGAGAATAAAATGAAGGAATAGACTTGATAAAGTGTTAAAAAGGGATCATTTGAGCCTTCAAGTCTATGTTTGTTGTGACAGTCTTATTTGTGGCCAAGAAAGATAGTGGCTTACGCCTTGTCACCAATTAAATGGCTCTTAATAAAGTTAAAATTAACATCATGTACCCCCACATATTATTGATGTTCTCTTTGAAACCCTAAGAAATCAAAAGATTTTTAAAAAAATTGACTTGACTTCAGGATACAATCAAATTTAATTCAAACCTGAATTCATTGCTAAAAAAAGCACCAAGCACCAAATATGGCTTCTTTTAAAGTTTATATTTAAACTTTAGCATAATAAATGACCCCATTACCTTTGTGATATTTATAAATAAAGTCTTTAAAAATCACACAGGGAAGGGGAGTAATATATATCTAGATGATATGCTTATCTACAGTCCAAACCAAAAAAATACTGGAAAGGCATCTGTGCATTACTCATAACCCTCTTAGATAACCAGCTCAGTGTCAGAAAATCTAAATGAGATCTCTTATCCAAAAAAACTGCCTTTCCTAGGATACATTATTAGCAAAGATGAAGTGAAGCCTGGTCCAGAGAAATCAAAGCCAAAAATAATGTGCCATCAACCAGAAACAATGATGAGGTTTGCACATTCCTGGGAAAGATAGTCAATTCAAGAAAATTTATTGAGTAACTGTGGTAAGCACAGCTGTATAAATGAAAAGGTGAGAAATCAGCTATGGCCAAGTCAATACCTTTTCAAATTTTCAAAAGGGCCTTTTACTATAAATCAGTTGTTTTTCTGCTTTTTTAGTTCGAAGAATATAATATAAGTATTATATATGTCCATAGCAACTTTAAGCCCATAAACCTTTTAATAAAATTTAAAATTTAACAGGGGTCAGCTTGTACAGTTGAGTTCTTATTTTTTATACAGGTGAGTTTACTGCAGTGCTGTCACCACTCTGAACAGGCCAGTGGTAGTATACGAGTGCTTCTACTATGGGCCCAATGATCTTTTTAGAAAAGAATATACCAAGTTCTTTGAGTGAATCAATACCATATGCATTACCCTGGTCTTCACCAACAGCCTAAATACCTTCTATTCCTCTGATGTCAAGAAAAACCATTCACCACTCAATATTATTTTTGAGCGCCTGTGTAAGTGGTTCATCATTGAGCTGCTATTCCTTCAAAAGGATAAGTCATCCAGTAAACTGGCTCAGATGTGGTGCATCATCTTTCTGGTGATAATAAGATTATGGTACCAAACCATAAGGTGGTGACAGGTTTGTCACTGCAAAAGGGCAAGGATAAAGAGGCCAGTATAAAATCCAAAGAAGATTTCTAACATGGTACTCACTTAAGTTAACTGTCACCAACAAGGGGGAGAATTCCCTTCTTGTCAGGGATCCAGTCTTGGGCAGCCGGCCCGTTGGTTTTGGGGATCATTCAGGCTGGGGTTTTTGCAGGTAAAGCCCATCACAAGAGGGGAGCTAACTTAAAAGGTAGGAGAAGGACTTCCCCCACCCAGGACCTCAGGACGTGGCCAGGATTATAGTGTTAATCACCCCTGTGAGGGTGATGTACACACTCCTGAAACAGCTACCAGTGTAGTCAGTTGATAGGTTGAGTGAGAAAGCAGGCATAGGCTTGGGGGTCGCAGGCAGTTTCATATGGAGCTTGTAGGCGGGCAGGCAGGTAGTTGAATTTACCTCTAAAAACTTGGGTGTTGAGAATACACAGGGGCCTTGATGGTTGTATCTAACTGTGGATTGTATGCAGGCCAAAGGATCTAGTTCAAGGATCTTTTCTGGGGTGTAGTCCTTATATTAAGGTTTCAGAGGGTACTCTGTGAAGTGAACGGGGTCAAAGGGAACACCTGGAGGATGGTAATCTGCCAGCAGAGAGACAGGAGGGCCAGGGAGATCTTGTACTGATTTGATAGATGGCAAATAAAAAATAAGGCAGTAGCTGTGTGAGCCAAAATAACATAACCTTTATTCAAAAATGGCAATAAGTTTGAAGCGTGGGGTCATTTGGTCTATATAGCACCCCACTTTCAAACTTAATATTTTCCATGGGGGGGTTCATCAGGGCATAGGGAAAGGTGTGGCCCCAGGTTCTTGGTGCTCTGGTTCAAAGGCAGCAAAATGGCACCCAGGCCAGGTGTTCTTCCATTGGTCAGAGATCTTGAATTGGCTACTTGATTATCTTGCTCTAGAGTTGTGGTCATGGGGTCTGGCTGTGGCCTCCTTCTGAGGATGGCTCTTGATTGGCCACCAGTTTATACTTCAAGCTCATGAAGCTAATGGTTGAAGTTTTGTTGTCTTCATTAGGCGCCTTGATTACTCCTCCATTTAGTGCACTGATTTATTTGGTTTGGCTTGCTTAACCATTTTGACCATTATTCTTGGCTTCAGCTTGCAGGGGCTCAATCTCAGGAAAACGCGGGCAGGCAGCCCCTCAGTCCATAGGGCTGGAGGCCCGTGGGGATTAAGGGTCAGGATTTGAATCCCAACCTTGGGCCCAGGTTTCAAGGGTAGAAAAATTGACAATCCTGGACACTTCTCTATAAATATGACTTCAGCATTGCCTACCCCATGATAATACAATGAACTGAAAAAATATGAAGTTATTAGGGGATGCTTAGGTTTGGCTTTCAGATAGAACATCTACCTCATGTCCTGGTATCTTCAAACAGCTCTAGGTAATACATGCTGAACTTGATAGCAGACAATCCCACTTACCTACCACCTTCTCTCTAATACCATCACAGAAACTTACACCAAGGTCTAAAATATGCTGAAAAAGGAATTGAAAAGCTCTAAACCCCACTTGATGAGAGATAAATATATGGCTGCCTCCTCCTTCCCCCAAGAATCTGAAAAACTCCAAGTCTGTGGTGTTAGACTTTGAGAAGGCTAAGCATGTTTCTTTAGGAAGTTGTTTTGGTGTGATTACAAAGAATTCTTCTTTCAATTAAGCCAGGTCATCAGGAGAAGTGCCAGTGTTGCAACTGAACTAACTATATTTCAGTACTTGGTGAAAGACAACAGTCCAAGGGGAAAATTTTAGTACTTAAGATAAGATGTTAGATTTTTATGGAAAGTAGCAGGTGATTTACTGTAAAGAGTAGCCACCAGGACACAGGAGATTGTTGTGGTGGTAAAATCCCAATAGGATTTGGTTTTGAATAAGTTGTTGAAGGAATTTGACTGGAGTTGACTTCATTCCTTATTAGGAATTATTGTCTTGTATTTTGAAATTTGAGGTGAGATGTTTTTAAAAGTCCTGGGATGGCTCATAGAGCACCCATTGTGTTGCAAGATACATTTTCAGATAAGTTGTCCAACTCAGTTTCAACACCAGAACTTTTAAGCCCCTGTGTCATATGGTGATTGATTAAACTAGCCTCTACTGTAATAGACATTGATCCTTTAAGCTCAGTGAGTGAGAGGGCAATTAGCACTCTCGCTCTGGATGAAAGATAGTTTATCTGATCAACTGATTTGCATCTACAGACCATATTAACTTACAATCATCTGATCTAATATTAATAGTGGGCAAAGGCTGCAGAGGGATCTGGCTGTGAAGAAGAGAATCCTGGCATTCAGCAGCTGTTATCAATATCCTAAATATATATAACTCTCCTACTTGATATTAAATAAAGAATCAATTATTACATGTTATTATATTTATTATATGTACTAAGTTAGATAATCTCAACTTAGTCTTTAGTAAACTAGTAAGTTGTAATACAAGTTAAGCAATATAATTACAAACAACACACCCATATTCGGATTTATGGCACCCTGTACAAGCAGATTAATCAGGATACCACCTTTATAACCAAGACCAAGTTTGGAACTTTGTGGCTTTGGCTTTCCTTAATTAAGCTTATGTCATAAAGGGATTCAAACTGCTTTAGCTTGATTCATATGCTGTCAAGTATGATGCCATCTTCCAAGGATTTGTGGACTACTTTGAAAATTAATGGATTGGTGGCAAAGTGAATGTGAGAGGTAGAAAACTGATAACAAGATCCCCTAGAACCTCTACCATGCTGTGCTTGAAGAGGAGCTGATGGCAACATATGCCCTTAAGGATCGGCAGATGAAGTTTGCCCCTTAGCCAGGGAAAAGAAGCCTTCCTTTGATATGTAATTTGAGGCCATTTAAGCCGAGCAGGTTACTACAGAGAAGCTGTTGGATGAAATTGAGTAGGGCGAGGCTGCATCTGCTAGGAAAGAAAAATATGAGATGAAAAAGAGAAGTATATATAAGCTGATCATCTCTAGTTATACTTAGGAAGCTATGGAAATTTATATTAAATGATATCCAGGGCATGAGATCTATCTATGAACAAAGTACATATCTATTTGCTAAAATATATTTTTTAATTGATTTTTTTTGTTTGCTTTTAAAAGTTTCAAAATGTGGTATTATAAATTTTATTTAATTATATGTCAGAAATATGGGTTATAAAAATCAAGATGTTGGAAATAATGTTGTCAGAAAAAACGGTGTTGGAAATGAGGTGGACACCGGCTGACAAGGCTTGCTTCTTTCGTCAATTTGATTATGTAAATTTCTATTTTGTCTTCTGCTTTGTTGAATAAGAAAATTGGATTGATTTACTTTACATATTCCTCCAAATGCCTCGACTGAAGCTTGGGTTGGAAGCTCATTGAATTAAAAAATATTTAAAATAATTTATTTCAAGGGCAGTCTAGCATTTGTAGAGCAGATGGTTTCTACTCAAGAACATGCCCTGGCGCACTGAGCCATTCTTCGGGGGGACCAAATTTCTCAGGCTTACGGTAGCCACACCCGTTCTTGTTCTTGTCTTCTGCCCCGAGAGGACACTTATGGACGCTGTTAGTAGACCAGTAGCGGCACTGATCATTCCTTGAGGTGACAGCATCCCCTCCCTTGAAAACGGGCTTGGGCTTGGCCCCAGACTTCGTTCCGCCCTGCACTTGCAGATCCGCACATGAGACGTAGTGGGCAAAGGACGTTTTTCTGTCGGCATAATAAACACCGCCACCATACCACTTCCACTGTAAAGTGACTGGTCCGTCGTGAAGATTTCCTGGGATGTGGATGTCAGTAGAGCACATGTCATCCCCAGGCCCATTGTTTTTCCCGAGGATCTCCTGGTGCTCGCTCTCCTTGCAGTTCGTCTCGTAACATACATACTTGATGGGGTTGCTATCGAACTTGCTTTCTTCATCCGAGTCTTTCCAGGGAACCATGGCCAAGCGCACAAACCCGCCGGGATGGTTCTGACGCTTCCACTTGACAGTCATCTTATCGCCTCGCTTGACTATGAGCGTTCCTGGCCCAATGTTGGCCTTGTCTTTGGGCGAGTCACATGTCGTTTTGCAGTTTTCGCCCCGCGAGCAGTAGCCCCACCACTGCAAGTTGCCGCGCGGCTTTGGATAGAACATGTTGCTATGACATTGCACACCTGCAAGTACAAATCCAAGTAGAAGTTCAGACTTCATTACACCCTTCGACTTAGATCCTGTCCTTTTATAAAACCCTGCTGCAAGGACATACCTAATAAATTACCATGTGTGATGCTCTTGCACCGCACTTTGCCTCGACATTGACAAACATGCCTTCCTTGAACCTGAATTCTAGCCTGTCCAGCTGGATTGGGTCAAACAGTAAACACTAGCACATGTATTTTATTCATTTCATATGGACTCTATTCTAGGTCGGTCTCTTAATGACATATCTGTGTCAACCTCTAAAAATTGCTTTGCAGTTTGCATCGACTGCGATATCGAGAAGTCACAGTGTGGTGGACAATTTGTAATTAAAGCTTAGTCGACATATTTTGCAAATATATTATTTTTCATAAATTTTTATTTAAATTGATTTTTAATTTTGCGATAAAATATACAGAAAAAGTAAGTTTAACTTAAAGTTGTTAGGGTTTGTTTTTACCATAGATGACGCTCATATAACACTGTCTTGATTTACATCAGTACCCGTAAACATTTCAAGTATGATTGTTTTTATATTGAAGGAAAATAAAATTAAGCCCAACCGTTCAATTCAAATGTAAATAATCCAAAATTAATATTTACCGTTGCTTTGGAACTCATGCAGTTCCATAATAGGGTAAAAATAACAACACATACACATTCTGGGATATTTGAATTCGACTTAACATAAAAATAATTATGCTAAAACATTTACCAGATATAGTGTAAATTAATTCAGTTTGCAATATGATAGATGACGTCGGCTATGGCAAAAAAAACTCGCGGTAAAATTAAACTTGCTTTTTCTAAATGCTTGATCATAAAATTTAAAGGCCAAAATTAGATAAAAATATTAAAAGTGAAATTATGCCTTATTAATTATATCGTCATACATACCATGACTTAGCTTTAGTCCAAGTTGTCTCCAATACTTCAACTTCTGATATCACAATTATTGCAATTTGTGGACTGGCTTTATGAGTTGGACGTAGCAGAATATCTTGAATAATTAACGAGGGTTGGAAAATAGTTTTTCCCTACTCCATATGATAGATGATATTTAAAACAAAAGCTTTTTTATTCATTTATCCCTTCATAAAAATCTTTTAATTTTTGTAAATTCAGAACCTGAACATAAAAATGCGGAGTTGTCAAATCCTTGGTCCAAATTTCGAATCATTTTTGCGGTATAGCCTTTTTAATTAAATTGAATTCTTTGTATTTTTATTTTGGATTTTAAGAATGCGGGGAACTCATAGAAGCTTTGCAAAGTTCAGATCAAACTGCATATTTCAATGGACGAAATGAATTAACTGGAATCAGATTTAAAGTGTTCAAATCCATCAACCATTTTCATTAAGTTTACTATGTTTTTTGGAATTGCGGGATTGTCAAATCCAAAAACCAAATTTCAAATCACTTTTGAATACTACTAGTAAACTCAGGTATTAATTGCAGGAACTGGAATCCAAATTGAATGTACAGTAAGAAACTAGGACAAATCAACCCAAATCAAGAAGCTCCACTCTGGATAAAATCAAATGAAAAATCCAATCTCAACAAGCATGTTTAGAAATGAAATTAAATGAAATGTAAAATTGTCTAAACTGGAAATGATGCAATATTATGCACTCTAAATCACTAATATAGCAACCACAAAACCAAATGTTGTAACTGTGCTGTTTTAGCAGATACACAGGGAAATATTTAGAAGATAGAAAATAATCTTTATTGTGAGATAGTGATTATATAGTTCATGTGAATCAACCAGCAGGGAGGGAGTTGTGGAATAAAATTGTGATCTGCAACTGCAAGTCTTTATTGGGTACCATAACCAGTTTGCGGAAAAGGAGCAGGTTGTTCTCAAGTGAATATTCTGAGGGAGGCATTGCTTTGGATAGCAGGTCCTGAATGATCTTGCTGGAATCAGGGTCTTTTGACTGAGCCTTCTGGATATAATAGGTATCTGGGAAGTTGAAAAGAGTTGCAGAGATTCGGTTAATGAAGACAGATGTAGAGAACTGGGCTCTTGGTGTTGAGACGTTCATATTCAGAGTCAGAGTTGGCTGTTGTGGGGTGTCAAGAAAGTAGGTCAGGGAGAACGTTGAGGGATCCTTTCTTGTAAGTGATGGTGAACAAGAAGTTGGTGAGCTCAACCACCTATTGAGCATGACGTTGTGGATATGTGGCGGGCTTGGGTGAAGAACAGTAAGTTTTTATGGTCCGTGAAGATGCTAACAGGGTCTGAGGTTCCTTTGAGGTAACAGCGCCAATGCTTGAGAGACTTGATAATTGCAAGCAGTTCCTTGTCATGGACAGGATAGTTCTTCTCAGCAGGCAGATGCTTCTGGCTGTAGTAAGCTACAGGATGGAGAATAACATCCCCCCATGATGAAGAAGGACAGCACCAACAGCATAGTTGCTGGCGTTGGTCTCCAAGAAGAAGGGTTTGTTGCTATCGGGCATGAGCAGGACCAGAGGAGTGGCAAACAGGTGACAGATCCGCTCAAAGGAATCCTGTGCTTCAGCAGACCATTTGAACTCAACCTTGGTGGAGGTCAGATTTGTGAGCAGAAGGACAATGCTGCTGAAGCCAGGGACAAACTTGCAACAGTAGTTGGCAAGACCAAGGAACCCACGGAGTTCCTTGCAATTCTTTGGTACGGGCCAAGAGAGGATAGCATTGAGTTTGCTTGGAGCAATGGCAAATCCTTCCTTAGTGACAATATATCCAAGGAATTCAACACTTTTCTGGAAGAAGCAACACTTAGAGAGCTTGCAGTACAGATGGTATTCTTGAAGCCTGGCCATGACCTTTCTTAGGTGATCAACGTGGTTGGAATAGTTCTTGGAGTATATTAAGATGTTGTTGAGATAAACTACCACAAATTTGTTTAGGAATGGAAGAAGAACTTTGTTCATAAGAGCTTGGAACGTTGAAGGTGCGTTGCACAGGCCAAAAGGCATAACTTTGTACTTGTAGAGACCAAAAGGGGTGCAAAAGGCAGTCTTCCATTCATGTCCTTTGGCAACACGGATCTGATTGAAAGCTGCACAAAGGTCAACTTTGTAAAAGACCTGACTACCCAAGAGGCAGTCAGTGAGGGCTTCGGCGGATGGGATGGGACAACAATCTTTGATTGTGACAGCATTCAGGGCGCAATAATTGATACAGGGTTGTTTGGAGCCATCAGATTTGGCAACAAAGAAGATGGGCAAAGAGCAGGGTGAGGTAGAGCAAGTGATGAAGCCTTTACTAAGTTCATTGTTGATATATTCCAAGAGCATCTTATTATTGGCATCGGATAACGGAATGATCCTACCCCCAGGGCGGGTTTGCTCCCTCGGGTAAGTTGATCTGGATGTTGTATGGTCTGTGAGGAGGCAGATTGCGGCACTGCTTGTTGCTGAATACCTCTTCATAGTCACTTATGCAGAGGGGAATACCATTGTCGGCCAGAGCTGCCTCTGCAGGAGGTAGGATGGTTCAGGAGTTTAGCATCTTAAAGTTCCAAAAACTAATGGGGAGCTGCTGTTTTCTTAAGAGGTCTAGAGAGCAGGGAATGTCATGGGTATGGAAATCAACTTTGCGTTCCTGACACCTGACAGTGAGGCCAACTTCTTCATACCAGTTCATGCCAAGATAAACAGGGAAGTTTAGTGACTTGGAACTGACAAACTGTGAGTGAAAGGCGGATTTCCCCAGGCGGAACATAATGGGAGGCTTTATCTCAAAGGCTGTTACAGGCAGATTGTTGGGGCCACAAGCGTCTATCTTTGAACCAGGCAAGAACTTCAAAGCCTTGGCTAGTCTGGAATCTATGTAATTCACATTGGCACCTGTATCCAACAAGGCCAAGGTTTTAACGCTGGAGTCAGGACCATGAATCACAATTTGGATGAAGGGCAGAGAAGACTTCCCAGGAGTCTGAAGGTTATTAACCTGTGTCTGATTGGAAGGACCTGTGGGATCTGTTGTTGTTCTCTCCAAAGTGAGTTCAGTTTCCAGGTTAGAACAGGGAATACATCAAGGATCTGGGCAGTTAGCCACCAAGTGGTCACCCTGGCCACAGTACAAGCACAGTTTATTCAATTGTCTGCAGAGATCTTTGGCGGCAGTCAAACGGTATCCACCACCTCAGCTTTGGTTTGTAGGCCAAGACTGGTGAGGTATTGGTTGGGTTTACAGTAGAGAAGGG
>QTSX02004058.1:0-14135 GCA_014839935.2 Entomophthora muscae | reverse complement strand
CTGATATTAAAAATAAGAGTAACACATAGAATTAACATATAAGTATATAGAAATTGATATCAGTATGCTGATAAATAAAATATGCAGTCACCAATAAATAAAGACTGTATCTTAGTAAACAGGTGTACTACAAAAAGAATATTACAATCCTATAAACTACATAATAATGGTTCAGGAACCACAGAGATTTTTATAAATGCACTTGATTTTTATTAATATGGGTATTTTGATGTTCATTGAAGTTCAAAATATATACCGAAATAAAGAATTTAAAAGGTGTAAAGTTACACCTCCCCCTTAGGCCTTCACTTCGATTCCTGCCAAATTCTTGGGAATTTCTACCAAATTATGTTTGAATATTTATCTAAAAGGTTACTGGAAAAGCTCAAAAAAGGCCATCAATTTAATATTTTAGAATTATTCTGAAGATGCCCCCGCCTAACCCATCCAAGAGACATCTCTGGTTAAATATCATGTGCAAGAGCAGCTGGGAGCAGTGACAATTGCATCTAAAGCATATTCCTGATGTTAGTTGGTTCAGTTTTCCTTTTGACTATTTCTGTTAAAAAATTTTCAAGATCTTTCTGCCTCAAGAAATGCATTTGTATCCACTCATATCATTAGTCAATTCGTTTGTGACATTCAATCTACCACCCTAATCCTATCACATCCCTTAAATGAATGCAAGTGTTGTAAAAGACCTTGCTTCATCATTCTCTACTCTAATAAAGTTTGAAATTTGTTAGTTTAATTTGGCCTTCTGGTTTTGCCTGTTGCTTTTGGTGTTCAGTTGATTCCTTCACCCCTTTGGCCTCCCAGAAATTGTTGGCAGCAATTTTTTGGTTGTTGCTGAAACCAAAATTTTATTGTGGTTGAGAGCTTGGTTTTATTTTCTCTTAACCTGCTCCCCAATTCTCACAAAAGGGCTGCAGTTTCAAGATGTGGATAAAAAATGCAGTACTTTTCAGAGCTGTTAAGATAAACAACCAAAACCAAGTGCTGACCACACATAAGTCATGTACAAAACAAATCTTAAGTGGGCTAATTTTATTGTTAATATGTATACTGTATATTTAGAGCCTAAAGGTAAAAATGTGGGATTGTCATTCTTTTGTGTGAACTCACTAACTTACTGGAATATTTTTCATCATTTTATGTAAAAAGTAAGTTGTTATGGGATGAAAATTACTCCATTAAGTTAGTGAGTTCACACAAAAGAATATGACAATCCTGCATTTTTACCTTTAGGTTCTGAATTTACAGTAAATTGTTGCTTTCTTGTGTGTGTAAACTTAGTTTTCTATGTTTGGGTTTGTCTGTGTCTCTCAACAGCTTTTAAAAGTACTGTAATTAATACCCAGTCTCTTAAATGTCAAAATATAATGCATAATAAAACATACAAGCCTCTAATAAAGCCTTGATAATAGTATAATTGTAAAGTTATGCCTCCCCCTTAGGCCTTCACTTCGATTCCTGCCAAATGCTTGGGAATTTCTACCAAATTATGTTTGAATATTTATCTGAAAGGTTACTGGAAAAGCCCAAGAAAGGCCATCAATTTAATATTTTAGAATTATTCTGAAGATGCCCCCGCCTAACCCACCCAAGAGACACCTCTGGTTAAATATCATGTGCAAGAGCGGCCGGGAGCAGTGACAATTGCATCTAAAGCATATTTCTGATGTTAGTTGGTTCAGTTTTCTTTTTGACTATGTCCGTTCAAAATTTGTCAAGATCTTCCTGCCTCAAGAAATGCATTTGTACCCACTCATATCATTGGTCAATTGGTTTGTGATATTCAATCTACCACCCTAATCCTATCACATTTCTTAAATGAATGCAAGTGTTGTAAAAGACCTTGCTTCATCATTCTCTAATCTAATAAAGTTCAAAATTTGTTAGCAATTTGGTCATTTGGTTTTATCTGTTGCTTTGCTGTATTCAGTTGGCTCCTGTCCCCCCTTTGACCACCCAGGATTTGTTGGCAACAACCTTTTGGTTGTTGCTGAAACCGCAATTTTATTGTGGCCAAGAGCTTGGTTTTATTTCCTCTTAATCTGCTCCCCAATTCTCACAATAATAGAGTATTTACACACCATACACCCATACTTCTCTAATGAAAAGTAGCAATCATAATAAAGCTATCATTTTTATATTAAAAATTATTTTAGATATCATGAAATCATCTTTTAACAGCCAGAATAGTAAATAAACTTTAAAAAAGACATACTGAACTACCAAAAAAGTATTTCTGCTAGGGAAAAAGAAAAGAATATCTGTATGAAGCTGAAAATAACAGGGCTGAGTTAGCATAGCTTTATTTTTTATGTAGCCTTCTTACTGCTCACCTTTATATACTCATTGATTTCTGATATTATTTCAATGATAAATCAAAATTATTGCTGCCAAGAAAACATAAGGGCACTCTCATCTTTAAATAGCTTTTTACCAGATATTTGACCAGAAACACATACTAGTGAGCTCCCATCACCAGTGACTTTTTACCAAAAATTTGTGATAAAGATCATTAAAAAGCCTAAAAAAATTAAATTTCAAAAGATATAACTTCACACTCATCTTTAACCAAAGTTTTTACCAGCTATAACAGGAAAATACATACCAGCGGGCTGCTGTAAAAAAGTGAAGCTGAGTATAGCACAGCTTTGTTCTTTTGGCAGCCTGTCTGACACATCTTTCCTTTTACCAGATAGAGTATAAGATAAAGATTTCAAAAGTTAGCTAATCTAAAAAACAAAAAAATGTTTTTGCTAGAATACCTGGATGTGTACCCAGGCGGGATACCGTAAAAGGGTAAAGCGGGTGTGGCTCAGCTTTGTTTTTTTTTTGGCATCCCACCCACCACCACACACTTGTAGTTTTCAGAGTTTGTGGGTATTTCCTGTTATAAGCTGGTTTCTATCAGAGTCTGTTTCTGTGGTTTGGGATCAAGCCTGGACCACCTTGCCCAATACCTTTGTGAAAAGGTATAGCTTGGTCCCCTTTCATCACAATGTAAACAGAGTTTTGACCTGGGCACTGGTACCTATGAACTATTTTTGTCTCCACTATTTAAGCTTAGTTTTGTATAAACTTAGGGTTTTTTTTTGACTTGTAACTTTTCATATTATGCCAACTGAAGACCTATCAACTAAGCTTAATGTTGTCTAGGACAGATACGTGGCAGATATCGACTTTATGAGCCCTTACTCAGCTAGTAATCCAGGGAAACTTGTTTTACAACTGAGTTTAAGGTTAATTTCTTAAGTAAGATAAATGTTCTTTATGTTCGTTTGCTTTTAAAGAATAACATTCCAACCAAGCTTGGTTGCAAGAAGCAGCTAAAAATAGACTTGTAGATTTTCGTATCTTTCAAGCCCAATTTTAGCTTATAATAAATTGCATGTTAAATAGATCTGTGGACTGTAGGCTAAGCTTGCGGTCCCTTTTTATTTAATGTCAATGAGGGTGCTGTTTCCAAGTCCTTTCTGAGTGAGTTTAATACTCTTCAAGGTTAAACCCAGCATACAACCGTTATAATAAATATTAACTCTAGTTTCCCTAAAGGATATATATTTTCGTCATCTTGGTAGGAATTCATCTATTACTACGTTTGTTCGACTTTTCTCTTTGAATAATGCTAACTAAATCATTTTTCTTAGGTTTAAACATGAAAAGTGTAACATTAACTTTGTGTTTAATTACTGTTCTTCTAAAAATTTTGTAAGTTATTTTTTTTTGTTTTCAGTCAAAATTATTTTCAATTAATCACCTTGCCAACATCGTTGGCTTGTTTAAATTATGGCTGATGAACTTTATTGGTCAAATAACCATTAACCTTTAACTCATCACTAACATGCAACCCGAGTGTTAGGGAAAGTTTATAAGGTGCTAGTGTGACGAATAGGGGCTGAGCTCAGCTTGCCTCAAAGGCCTTGGGCAAGGTAGTCCAGGCTAGATCCCAAACTACAGAAACTGACTCTGATAGAAACTAGCTTATAACAGGAAATCCCCACAAACTCTGAAACCTATTAAAAAAGTCAGTATTTGCAATAGTGAGTAAAAATAATTGAAAAAACTTAGCTCTTCCATTTCCTCAAACAACAAGAGAAAATAGTCCTGCAAAAAAATTAAAATCAATTTTTAAAAATACATTTTTGTAAAAAGAGAGTTTTTGTTGAATTGCTCTATCTTTTATTATAAGATTTAGAAAACCAAGATATCTCCTAGTGAGCTATCCTGATAGGCATTTTGGGAAAAAATTTAAAAGTCTATAATTAATATGGAATAAGTGAGATAATTAGATAAATAATGGAGAGAGGGAAACAGTCATCTAATATGGGCTTTTCAAAATCCAACTTTGTCAATTGGATTTGCTACAGCTAGGTTGTGGTTTCAAAAGTGTAGGATAATTATCCTATACTAACTGTCATCATGAATTCTTTGTGACAACACTCATATTGGAAAAGTTTAAATGAATCTTTTAACCACAGCAGAAAGACATATCATCTACTAAATTCAATCATGCTTATATTTCAAAGCTGTCTCAAGGATATTTGTTGCTTTGATGGCTTTGTATCCAAACACAGCTAAGCCTTAATATTTAACTTATTTTTAATGACACTTAACTTCAAGTAGTGATTATAATCATTTGAAAGAGGCCTTTATATTTTTGAAAGGAGACTCAAGCTTATTATGTCAAATTAATTGCATTTATTCTTAGTATACATAGTTATAATAATGTGTTCTAATTAGTTTATTCTCAGCTGATCTATTTATTTGCATGTAGCTTTCTAAACTGAGATTATTTTGAACTTGAATATACAAACACAACTGATTAAAGTTGTGAGATTTTCATGTATAAAAAGCTTAACAAAGATTTAGGCTTGTATCATGTGCTCTATCATGTATGCAGGCTTGGCTTTGCCTGTTTGAAAATCTAATAGAGATGATTTAACCAATTGTCAAAACAATGGGGCCGACTCCCGGCAAGGTTCTGACTAAACAGGTTTAAGACCCGCAATCCAACTTTCCAGTGATTTGAAGTCAGATGCAGAAGTTAACTCAAATTTTCAAATCTAGTAACATGACAAGATAGTGATCCCCACATGATAAATACCTTGATTCAGTGCTTGACTCTCTACAAGGATCAAGCTACCCCCTTATCTATCCAATTAAGTAATCATCATAATTATTTTACCTATATCCAGATTCACAGGAATTATATAACATATATCTCTTAATAAATAACATTATATAGTATTTAACCATTTCCCTCTTTGTAACTCTGCTAAAACAGCACAGTTACAACACAATAGCTTATGTCATGAATAACATTTTAATACTTGTATTGAAAAATCAGGAATCAAATCCTGGCTCTCAGAAAATGCCTTGCACCAACCAAGATAGACAGGGACCCGCCAGACTGCCAGTTCAGCCAAACCCTGGGCTGCAGGAGATATCTTGGCTCAATCAGGAGGGGCAGGAACCCAACAGACTACCAACTGCCAAGACTGAAAGTTCAATATTAGCATTGAAATCCCCATAATCAAACCCTGACCCTCTGAAGGCAAATTAAGTCACCCAGGATGCACAGGAATCCATTAACTTGTTGAGTCACAAACTCAAGTTGTTGGATTACTCTGTGACCCACCAGCTTCTTAAAGACAATTCCCCAAATAGTTAACAGATTACCGCCAACACTGTGCCACTGAAGACCCAGACTTATACAGAGGTTGTGACTTTCCTAAAAAAGATTAAGACAAGGCCTACTAATAGCCCCGCCAATGAGCACTAGCTGCTGTCAGTCTCCAGTCCAGAATGTGTAATACAATTAGCCAGCTCAGGTGATATTGTGAACATCAGCAGCGGAACAAAGCATCATTATTTCTGTTCACCAGAGCAAGCCTAACCAGGATCAGCCGCTCTCAAAACTCTAAGCCAAGTTCCATGCCCTGCCAGCAAATTGTCCACAGGCCCGAAGTCCATGAAAATTAAAGAAACAAAATCACATGTATAAGAACCCTGGTGGTATAATGATGATCATATTGTCATTTTTGATAATAAAGTTTTATGAACCTTTGGTTCAAACAAATCTTACCTTATCTAGTCTTAGTGATCTTTTATCTTAACTCTGATCATGTAGAGAATAAGATTACTGCTTGCTCTAGATACTAACCTGCCAATCCATCTCTAGCACTATATTGCCCTCCTGGAGCCCTCTTTGAGCCTGTGCATTTCACCAAATACCCGCTAAACCTTGCTTACTCTGAGTTTAACCTAGAGAAAATACCCATGGCCAACTTTTTGGCAAGGACTAGAGAGACCAAAACTATAGATCACAAAGGAAAGTAATATGTGAGGCTGCAAGATTGTTCAACAACAAGTACAATGATCTGCCTGCCTACTTTGTACTCATGACACTGCCCTTAATCTTGCAACCCAATCACCTAATGAAACCTACTACCACTGCCAAGACCACATGTCAGGAATGCTTTTGCTTTTCTTCCTGACAACAACAACAAAATCTTGATTGATCCTGGATCTGAAAACCCTTCCCCTAAGCTGGGCTGTTTCTCAGGTCCTAAAAAGGAATTATTAGTTTGCAGTATCTGCTCTCAATTATTTTTTGCTGCTTTGGAATTAACCCAGGAGGCCATTCCTGGGTCCAACACGGGATTTGAAACCGGGCCCTCTCAATTGGTTATGTATCATCTAGATAACATTAGTAGAGCCAATTTGAACTTACCTTTCTCAATAAGCAAGAGGGCTTACTGCAGCCAATCATAGGTTGCAACGGGGACAGAGCTTTTTGAAACCGGATTCGCTTCAAACAAAGACAACGTTAAAGAAGTGTTAAGCTCTGTAGTTGAATTTAATCATAATAAGGATTGTTTATCCTCTTCTGGTTTTGTATTTGCACCCCAGAAGCTTCCCCAAGCTGTTGCTTCTCCAACAGCTGGGGTAAATGACACCTAGCTGTTGGAGAGGCTCAGCAGGGGCAAGTTTGGATATTGTTTTAAAATAATAACCTTTTTTAAAAATGCAAACCAAAGCTCCCCCTGCCAAGTTTCTTTCCCCAATTTCCCCCAATATTTCCCCAATTCCCCTTTAAAACTACAGTTTTAATAGCTCTTGACAGTCTATAAAAGGCACCATTTGTCAGACTATTTGATTGTTCAGTTAATAAAGTCAATTTAACAACCTATTTGATTTATCTTTTTGCCTGCTCTCCAATCCTGAAATCAAACACCATGATTCTATCCAAGTCATCCCAACAGGGACCATTTGGGTATAAATGGTTGGTTTGGTTGCTCCTTGTACAGTCCCTTACTGCAAGCCTTTCTTTTGGAACCAGAGCAGATTCTGGTTCACCTCCTCCCAATTACTTGGACAAGTTGTAACACTGAGTGGTACCAGGTGTATGGTACACCGCCACCCCACTGTCACTGAATCCCCCAATCACAGAGGAACCACAGGTCATGGGGACCAGTCCGCCCAGTCCTTCTTTATTTCATCCCTTGGCTTCTGTTTTCCTCCTAAGTTATCTTGGGGCTTACTTCCTGTTGGGAAGATTCAACCCCCTTTTGGGTCAATACCGTCTTATTAGAGAATTGTTCCATATGGGGATGGTCTCCATTTCAATTGGTTCTCTAATCACAGGGTTGAACCCATCCACGGCCATACATCTCTTGGGTGGTATGTTTCCAAAAAGATGGGTTCCTGACACCACATCTACCCAGCTGTTTGGAGTACTATATGCTACTTTGACAGGACTGATGGACTCTATGATGCTCAACTCTGGGCTCTGGTTTTTACTTAGACAATTCTTATCTTACATTATCAAGTTAGAACCCATCCTATGGTGTGCATTACCTACTGGTCTGACAGTATCCTATCCTGAGTCACCTAATGCTTATATTTATGCCTGGATTTCTGACAGCTTATGTCAAATTGACATTACAGGTAAATTGCATAGTAGTTTTCAAACCTGTTGAGATAAATGTATATTAGTCAGTTTAGTGTTGCAACTAAACCAATGAGAGTTCAGTATTTGATTTGAGGAAGACAGCAGTCCAATAGAAAGGACAGAAATAATAATAATATGATGTGGTTTATTGGTTATTGTTGTGATTAATATACCATATGAGGAAAGCCACAAGGCCACCAGGGGATGTCATAGTGTCAGGTTTCATATAAGGTTTTGGAGTGTGGAATAACTTGCGCAGGGATCAGCAAAGTCAAATTGGCAGCACTCCTAATTAGAAGAAAGTGTCTGCAATTCAATATTGCCATCAGATTGATCCATGTCATTAGATACATCCTGGGGCAACTCATCAAGCGCCCTCTGTGTATTGTAAGATACATTAGCAGATGAGAAAAAAACTCAGTATGCAACACTCCCCTTGCCATCTGTTTGTTGTCAGACATCAGAATTGGAGCTTGTGAAATATCCAGAAATGTCTGCACAAACAATCCTTGTGTGAGAATAGCGCAGCAGAGGCGCAAGCAATTGTGATAGACCTTTTTGGTGTTTCCTTGGGCATTTTTAAGTTAGTAGGTGTGATTGTCATAGACTGCAGCTATTTTGAAGGATCTCAGGTGATTGGGTTTCAATTTGGCAGAGTTGAGGTTGAGGGCATATATGGGGTCACATACAGTGTATCTTGCCTTGAGGTGCTTTGCCCCCCCCTCAATTTGTTTGTGTTTAATGTATCAAGCTTTAATACACCACTGATTCAGAGAGGGGTAGTTATCAAGGGCAGCTTTCTGGAAACTGTGGATTGTAATTTTCCCTGCTTGACCCTGTCAAACCATAAGAGGTCCCAAAGGCCAAGATGCTGGGGCTGAACCTGGTTCCCCTATTAATTCTTGCTCATAAGATGAGTAGGACAGTGAGCAGGTGTTCAGTTCAGGAGGTATTGGGGTGCTCCTGCAAGAGCTTGGCAATCAGTTAGACCAGTGAACCATTTAAGCGCTCATCACGCCTATTGGCCTGGGAGTGGTAGGGTGTTGTGACTATTTTTTGGAGGGTGTTCTTGGCACAGTATGCCTTCATGATGTGTCCTACAAGCTTGGGCTCAGCATCAGTGATAAGGCGCTTGGGCCATACAAAGCGGGCCACAATCTCTTTGACAATAAAGCAAGTGATGTTAGTGGCAGTATTATTGGTGGTTGCCCACGCTACTAGCCAATATATGAAGTAATTGATGGCTGTAATAATGTAATTTTTGCCTAGCCTGTCTTTGAGAAGAGACCTCACAATGTCAAACGCCCACTTTTAAAAGGATTCCATGGCTTTAAAAGGCAGAATAAACTTGTGAGGTGCAGGTTTAGACGTGTTTTTTCACACAACACACATATTGCAAGGAGGTCCAAGATTTACTGGCACATACAGGGCAATCAAACCTTACACTTCATGATTTTGAAGAGGTTGCATCCTCTGATATGACCTAAGGTACAATGATAATATAGTATGATATCCCCTTGTTGTGTGATGGAAATGTAAGGTGCCTTTTCACCTGTTTCTGCCTGGCGGCAAACATTACCAGTGTCAGTGATGAACTGACTTTTGTTTTCCTTTAGCTTGGAAATAGTCACAGAGTTGAGGCCCTTGTAGCAAGTGGCCTCAGAACGTGGATAGAGAATGGGCCAGTCTGAGTCTAAGCTGTCATCCCCTGTGATGGACAATACATCCAGTCTGGAGAGGGTGTTGGCTGTGACAAGTTCCTTCCCAGGGTGTATTCAATGTGCAATTGGTACAGGAACAGGCAATCAACCCATTATGTTTGACGTTGAGTTAAGTGTGACTGAGTGTTGAAGTACTGCAGAGACTTGTGATCTGTTAGGACACAGTGTGAAAATATGGCTCCTTTAAGGTAACAACACCATTTCCCAACACAGTGCAAAATTGCCGCTAACTCTTTATCATATATGGGATAGTGTTGCTCTGAATTGATAAGCTTTCTGGATTTGTAGAACACAGGAAGAAAGATGCCCTTGTCAGTTTCCACCCTTAGCACGCCCCTATGGCCCTGTCAGAGGCATCAGTCTTGAGTTTTTACTGGCAATTGCAATTGGGAACTTTTAATACAGGTGCAGTTGTAAGTCTCTGCTTCAACATCTTGAAGGCCTGGTCTCTGACAGGGGTTCATTGGAAGCGCTGTTTGGTGTTTAGCAGCTTGGTGAGAGATGCAATCAGTTCTCCACAATTGGTTATAAACTTTTTTACATAGGCAACCATGCCCAAGAATGTGTGCACCTGACCCAAATCAGTGAGAGGTGGCATGCCTGTGATTGCCTTAATCTTGGCAGGGTTGGGCTTTATTCCATGGGCAGAGATGATATGCCCAAGGAACAATAGCTCTGACCAAATAAATTTGCATTTGTAAGGCTTGTCTTTTAACTGATGTTTACAAAGGGTGTTGAGGACAGCACAAAGGTGTTGGAGATGTGCAGTTTGATCTTGATCAAAGAAAATAATGTTGTCAAGGTGCACAACACACTTTCCAATTAGATCTTCAAAGGCTTTGTTCATCAACATGGTGAAGTTAGAGGGAGCATTGGTCATTCTAAAGTTAATGGCACAACACTTGAACAACTCATAGCGTGTGCAGAAGGAATTTTTTGCCTTGTCTCCTGGTCTAATGCGGACCTGATTTGTCAGGGACCCACTTGGCAGGGAAAAAGTTCCCTAGCTGGTGGGCCAAAGCCCCTAAATTCAATCCTGCTATTACCAAGCCAATAGAAACTGTGACCATTGCAAGGTGTCCTAGGTAAGTGAATCTTTCAAACATAGAACTGAAACAACCAAGTAGATAGTAACCCACCAGATACATCAAGAGGTAAAAGGAGGCGTAAGGTCTAACCAGAGCAGGTTCAGTAGAAGGAGGAATAAATAAACAACCATATTAGAATTTACGTCCCCAGTGGCTAGAAGGGTATTTGAACCATCTGTGAGCAAGGGATTCATTTTGATGGGCGTCATCTGGAGAAGAGTTTTACCAGTCAGTGATAGGTGTTGGTTTTTCCAAGGTTGATACCACTGGCAAGAAGTAAGCTAGAAACCAGGATAGGAATAGAATTCCTCTCATGGCTTCAAAATGTGTTTATCAGAAAATGAAGGAGTAGCAGGTGTAGAATAAATCTTTATTGTTGGAACAAAGAGAAATAATGGGAATAGCTCACTTAAATACCCTCCAAATGAAGGCTGGGACATTTAAGTGGTATTTTAGAATATAAGAGGGATTTTCATGGGCTGGTGATCAGATTAATACCTTTTTCCAAACAATGATGAATGTGAAGCTTAATAATTTGAATAGTAAGAAGGTTGAAGCAGTGGATCCAAGGATAAGCCATTGTGCTGTACACAATTAAGCGGAGACAAGCAAGATAGTTGTTTAAAACTAAGTACAGAGCCTTGATCAAATATAGGCTCTTTTGATTACAGAGCAGCAAGGTAGACAGCGGCAGCCAATCAGATTGCAAGCAGTAAGTGACGTTGTTAATTGTGTTAATAACCTTTTTGAAATTCAATTCAAAAGCCAGAGCAAAAGTTGAATGAATAGAAATCATATATAAAGGTAAACTAAGTTGAACAGTTAATTCTGTACTAACACTGGGTCCTTCTTTAGGGTTCAGAGTTTGAAACCCGTTGAACTCATTGTTCAAATAAAAACTGGACCCCATTTCTTTATTGTTGTGTTGGTTTGAGAATATGTTTTTGCTAAAGTTTTCAATAGAATTCAAGTAGTCAGGGAAAGAATCCCTGACATGATTATACCTCACGGTGAGATCAATCTTGCTGAAGACTTTTGCTGCTGAAAGTGTGTCAAACAGTTGTCAATTAGCAGTAAGGGGTATTTGTTCTTGACTGTCACCTTGTTTAGAGTGCAGTAGTTGGTTAACAGTCTGAGGGACCCATCCTTTTTAGCTACAAAGAAGACTGCAGTCCCGTATGGTGAGAGGGAGGGAAAGATGAAGCCCTTATTGAGCGCGTTCACAAGGTGTTGACAGAGAGTTTTGTCTCCCTTGGGCATCAAGCAATAGAGAGGGCGTGCCTTGGGAAGCAGCTCTTGAAGCTGAACAGCATGTTGTATTTCTCTTGGAGGGGTCAACTGGTCTAGCTTTTGCTAAAAAAATGTCCTTATACTCCTCAATAAATGCTACAAGTGCTGGTGAAGGTGGGTTAGTCAAGGATAGTGTGTAGTGAGTTAAGAGCAGATGACCTCAACTGAACACTGATTGAAGTTCAGCTTTTCCCTCTTGAAGTTGTAGATACCAGCCTCTGTGAGTCTGACAAATACAGTGTTGTGGAGAAGTTTGCTCATTTTGACAGGATAGATCTGAAAGCCCACTCCATTTCTGTTGAGTGTGATTGCAGATGTATTCCAGTCAATGTATGGGAAGTTGTGTTGGAGCCAGTCAAAGCCAGCAATAACGTTGTTAATGAGCCCTGCCATGATTGACCCAGAGAGTTTAACCTGGACTTTCCCCATTCTCACAGAGAAGGGTACTATCTCATGTGTGATTGCTACTCTGCAAGAGTTGGCTATGCACAATGCTTTGAATTGACTGGGTACTTGATCTAGTTGCTGGAAATCTGTGAATTCCTGGTTGAAAATGATGTGATTGGCCTCAGTGTTTACCAAAAGTTTGTGGGTGTTCTCACTGAAACAGAAGGGGTAAGCCAAGTGAGTGATCTTATTAAAGAAATGACTGGCTTGGAGGACAGGGTTGTCACTGTGGACTTGGAACACATCTAGGGTCTCAACATTTTGAACATTATAGTCACAGGAGTTTTTGGCAAGGAGAGATTGGTAGTGTGGGTCAAGCAGGGTTGAAGAACCACTTGTATCTACAAACCCCAGGCTTTTACCCGGTCCTCAATTTGTGCTAACTGAAGCTTCACCTTGCAAGGGCACTTAGCTCTGTTCTCCTGTTGACGGGATTTGCGGCAGCCTACTTGACTGTGGGCGCTGCCAGGCGCAAGACAAGGTTGAGAAGGTGCATCATTGGATCTGCAAAAGCCCATTAAAGCTTGGTTGTTGGTCTTCACAATGGCCTTGTAACAATCAGCAACAGAGGTACAACGTTCTACAGAAACCCACTTGCAGATGTGGGGCTTAAGCTTATTGAAAATAAGAGTGAACAACATGGCGTTTCCATCAGTGACAGCTTATGGGGCAGCGGCAAGGGCTTGCTGCCAAGCTGCAAAATATTTGGGGACAGTTACTGTTTGTTTGATGGCCAGGAGGGGGGTTCAAACTACAATGGGTGAAAAGATTTCACTGTAGTGGGATATGGCAGCGTCCTGGAATGTTGATCAGGTGACTTCCTGCTCTTGGATCTCCCAGTTGATAAACCACACTGCAGCAGGCCCTGTAAGGCGCCCAGATGCAGTGACAACCCACATAGGCTCAGGAATTTGGCAGATAAAAAGACAGGTTTCTGTGGAATGAAGCCAGCTAACAATATCAGCCCCTTCCACGCCACCCACAAAGGACTTGAGCTGGAGGTTTAACATGTGTTGGGAGAGATCTGATTGTGGCAGTGTGAAACTTGCGTTGTGCTGCCCCAGGCAAGAAAATTGTAGACGCTTGTAAGTACTAACTGGTCCTGATAGATAACATACTCATTGGGGATGTCCCCAATGGGGATTGGAAGGAAGGTTTTGTCAAGTATATACTTCTGGGAAGTATAATAAACAAGATAAAGAGGAAAATTAAGAAGAGAATGATACTTTATTGGATATGAATATAGGATAATATATAGTATCATGGAAAGTCACATACTGTCCATGTACTTCATGGTAGTAATGGGGCTTATCCAAGTAATTGTTTTCTTAAGTCACAAGGCTTGTCCAAGTTGTGTTCTGCTTAGTATTTGAAATGTTTGATCCCCATGATAGATAGCCAAATGATAGTAGTGCCACTAACTAAATGATTAGTTGGGGAATATTTTGGTAAGTCACTTGGGAAATTAATTCCCTGAGAGGGAGTAATTGAAGATGTTGCAGCAGTTTCTTGGTGAGGAGTAGCCATAAGGCCCATACTCTGTTCTTTTTTTTGGGGGGATTTTTTCTTAGGTAGATTGTGAACCTACTTCTGCTACCACTGTTGCAACTGAACCAATGAGAG
>QTSX02004057.1:0-14193 GCA_014839935.2 Entomophthora muscae | reverse complement strand
CAATTGGAAAATTTACAAAAAGATATTTGAAGCCACGTTGGTGGTTAATCATTAATTCTATGTGGATTTGGGTGGTAATTCCCCATCACTTAGAAAAAGCTTCATACTATCCTGTGATTTCCGTCACAAGAAGTGTGTGCCAGCATATTAGATAACTTGCCTACCAGGTCTGTGAGTTTTGGACCCCTGGCAGGTAGCGCAGGCTGCCAGGGAGGGGAAAGAGCTCTGAGGGCTCTATGTACCCTGATACACTTAAAGGAGGTCTTTGAGCAAGCATCCTACCTAACGGACTGGTAGGGTGTCCTTGTTTATGTCACCATGGGAGCTTTGGGAAGATCTAAAAGTGAGCATTGGAGGGCATAGATTTGCTCAGAGGTGTCACCAAGGTGGTTTGCTCATGGAAGCAGCTGCAGAACTTGGTGGGATCAGGCCTTTGGGAAGTAAAGCTGATTACTCTGCAACTGAAAGCCCAGACTTAATCACCTGGGTGAGTAAAAACAACAACATAGGCTTTAAGGATTTATGGTTAGATGGTCTAAGTGGATTACCACTTGCAAGGGCCCAGTCAAACACCAGTTCAATGTAGACTCATTCCTGGGTCTACAGGTTCTGGTAATGGGGACTGAGATTTGGAACTGAGGTAGTTCATAGTGTGGGATCAAAAGTGAAGACTAGTAAGACAGACTGTATGATCACAGTGAAGACTAGTTGAGGGGCTGAATAATCTTGATGAAGTTTGGAACCAAGATGGTTTATTGTGAGGATTTGAACCTAGGTAGTCCATTGTCTGAGTGCTGACTAAAATAACTGATTGCTGATTGGAATGGACTGATTTTGGGTTGTGACTGGACTGAGACTGTTTGCTGACTGGAAAGGGCTGTTTGATGACTGGAAAGGGTTGTTTGCTAGACTGAAACAAACTGTTGATGGACAAGGAAGGACCAGATGATGAGGGTGAAGGACTAGCTGTTAGGGCCCAAGGGCTTCTGACTCTGAACCATTAAATTGAAGTATGGATTTATTTGATTTATTTATTTCAAGGACCAAAAATGACCACAAATGAAGGGGAGGGAAATCAGGCTCTTTTTATACCATTTGATCTGATTCTTCCTGATAATTCTCAGAGGTTCTTGGGTCTTCATCTGGGGGCTCATTCTGTGAGTCTGAGATATCAGCTGATTGTATGACATCATATTACTTTGAGAATCTTTGAAATTCACGCTTTTCTTTCATCTATTGTTCAAAAATAGCTCAATTTGAAGCTTCTACTTTGTGGCTTCAATTTGAGTGTATGAACGTCTCAAATACAATTGGTATCAGCTGAGATACACTAGTATTTCTCTGCGCAGCGTTGATTGTTGCCTTTGTAGGCCCAACACCTAATTGCATTTCCTTTTTGGGGTGTATCAATGAGTTCTCCCTGGTTGAATATTCAACTTGGATTAACTTATGAACTAGTTAACCTAGGGAGACCATCAAGGGCTTGTTTTGACATCAAGGATCTCCTCTATCAGCCCAGGTAGTTAAAACAAACTTTTGGAAATAAAAATCTCATGGCGGTTAATGACACTAGCTGAAGGACCAGGAGATTATGGTGCAGGACTAGCTGATAAACTGGTAAAACAACTCAGAAGGACCAGCTGGAATGAATACAGGAGCTAGAATGCTGGTTCTGGTTTCTTGAAAGAGAAAATGCTAGGAAAGAAGCAGTTAAAGAATTATTTAACACTGCCAAACATATGATATAAAAAGAGGGATTAATTATCATATGGATAAAGGAAGGAAGTGAAGAAGTAATTTACAGGAATTAAACTGTAACTTATTAAGAGCTGATTGAGTTGGAATGAAGCCAGAAAGAGGCCAGAAACAGGACAGAGAAGACTATGGAAACAAGTATTGAAGTTTTGCCAAAATGATTAAGAGAGGCAAAGGGTGAGCAAGGGGCAAGTTTAAAGTTGTAAAATGCTGAAGAAAATGCGGAGAAACTTGGAGAAACGTTGAAGAATTGAGGGTTCAAAAATCCCTTATGTAAAACATAGGCAAATGCGCTCAAGTTTTGCCAGGAGAAAAATGATAGGAATTACGGCAAAATTGTTCAAAACACGGAGCAGTTGTTTATCCAGAGCAAGACAGCGCCAGGTTCAAACCATGGTCAAGAGCAAATCCTTTGTGTGAACTGTTTGGAAAAACTGTTGAATCCAAGTGTTTGATTGGCTGCAGGTCAAAGCCTGTTTGATCAGTGTTTTGAGGGCTTTAACTGAGGATTTAAAGCCTAAAAAATGAGGAGCAGAAGCAGAAAATTCAGGGCTTTCATTGGCTGAAGTAAGCTATAAAAGTTTAATATATTGTAGAGGAAGAAAAAAAGGATAGTTTAAGCTTTGGGAAACAAGAGTTCTGAAAGAGAATTTGGACTGAAACAAGGAGCTATAAAAGGGAAAGCTATCTGAGGCTTTTCAGGGACTGACACAAGTGGATTACAAAGGCCACAAGGGCTCCACAAAGGACCCAAAGAAGAAGACAAAGATAAAGAAGCCCAATATACTAGTGTAGGAGCCCAAGACAAAGAAGCTGGAGATAAAGAGTTAGAGCTAGAGCGGAGTGCAGGAGACTAAGACTAAAAAGCAGGAGTCCAAGGCCAAGGAGAAGGAGCCCAAGTACAAAGAGTCCAAAATATTATTGGAGGAATCCAAGGTATTGGCAAATCCCTATTGTTTCCCAGACCCCCAGGCATTATATCAGAAGGTTTCTAAGAGGTATCTTCCTTCTGACCATGAATAAAAGCCTATAACAACCCCTGCTCAAATTTTCCAGTGATCAAAAGTACAAGCCCTAAAAGTGAGCTACCCCATATCTTTTACCCTAGCCAAGAGGAGGAAGATACCTATTGTCAAGGTTTCAGGAGATTTGCCTCTAGTAAGTCTTCTCAGAAGGAGTGGGAAAAGGTGACTAGACATCTTGAGATGACAGATAGGGGGAGGGAGTTCATAGGAAATGATTTTACTAGGTTGTTAAAAGACTGGTACAGACTCACAGAGGGGTTAGCAAAGGCTGAAGTACAGGTGCATGGTGGGGATGCCCACCTAGTGATTGGAAAAGTGCTGGAAGAGTTTTCAGTCATTCAGGCTAAGTAAAAACTTCTAGCAAGCCACCTCCCACTACTAGTAAATGATGACTCCTCCAAGCCAGTCCCTGGCTATGACCCAGGACACACTCTGGGGCCTGGTAAACAGGAACCCCACAAGCACTTTTGCAACCTGTCCCTCCCTATTCAAGCAGCTTTTGGTACTTCATGGCCAATTTTACACCCAGGTCATCACCTCTTGTGTTCTTCCTCCTGCCTGGTGCCAAGACAAAAGTCCACATCAGAGCTTTCAAAATTGACCGGGATGCTTTGAGCTCCCTTCCCATCAACAATCTCTCCCCTCCCACCCACGTCACCTGAGCAAACAATTCCTCCTCTGAGAAGGATGAGTTTGCCCTAGCCGCTGATCAGCTAGCTTATGCAAGCTCACTTGGGCCAAATGTTGTCATCATGGACCTTGAGCTTGCTTAGTTCCAAGCCTTCAAGGCCACCTTTAATGGGGAAGTACAGGGCTTCTTCTTCCATTTTAGGTAGGCCCTCATCAAGAATCTTAAGAGCAAGAAGGAGCTCTTTGAGAAGTATTTAAATGATGGTAAAGGGAAGTACTGCTTTGCCTTAACCTAGTTTTCTGCCCTGGCTTTTGTGTGGCCAGAGCATACTGGGATTGGCTTTGAGGCCCTCCTGGAAGATGCTTCTGTAAAGAAGCACTCTGCCATTTTCAAGGGCTACCTTGATTACTTTGAGCGCCAATGTGTGAGAAAGAAGTTGACTGCCCGGAGAGAAAAGAGTGGGGCCACAGAACCATGGAACTGTCAGAGTGCCTGTCTTAAGGAAGAGATAAAGACCACGTTCAGCCTGGAGATGTGGCATAAACACCTGAAGGCAAAGTTTGGGTCCAACCCCAAGTACAACAAGTTCTGACAGAAGCTGTAGGAGGAGTAGGCCCAGAGTGGTTCCAAGTTTTGTGACCTGGCCAACCAGGCGGCCCCCAAGAAGAGAAAGAGTAAGGAGAAGGACTATCAGGAGGACGTCCAAAAGGTGGTCAAAAAGAAGTATAAGGTGGCAGAGATCAAGAAGTACCTTGAAGATATAGCAACTGCTCTTGCTGGTGGCTTCAATCTGCCCAGTAAACTTTGCTTTTCCTGGATCCTTTTTTTCATTTTTATATTTATTTATTTTTTTGGATAGTACTAATCTTTTTAGGTATAAATGGTAAGTTTCAGATACAGTTTTAATGTGGTTTTGTAAGAAATATCTTATGTTTTGTTAATTTATCTTTAAGGTATGAGATATTTTCAGTTGAGCTTATATAAAGTATAATAAATTAAATATAGAATTTTCTTATATTTTGTATAACTTGTGATATTGTGTTTACCTTTATTTTTTTCATTGGAATTTTAATTTTTATGGGAATAAAAAATATTTTTGTAATAAGTAATGTTTTTTACATAGTAAATTGAAAAATATTTGCTTATATCTCCTTATTCTTATTAATTATGGTATTCTTATTGCATTTTGGACTCTCTGGGGTCATTTTAATATAATAATGTATTTAAAAATATTTTTTATATTGAAAATGTTCAGGGTAAAGTATTTTATTAATTAAAAAAGTGTCAAAATCCAGAAGACAGCATTAAGTAAAAATGGGTCGTCACTTTACTATAGTGTCAACATTAAAAGTGTCAACATGGCCACTGTCAAAATTATTAGTGTTGACATGGGCGCTCTTGCCAAATCAACCATTTAATTTGACATTTTTTATCCATTTAAATTGGGAATTTTTTGAATCCCTTGAGCAGATAACTCAACTAACTAAAGACAAAATACAACAAGCAAATGCAGGATACATGAATCAGAAATGCAGGATTCTAATGTACGATTTGAGATTTCTTGTATTTAAAACAAATCATAGACATAATGTAAAACTTAATGAATCTGAATTTGCGAGATTGTCAAATCCAAGAAACAAATTTCAAATCAAAAATGAGGTGAATTTGAAATAAATATAATTTATGGGTGTCTCAAAAAGGATGCCAAAGGATCTAGAATGGATTTGTGCTAATTCTTTTAGGAATCATAGGCATTCTCAAAAATCACCCTATTCCATTTTAGGATAGCTAAAATTTAGATGCATGATTACAGTAGATTTTAGAAACTGTTAGTAATAAAATAGAATTATGTATTAAAATCTATTTTTATCAAGTTTCTTTTTGAATGTTGTGGTGATAGTTCATTTGCTGTTGACAATGTGCTTGCGTTTAATTGGATAGTTTCACCTAACCCCCCACCGGCAGAGGCTGATTCCTATTGCCAAGGCGACTGGAGGTGAAGCCATCCTATTAAACGCAAGCACATTATCAACAGCAAATGAACAATCAATACACCAAGGAAAAGGCAACTTGATAAGAATAGATTGTAATATATAATTCTATTTTATTATTAGCGTCTTTTGAAATCTACTGTAATCTAGTATCCTCAATTGCAATCTATTAACACATAGTGTAGTAATCAGTGATGTTTCAGTTTTTCTTTCCCCCCCTCCTTTCTTCCTTGATAATAAGTTTGTTATGGCCCCTGGCTAGGCTGGGAGCCAAAAACTTTTAAATAAATTCTGCGTCATCAGGAGGGTAGCTCTTATATCATTATATGGTTTTGTGGTTGCTATATTAGTGATTTAGAGTGCAGAATATTGCATCATTTCCAGTTTAGACAATTTTACAGTTTTCATTTAATTTCATGTCTAAACATGGTTGTTGAATTTGAATTTTTTATTTGATTTTATCCAGAGTGGAGCTTCTTGATTTGGGCTGATTTGTCCTAGTTTCTTACTGTACATTGAATTTGGATTCCAGTTCCTGCAATTAATATTTGAGTTTACAAGTGGCATTCAAAAGTGATTTGAAATTTGGTTCTTGGATTTGACAATCTCGCAATTCCAAAAAACATAGTAAACTTAATGAAAATGGCTGATGCATTTGAATGCTTCAAATCTGATTCCAGTTAATTTATTTTGTCCATTGGAAATGTGCAGTTTGACTTGAAATTTGCAAAGTGTCTACAAGTTCCCGCATTTTTAAAAATTCAAACTAAAAATATAACAAAATTCAATTTAATTAAAAAAAGCCATCCCACAAAAGTGATTTGAAATTTGGACCAAGGATTTGACAATCCAACCTTTTTACGTTTAGGTTATGAATTTACAGTATTAAAAAGGTGTTGGCATACAGTAGGCTAAATGGGAATCAAATCAATTCGGACTTTTTGATGTCTCAGATTAAGCATAAACCTAATCTTATTTACCGCCATGTTGACAGCCTGAATTATCACAGTCCCCAATAATTCAACCGGAATAAAGAAAAATCCATGCCAGAATGTTTTATGGTTGGTTAGTGTTGTGTATCCAATAAAGTAGCTGGGATGTGAAGATGGGGTGATCAGTGTACCAGAAAGATGTGATAACTTGCTCTACATTTATCATTTTGACAATGTCTCTTAGATACAGCGTTTTATTTAGGCATGTTGCTTACCATAGATGTTTATGGTTAAAAAGTTAATTTTAAATGCCACTGTTTGTAGATTTTCTGCCAATGGTATCGGGTTGTATATTCCCATATCGAAAGATGCCACCGCTAAGCTTTGATATATATACAGATGGTGGTTTCCAAAACTGTTTTAAAATCGCGGGTATATTTTATTTCAGCGTTTCCGCATCAGTTTTAAAAGCAGTAGTGTATGTTACAAATAAATCATCAATAAATAATGAGTATCTTATGCGTATACGATTGAATTATTGAATTTTAGTTTGTTTTCTGATATCTATACATCAAGAATCTTGGGAATTTAAAAACAGATACTCACTCTGTGCATTGAAAAGCAAGAAATAGTTACCTCTCTTATAAAATTTAGTTGCGGTATTTAATTTGAGTGATAGTTGAACTCGACAGCTCGATATTCTACCTAAAGAGATGAACTGAAGTTAGAGAAAAAGACTTTGAATGAATCTAGTGTAGTGGGGTGCTTCCCGATAGACTTTAGTCATTTTAAAAATGCAACTTTTAAAATAAAAGGCTTGAAGCATTTATGAGAGTCTGTATAAAGGGAAACAATAGCTTTACAGACCGATATGACATATTAAACTCGATGTGGGATAAGTTTGTGCATCATGGCAATTACTTTCTTAAAAGCTATGTATGATAAGTTGGAAATGTGCATAAATTTGGTGGCGTAGCTCAACGGTAGATGTAGGTTAGAGCTTAAGAAGATATGAGTATTTTTAGAGGTCAATGTAGTGTAATATTTACTCGAAATGATATGTCTATAAGTGCGCGGGATAAGAAAAGGTAAGTGGGTTGCGCTAATTGATCTCGCGAACAAACTTGGGGGCAGGGCCAACAACGTTGGGACCGAGTGATAACCCAACTAAAGGGAATATTAATAAAAAGCAAAGATCAAGCTCACTTTGTTTTCTTTGCCGAGTGTGTGAACGGTTTCCATACAGCGCGTTTTGGAGGAAATCGTTGGCTCCTTTGTCGATTCTGATGGGTGGTAAATCCCAGGGGTTCCTGCCTGTCAATACTTTAACTTTGATGCCTCTAAATATGTTCAGCTTTAGATTTTAAGATTGCTGTACCCAAAATTTTTTTGTGTTTTGGCTTTCTGCAGCTTCTTGTTTTTTTGCTTGAGGTTCTCAGGTGAAATAGTAGATGAGATGTGATTTTCAGGGCCAAAGATTGGCAAAGGCTTTACAGAAGTTCTAGAGAAAGTCAATATCAATCGATAATTCAAACAAAATTTACTTGTTCTCGGCTTTGAAAAGGACCTCCAAAGGTAGAGGAGTAGGCAGGCTGTTACAAAGTTTGGGTTCATTAAGATCTTGAACTTCAACAGCCAGTGGTGCTTGAACCTTTGGCTTGATGAGTTTTTTCTGTTTTTTATTGATACTACAGCTGATTAAAGAATGGAAACAATAATTAAGCTTTACTTCTTATTAGGTAATTCAGTTATTTGAGGCTTTCTGCTCAATAATTTAGCTGCTTCATTAGAAACCTCTTCGGGTGCTTCGTCGGAAGAGTTTCCACCTTCAATTACATGCTTTTGAGTCTTTTCTTTTTTCTCTATTTTCCGGAAAGTCAATACCGAAATATAAAAAAGTATCAAAACAGGAAAGCCCTTACCATCAGCAAAACTGACTGCCTTTACAGCTTTAGACGAGCTTTCTCTAGGCCTTTTCAAAGCGGATTTAAGAGTAGTGCTTTTATTTTGTTTAGTCTTAATGGGCTTTTGAGAGCTATTGGGTACAGCGTTTTTATTACTCTTTGCCATCCTAATGTTATATTTGTCTAAGTTTGATTTTTAGGAGAGGAAGGAGATTATGATGGAGCTCCATATACTTTCACACCTAAGTGAACTGTGCTCTTTTTTGGCTCTCCAGCTTGGGCTCCATGATTTTAATTGCACCTAAAATCAGGATGCTAAATCATTCATGCTCGAATTGCCACCACTGCCAGGTCAAATCAAATAATGTGCAATCACTGCAAAAGCCAATTAAATGGGCAGGGCGGGTTTCCATCAATCATTTTTACAACTGATTTTCAACCCTACACACATAAACACCCTGATTCTCCCCCTTTTTGATACATTTATAGTTTTTTCGTATGTATAAATGTTGAATCCATACTAAATCAAAAAGGCTCATTTTCCAGTGTAGCATATTATTCTCTCTGCATTAATTATTTAATTCTAATTGGGCTTGAAAAAATCAGTCTTTGAATCGGAAAAACATTTTCCTATATGGTTCTAAATTAACATGTCAAACCAGCCCCAATTCCAACAAATTGCTACAACTTCAAATATTCACGTCTATTTCCTGAATCTAAATAGGTTGGCTGTAAAAATTAAACTCCGCTATCGATTCTTTAAAGCACTGAGACTCAACTGACCCTTATTTTCATATTTTTTGAAAGTCAAAATCATCTTTTTGGAATAGCATTCTTGATAACCAAAAATAAGGAGATCAATGTGTTTTTACTTGGTAAAGCCGTCTACAGCCTGTTGAGATGTAAAGATCAAAATGAGATCAGTCCAGCCTAAAGCAAGCTTCGGCTTCTCTGGTGGAAACAGGCACAGACTTCACACAAAACTAGCGCTAATTGGCAACAATGCCCAGGCACGACAAAAGATGCACACTGAGAGCGGATTTATTTCAAAATAGCAGCGGTGCAAAAGATCACCCAAACTGAACAATTCCAGCCACACTTAGGGCACGGCAGATCTGAAACGGTGGCTGCTTTATAAAAAAGGTTGCCAACTGTTTAAGATCTGGAATGCCATAGTGAAGTGGAGTGAGAGCTCATTGTAGTTGATCAGATGAGGAATGTACACCCAAATCAGGATGGCATTACCAATAAGGAGCAGACAGTGTATATTTACTCTGAAATGGTAACCTTTGAAGAGGGAATATGGAAGGTGTTGTGTTTGGCTCCTGGGGATGACATCCAGGAGGATACAGCAGGAAATCTTTATAACAAAAGATTTGAGCTTCAAAGCTAGCCTTGGGTTAGCCTTCAGGGCAAAATTAAGGGCACATACCTTAATTCCCTGGAATGCAAGAAGAAGATTTCCTTTTGGCAAAAAGGAAAGGAAAATGCTTGAAAAATACAAAAGCCAACACAAATGTGGACAAACTTGTCTTTATTGGGAGAAGTGATTCTACTTAAATAGTAGACAAGGGAAGATGATCACTCAATAGGTAGACAGAGTGACAAAGGGGGTCATGTTGGTTTGAACTCTTACCAGAATCAGTCAAAGACAGGTAGGATATTCCAGAATGGGTGGACATTGATGTTGAGCCATTTAAGGAAGGTAAGGAGTTCCCAAAGTCAAAAGCAAAACTGACCAAATCTTTGCACATATTATTATTTGAAGGAGATATTGAAATAGCATTAATGGCACAATTTCTGACATCTCCCCCCTCAAGATTGGACACAGGGAGTTGATATTTGTGGAGGAATTTGGAGTGAACTTGTGTAAAAGGATGGCCAGACAATAGCAGCTTTACAGTATACTTGATGCCCTTCTTAAAGGTGACTTCACAAGGTCCAACCCAGAATGAGCCTAGATTGTGAGCCCTACCTCCAGTGCAGTTTTGACATTAGAGGACCAAATCACCTACTTGAAACTCAGGGAGGGGAGCCCTAGATGCATTGGAAAGCAAAAGCTCTAAAGTCTTGACTTTATAGGCAGTTGAGTATGCCATTGCCTGAATGTCAATGATGTGGTTAGTCAAGTCCTTGACATGGGATTTGGGGTTGGCAGAAGCATCAACTTCAATCAAAGGTGGACTCAATATTGAGGGTGTTGTGGCGTCACGCTCATATTGCATGGCAAAGGGGGATTGTCCAGTTACTTGGTGTCTACTGAGCCAATAAACAAAGAGGGCAGCGGGGAAGAGCATATCCCAATTGGCAGCATCACAGAGAGTGATTTTTCTCATGGTGGATACAAGGGAGAAATTATGCTTGTTCAACAGTTCCATTGGTGGAGGGATTATATAGCGTGGAGAAGGACTGGTGGGTGCCTCATAGCTTCTATAATAGAGGTGATGAGGCGAGCATTGAAGTTGGTGCCATTGTCAGAGAGCAGAATTTGAGGGCAGCCATATTGATAGAAGATGTCTTGCAGCAAGAAAGTTGCTGTTGTCTTGGCTGATATATCTTTTGTTGCTCTTGCTTCGACCCATTTGCTAAAATGGTCTATAGCTACTAAGATGAAACCAACACCCAGACCTAGAACAGGGAGAGGGCCCAACAGCATCAATACTCACAGTGTGGAAGGCATGCTTAGGAGGGATGAGTTTGAACTGGTGTTGGGATGGTCAAGGGTGTTGGAGTTGACAAGAATGACAGGAGGCAAGGTGTCAGGGATTAGGAGGTGCATGTTTTCTCAGTAGAAGTTCTTACACAACCAGTCATGAGTTTTTGCTATACCTCCATGTCCAGTGTCAATGTGGGCTTGGAGAATAATAGCTATTCTCATACTAGGGCAAACATAGGGCAGGAGGCAATGTTGACCTTCTTGAATAGTTGCCTGTCCCAAATAATGTATCCTTTGATAGGGCCTGCAGAGCCAGGAAGATCTCTTCTGGTTTGGTTGTCTAAGTGTAAGGGTATCCTATTAACTCGTATAGGCAATCAGGGTCAGTGGGATGGATGGATGGCCAGTATAGGCATTCTAGACAGCCCATCAGTGTTCTAGTGTTGAGCACTAGGCCTGTGTACCACAGTAAAATTGTATCCTTGTAAGAAGAGGGCCCAATGAGCCAGTTGATCTTCTGGTTCTTTCAGCTGCTGCAACCACTTAAGGGAGGAGTGGTCAGTGACTACAGTAAAGTGGGTCCCATGAATATAGTGTCATAACTGTTTTACAGCATGTAGGACTCCCAAGCATTTCTTGGTGATATTATAGTTCTTCTCATGTTTATTAAGGACACATGAAGAATATGCTACAGGTTGATTCACACCATTGTCATCTAGCTGGGCTAAGATGGCACCCATAGCCACTTCACTGGTGTCAGAGTATAAGATGAACTTCTTATCATAATTGGGGTAGACTAGGATGAGAGCCTCTTTGAGCTTGGCCTTCAAAGCCTCAAAGGGTTGCTGTTGACTGTCAGTCCATTTGAAGGGTACATTGTGGAGGAGTTAGACAAGGGGTTCACTCAGTTCAGCAAAGTTAGGGAGGAATTGTTAATAATATCCCATCATGCCAAGAAAGACTTGAACCTTGCGGAGATTTGTGGTGGGCAGCATCTTATCAATGGCTTCTACCTTATTATTCATGGGGCGTATTCCAGTCTGGGTGACCTCATGGCCCAATAATTTGAGTTATTCTTTAACAGAATGAACACTTGGAGGGTTTGAGCTTCAAACCAGCTTCTCAAATCTTGAGAAAGACAGCCTTGAGATAATCCAAATAGTCAGTGAATGTGGAGCTGAACACTGTGATATTGTTAAGATAAACGAGGACACAGGAGAGCTTCAAGTCTCGTAGAATGGAGTCCATGGCTCTTTGGAATATAGCTGTAGCATTACAGAGTCCTTGAGGCATCCAGGTGGGTTTGTAGAGACCTTCTGATATGATTAAAGCAACTTTTTCACAATCTTTGGGAGATAAATCAACCTGTCAATATCCTGAGGCTAGGTCCATTGCAGAAAAAACTTTGAGCCTCCCAATTGTCTGAGGGCATCATCAATTCTTGGCAAAGGGTATGTATCCTTCTTTTGTAAGAGAATTCAAGCAGTGGTAGTCCATCACAATTTGATGGCCTCCATCCTTTTTCTTAAGGATCAGCAAGGGGGAGGCCCAAGGGCTCTGGGATGGAGCTAAGAGCCCAACATCCAGGAGTTGTCTTAGTTCTTTGAAGACCTGGGCATTCTCCACTCTACTGCAGCAATATGGCTTGGTCGCAAAAAGAAGGAGCATCTCCTGTATCGATTCGATGAATAGCACCTTTTTCTAGACCATAGTCATTGGTTCCAGAGGCAAAGATATTGTTAAACTGATTGAGCAGTTCAAGTACATCTTTTTGACAGATGGGTGAAAGTTGTGGGAAGTCGGCAGCAGCAAACAAGGAGAGAACCTGAGGGTCTTCTTCTGGCAGGTTAAAGTTGCTGAAGGTTCCAAAGGGGTAGAGGGATGCCACTTGTCTCTGCTCCTAATATGCTTCCATGTCCCACAACTTGGCCTCTATAAACCTGCATGGGCAAAGCAGCCAGGTTGGCTAGCAGAAGTTGTATAGGCTCCTTGTGAGTTCTATCTAGGATTCCAGGACACAACCATGGTTTATTACAACCTAGTGACTCAGGAGAGTATAACTCTAAGAACAACTTCTCAGGCAACTCATATGATATTTTAGAATCTATGATCACTTGTGAGCCAGGAGGGATAGTGACAGCCATAGGAGCAAGCAGAGGGAAACTTTTCTTGGCAGGACAGGAAGGAGGAGGGTATTACATATTAGAAGACTGTGTCCTATACTTCAATGAGAAGATACCTGTGGGGTATTCAAGGACACATGTCTTAAGCCTCTTGCCAGGGATGCATGAAGGCTCTTCAAAGATCAATGAGACCTCATATCTTAGGAGAGACAGGTACCCATCTTGCAGGTTGACAATCCCATTGTATTCTCAAAGAAATTGGGTGTCTATCAGAAGGTCATAGCTTTTTTTAAAACAACAGCGAGGGAGGCAATAAGGAGTTTTCCAAACCTCATTGGTAGGGAAGAGTAAGCACCAATGGCTCACGTCTGAGCCATACCAGCTGTCCCATAAGATTGGGTATAATTGAGATCAGGAGCCAGTTTGATTTTCTTTATCAACTTGTAGGATAAAACATTGATGGGAGAACCTGTGTCCAAGATGGCCTTAATCTTAACTTTCTGGATGAATACTTCTATGTGGGTGGTATCCTTTCCAAAAGGAGGTAAGACAGCCAGTACATCTTGTGTGGCTTCCAGTTCATTTTCCCATTTTTCCAACATGCATTTCAATGCAGGAATTTCCTTGTATACAGTTTTCAAAGGCAGGGACGCAGTAACATTCTGGAAGAGGGCCTCAGTTAGCTCAGCAGCTTTTTCCAAAGAGCCTTAAGACAGGGGGTTGGTGAGCCTGAGCTAGATAAGGACAAGCCACCATGGCCTTAGCTTCAGCAGGAGGTGGGCAAGTTGTGGTAGTGGTCTTCCCTGAGCTAATTTTATAGGGGACCAACACAGTCTCTGGGATAGGTAGCAGCTTAGTAACCATAACAGAAACAGTCAGCATTTAAACTGTCTGCATTTTGACTGTCAAAATTAATTTTATGCCCAGGTCAACACATTAGAAAAGTCTAGATAAAGCTTACTATCATGTAGCCTACTGGAAGTTGACACTTTTTTAACAAGCAAAAAATCAAATGATAAACATTTTACCTAGTAAAAGTTAAGCTCCAAATAGTTTTTTTGGTAATGTGATCATTTATAGTCCAAAAATAAAATAAAAATAATGCAAAATAATTAAAAAAATCTAATAAAAATACACTTCAAAAGCAATTTACTATTAAATTAACTGTTTTTACTA
>QTSX02004056.1:0-14284 GCA_014839935.2 Entomophthora muscae | reverse complement strand
ACACAGGTACAGAAGAAGTTTGGCAATCTGAAAACCCGTCAGAGCGGTGATGATGGGATAAATGGTTATCAACCATTGAAACACCTTGGCATGGGTACTGTATCTGCCAAAGCTACCCGCAAAGTAGGTCAATACATAGTAGGCAGATGTGTACGCCGCAACAGATAGAGTGGAATGGGGGTGACACCAGAGGAGGCCAAGGGTCAGCGCACAAAGAATTGAGTTGACTTGGGTCTTTGTAATACTTTTGGCCCAACCCTTCTGGTGAGGGCCCAAAGGCAGCAGGCCCTTGCTGATACCCTTCAATCCCAAGGCAAGCTCTGAGCACAGCTGTGAATATGAGGTGATTCATCTTCACTAGTTGGGGATTAAGGGTGAGATTAAATATTCTAAGGTTTAGGCTAAGAGTGTGGATTTAAAAGTATCAGTGATCCACTTGATAGGAAACAATTTCCCTACCTGGTGGACCAAAGCCCCTAAGTTGAGCCCAGCTATTACATATCCAATAGGTACTGTGATCATGGCAAGATGGCCTAAGTGGCCCAGATAGGCAAATCTTCTCATCATAGAGCTGAAGCAACCTAGCAGGTAGTATCCCACCACATAGGTTAACAGATATAATGAAGCATGGGGCCTAACCAGAAAAGGTTTGGTTGAAAGAGGAGTGGAGGAACAACCATAGTGAAATTTGCGTCCCCAGTGACCAGAGGGGTATTTAAACCACCCATGGGCAAGAGACTCCTTCTGGTGAGCATTGTCTGTGGATGAGTTGTACCAGTCCATAGTTGGAGTGGGGTTCTCCAAGGCTAGCACCACAGGCAAGAAGAAGGCTAGAAACCAGAACAGGAATGAAATTCCTTTCATGGTTTCAAAATAAGAATCAAGAGATAGGTGTGGACAGAGATAAGATAGAAATAATTCTTTATTGTTGGAACAAATAGAATGGATAATGAATTTACACTTAAATAGCTTCAAAATAAAGGCTTAAATATTCAAGTGGTATTTGGGAAATGAAGGGGATTTGCATGAGATTTATGATTGAAATGATACCTGTTTCATATGTTGATCAAGTTGATGCTTAATAATCTTAATAGTTATGTGGTGTATGTGGAGGAGCCAAAAAGAAGCCACAATGTTAATCATAATTAAGCAGTGCTGAGGAAGAAGATATCTAGAATTCAAGTACAGAGCCTTGACTAAAGCTAGAAAAAGCGGGTCCCAGAGCGTCAAGCTGGCTTTACGCGGCCAATCAGAGGCTGAGCAGTAAGTGGCATTATCCTTTATACTATTAACCTTTTTGAAAGAAAATTGAAGTTTGAAAGCAAAAATTGAATCAATTGGATTTTAATAAATAGGTAAAGTAAATGGAATGGCTGCTTCTGTACTAACGCTAGGTTCATTCTTAGGGTCCCAGGTTCAATTCCTGCTCCAACCAATGTTAGGGTACCAACTGGTGTCAAAAATGTTGTTGTTGTGTGGTTGTCTCTAGGTCTCTTTACCCAATTTATCAATAAAATAAATGGAGTCAGGGAAGGAATCCCTGAAAAAAGGTATTTTATTGAGGGGGTATTGCTCTCAAAAATATCACAAGCCATCATTGAGAGGGATTATTTATTTGTAGTATCTCCCAATGTGGAAAGTTTTGCAAGTGGGAGTGAAAACAGGGATTGGGGATCCCCAGAGTTTTGATGGGGATACAGTGGGATTGGATGTTGGGAATAAGGGCCACTATTGTTCTGCTGTAATCTTTTGTTGAATTGGCATTTCTAGGAAGGAGCCAATTGTCAGGATTGAGAATTCTTTTCCCCTTGAAACCTGGGCCCAAGGTTGGGATTTGAACCCTGACCCTGAATCCCTGCAGGCTGCCGGCCCTATGGACCAAATGGCCAACTGCCCGCGTTTTCCTGAGGTCAAGCCCCCGCAAGCTGATGCCAAAAATGTTAACCCAATTGATGAAGCAAGCCAAACCAAAGAAATCAGCACACCAAATGGAGGACTAATCAAAGCGCCTAATGGAGGCAACAAAATTTCAACCATTAGCTTCATGAGCTTGAAGTCTACACTGGTGACCAATTAAGAGCCATCACCAGAAGAAGGCATGGGCCCACAGCTCAACCCCATGACCACAACTCTAGATCAAGATAATCAAGTAACCAATTCAAGATCTCTGACTAATGAAAGAACTCCCGGCCCAAGTGCCATTTTGCCGCCTTTGAACCCAAGCACCCAGATCCCCCGGGACCGCCTTTCCCAATGCCCTGATATACCCCCCATGGAAAATATTAAGTTTGTAAGTGGGGTGCTATATAGACCACAGGACCCCGCGCTCCAAACTTATTTCCATTTTTGAATAAAGGTTATTTTATTTTGGCTTATACAGCTACTGCCTTATTTTGCCTTTGCCATCTATCAAATTAGTACAAGATTGTCCTGCCCCTTCTCTTGCAGATTCTTGTCCTTCAGGTATTCCCTTTGGCCCCATTCACTTCACAGAGTACCCTCTGAAACCTTAATATAAGGATTACACCCCGGAAAAGATCCTTGAACTAGATCCTTTGGCCCACATATAATCCACAGTATGATACAACCGTCAAGGCCCCTGGATAATCTCAACACCCAAGTTGTTTAGAGGCAAGTTCAACTACCTACCTACCTGCCTGCCTACAATCTCTGTATGGAACTGCCTGTGACCCCCAAGCCTATTCCCGCCTCCTCACCTGACCTACCAACTGATCACACTGGCAAGCTGTTTGGGATTATATACATCACCCTCACAGGGTGATTGCCACTATAATCCCAGCCGCCAGCCTGTGGTCCTGAGTGGCGAAGTCTTTCTCCTACCTTTTAAAGTTAGCTTCTATCTTTTGGTGGGCTTTACCTGCAAAAAACCCAGCCTAGTAATCCTGGAAAACAACAGGCTGGCCGCCCAAGACTGGATCCCTGATACCAATAATCTCTTGCTGATCTTGGGTGAGGTGAGGGCAAGGATCCATGTTGTTCTTCAAATCTATTTTTGCCTCAGGTGACAAGGTTTGGATGTTGTTTGGCCCCAACCATCTGACCTGGGCCCCAGGTCCCCATTGGTTGGATTCAGAATTGTTGCTTTGGTCTGCAGTTTGGGTTTTACCATATCCTACAGGGCATTCATTATTCCTCAGTTTATTCCCTATGATCAGGGACTTATTTGATTGGTCACATGGTGGGGTGGCATCTGATTGCTGGAGGGGAGTGAGGACTGGGACCCGGGTGGGTGGCTGGCAGCAGGCTGGGACCCGAGGAGCAAGCAAGCGGGAGGCTGGTGGGCAGGCGCCTGCCCAGATGATAAATTATTCTGGGCTTCATTAAGTTTTGCTTTTACTTTTAATTTATTTTCCCCATTTGGGAGGGGGAAATCCTTTTTGTATTGAGAATTATTTAGAACTAAAATTCCTTTCCTGCCTAAATTGGCACAATGGTGGAAATTTAGTTGGTGTCAGGAATATTTCTTATAGGAAGCATGAGTTGTTTGTTCTTAGGTTCAATAATTGGTACTTCTACACTGGCATCCTCATCTTCAAGAGCATTTGCAGTTTGAATCAGAGAGTATTTGATCCTGAAAAATGTGGGCAACTTGCCCCCTGGTCCTCAGAGCTGGCAGTTTGTGGGCTGACTTGGCCAGTGTTTGAATTCTGTTCCAAGTCTTGGGTTTTAGGAGGATGAAAATTTTCATTCCTGACACCATCTCCTTCTTCTCCTAAAGGCTCTCTGTGGGGTTCCTGATCACCATTCCCCAATTTGTGGTCTAGATATAGCCAGGAACTGGCTGGAAGGAGTTATCATTCCCTAGTAGTAGGTGGCTTTCTTGAAGTTGCTTATACTTAGCCTGCATTACTGCAAACTCTTCTAATACTTTCCCTGTAACTAGGCGGGCATCCCCACTATGCACTTGTACTTCAGCTGGTGATATTCCTCTGTGGGCCTATACCAATCCTTCAACAGCCTAGTAAACTCATTCCTAATAGATTCCCTTCCACTATCTGTCATCTCCAGGCATCTAGTTAACCTTTCTCACTCTTCCTGGGAAGTTTTGCTAATGGCAAATATTCAACAACTTTGGTGATAGGTATCTTCCTCCTCTTGTCTAGGGTAGAAGATGTTGGGAAATTCATTCATAGGGTCTATCTGTACTACTTGGAAATTTGGGCAGGGGTTAAAATGAGCTTTATTTGCTTTCAGAAGGAACATCCCCTTAGAATCCTTCTGTTATATGGCCCAGGGGTCTAGGAAACAATAGATATGTGCCAATACTAGGAGTTCTTCAACAATTTATTGGACTCCTTGTACTTGGTCTTGGGCTCCTTCACCTTAGTCTTGGACTCTGGCTCCTTATTTGGGCTCCTTATCCTGTCCTTGTGGCCTTTGCAATCCACTGTTTACAATCCTTAAAATGCCTCAGACTGCTCTCCCTTTTATAGCTCCTTGTTTCAGTCCTTACTTCTTCTTAGAACTCTGTGTTTTCCAGACTTAAGCTATCCAGTTTTACTTGATCTATAATACATTAAACTTTTTTTACTTAATTCAGCTAATTAAAAATCAGCTTTTCCATGTTCATACTCTCATTTTTTAGGCTTAAAATCTTCTTTTTAACCACTAAAAACCTTGATCAAATAGGCTTTGGCCTGCAGCCAATCACATGCCCAGATTGAGAAGTTTTGCCAAGACATTTCCCTTAATGACTTTCTCTTGATCATGGCTCAAACCCGGCATAGTCTCACTCCAGATAAACACTTTCTCTGTGTTTCAAACAGGGTTTCCGTACTTTCTGTCATGATTCCCCAGGAAAGCTTGATTGCTTCTGAATATGTTTTGCTTAAGGGATATTTGCACCCTAATTTCTTCAACATTTCTCTGTATTTCCCCACATTTTTCCTTTACCCAGAGAAGTTCAAACCCACCTTCTGCTTGCCTCTTGCTTCTGACTATGGTTTCAGCAAAACTCTTGCCTTTGTTCTTAGAGTTTCCCTGTTCCATTTCCATCTGCTCTGGCTCAAATTACTTAATCAACTTCCAATAAATTCACAGGCTGTTTTCTTTTAACTGTTGCTTTATTTCTTTTTTAATCTGTTGATTATTTTTTCCTTTGTTTTATTTCTTTTTAATTATTTTTCTTATTTCTTTTTCCTTAATTCTTTCTTTGATTATTTCCTTCTTTTTACTTCTACCAAGTTCTATCCTCAACTGCACAAGTTCATTCCTTCTGCTCCTTCCTCTGCCTCTGCTAGTCCTTCTCAGTCATCCTCCATTCCTTCTGCCAGTCCTTCTCAGTCATCTTCCACTTCTTCTGAAAGTCCTTCTTTGTCATCTTCCACTCCTTCCACCAGTCCTTCTCTGTGGACCACAAAGGTTCTGTCCTTCTCTATAGTCCTCATTACTAACACCTCAGAATCAGGCAATAAGTCTCCACAAGTGAGTTAGCGTTTGACTAGGCACCCATCAGTGACCACCACTTTAGTTCATCAACCACATACAATCCTCATGTCTTTGCAGTTGGTTTTACTCACTCAAGTGGTTAGTTTGAGATTTCAGTCACAAAGTAACCAACTTTACTTCCCAGAAACCTATCAATTACCAAGTTATGCAGCTGCTCCCCTGATCAACTACCTTGATAACGTTCCTGGGCATATCTATGCCTCTCTGGTGACTTCAAGGCCTCCTCAAAGCTTCCAGGAAGACACAGACAGGGAAAACTTACCCCTAAAATAGGTAAAGTTTGCCACCTGCAGACCTCCTGCAAGTGACCAAAGGATCTCAGAGCTACCTCAGCTCATCCTTCCCTGGAAGCCATAAGTTACCTAATAGACTGGGACACTCTCCACTTCTAGTAGTTACTAGTTAACTACTAGACATTTACCTGTCTTAAGATACTATCCTTCTCCAACTTCAAGCATAGAGTCTTTATTGTGGTTGAATCAGCCCTCAACTGAAAAACTTCCCCCATGTGGATCATCACAACCACACTGACTAGTGAGGTCAAATTGAAATTGCCCTCTTACGCAATTGGCAATATTTTGAGACCTTGGTAGAAGAGCTTAACCAGTTCCAGGAACATACCAATGCCCAGTTTGAGTTGGTTGGGGCGCGTGTAGATGAGTGGGGCAATAAGTTGCAACAGAAATATGATGTGGATAAGGCTAAACTGAGAAATACGTTACACCAAGTCCAAAAGTATGTTGATGAGAAGGTGGCTTCTATGACTGTGGTGCTACCCACAGCTCTTTCTGAACACCCTCCTAAATTGGAAGCCAAGATTTGGGAGGCTATTTCTGAACTCAATGCCACTACTTGCTGTCAATCTGCCAATGCTAATGTACCTATCGCTGAACCTGTTCCTGATACTTGCATTATCATCTTGACAGACCAGGTGGCACATTACAATTTGAAATTTCTTACCTGCACCAATGACTCTCAGATTAAGAGGACTCTTCTTCTGGACCTAAAAGTGAAGGTGAGGGTGAAGAGGAGCAGGGCCCTGAAGATCATGGGTGCTTCCCAGGTCTAAAAGGGCAGCCACACATTAACTGTTCCCTTGCATTAGAAAACTTGGATTCTGTTAAAAATGATGTTGCAGTTAGACAGGACACCCTAGAAAAGGATGTTCAAAATCTAATCAGAATAACAGAGACTATGAACAAGAAAATACTCCCTTTGCTGCCCCAAGTTGCCACCATGGGAAATAGGGTCAATGGGATTTCAGGAATTTTGGCTGTTCATCAAATACAGATTGATGAGATTGGAAATGTGGCAACTACAGCTAAATACATTGGAGAACAGAATAGATCAACTATATACTTTGGAGAAAAGTCTTTATCTTCTGTGGGCCAGACAACTGGCTGCAGAGTTGGCAACAGCGCCCATGTTGACACTAAAAATGTTGACAGTGGCCATGTCAACCCTTTTTTAAGTAATAGCACACTTTACACCAAACATTTTTAATATAGAATATATATTTTTAAATACTTTATTATAGTAAAATAACCCCAGAGCTTTCAAAAAAGAAATAAAAAATTACTATAAGTAATAAGAATAAGGAGATATAAGCAACTTTTTTTCAATTTACTATGTAAATTACACTCGTTATTATAAAATTATGTTTTTATTCCCATAAAAATTAAAATTCCAATGAACCAAAAATAAATATACTTTATATATCATAATACATACAAAATATAATAAAATTCTAATTTAAATTTACTATACTTTATATAAGCATAACTGAGAAAGTTTCATGCCTTAAAGATAAATTAACAAAATATAAGATATTTCTTACTAAACCACATTGAAACTGTATCTGAAACTTACCATTTATACCAAAAAAGATTAGTACTATCCAAAAAAATAAAGTAAACATTAAAATTTAAAAGCAAAAATATACAGGCAAAGCAAAGCAAGGTTTTTGGGCTAATTAAAGCCACCAGCAAGAGCAGTGGCAACATCTTCTAGATACTTCTTGATTTCCACCACCTTGTACTTCTTCTTAACCACCTTCTGGACGTCCTTCTGGTAGTCCTGGTCCTTGCCCTTTCTCTTCTTTGGGGCCACCCGGTTGGCCAGGTTGCAAAACTTGGAAACAGCCCAGGCCTGCACCTCCTGTAGCTTCTGGAAGAACTTGTTGTATTTGGTGTTTAACCCAAACTTCACCTTCAGGTTCTTGTGCCACACTTACAGGCTGGAGGTTGTCTTCATCTCCCCCTTGAGGCAGGCGTCGTGGCAATTCCAAGGGGCAGTGACCCTGCTCTTTCCTCTCTGGGAAGTCACCTTCTTGCCTACCCATTGTTGCTCAAAGTAATCCAGGTAGCCTTTGAAGATGGTGGAGTTCCTCTTGATATAAGCATCCTTCAAGAGGGCCTCAAAGCCAATCCCAGTATGCTCTGGCCGCACAAAAGCCAAGGAAGCAAACTGGGTGATGGCAAATTGGTACTCTACCTTTACCATCATTAAGATACTTGTCAAAAAGCTCCTTCTTGCACTAGAGATTCTTGATGAGGGCCTGCCTAAAATGGAAGAAGCAGTCCTGTACTTCTCCATTAAAGGTGGTCTCAAAGGCTCTGAACTGAGCTTGCTCAAAGTCCATTATGATCACCTTTGGCCCAAGTGAGCGCGCATGAGCTAGCTGCTCTGCGGCTAGGGTGGACTCATCCTTCTCAGCGGAGGAGGGTTTGGCCCTTGTGGCGTGAGTGGAAGGGGGGAGCTGGTTGGTGGGAAGGGAGCTCAAAGCATCCTGGACAATCTTGAAAGCTCTGGCATAGACCTCTGTCTTGGCACCAGGAAGGAGAAAAAACACAAGAGGGATGACTTTTTCATTGAACTGCCCATGCAGGACCCAAAGCTGCTTGAAAAGGGTTGGGCATGTTGCAAATGTGATGTTGCACAGCCAGGTGGTAGCAGTGTTCAGCTGCTCCAGGTTTTAAGTTGTGGCGTAGGAATGATCCTATCCTCCACTTCCTGCCCATTGTCATGAAGCAGGATCATCTATCCATCCTTGGTTTTTTGAGGGCATCAGAAAGGTCCAGGTCTTCAATTGTGGTGGCACTCTTGGCCAGGGGGTTTGAGACTTGGCGCCTATCACTCACAAACTTGACCAACTGGGTGTGGTTTGGCACCCTCTTGAGGTTGATGGGGGAGAGGTATTTGCAGGCAAGCATGGCCAGCTGGGTCGGGGAAAGTTCATTTGAGGTGGGCATGACCTGCACCAGATACCATTTGAGAAGGCGGACAATGGTTATGTTGGGCATGATGCAGGTATGCTCATCCTTAATGGTCTTTACCAAGTCCCAGCGCTCAGTATTGAGCTGCACTGGACAGGAGCGGTCCTCACAGATATAGTGCCGGCTCTTGAAGCCCTGGTTGGTGTTATTGCAGCTGAAAATGTAACTGTTGGCCACCATGGCTGGCCCACTTTTGACACTCATGATGGGAAAAGACTTTGGTAAGGTGGAAGGAACCTTAAACTTCCCAGCAACATTGCAGATATTGTGGGCCAGCAGAGGGTCCCATGGGCCAGCAGGAGCATGGTGGAAGCCAGGGAAGTAATTGGGGCAGGGCTTTATATCATCCCCAGATGAACATGAAGGGGGGTTTGATGGTGGGGGAAGCATAAGGGGGCTTATCTTGGTGCTCCTCATGTACAGGAGACTTATCCTTGGGGGGGGTCTTTTTGGCCTGGCGCCGCTTCTTATTAGGCTTCTCATCAGAAGCTGAGTTATAGAAACTGTGGTCAGTAACTGAACCATCAGTTTTCTCTCTCCCAGTGGAGTGATTGGGGCTCTTCTCAGGAGAGGGCTCAGGGGAAGGCTTTGGGGAGGGCTTTGGGGAGGGCTTGGGAGTGGCCTTCTTTGATGAGACAGGCTTCTTCTTGGTGGCTTTGGTGAGCTTAGAGAGACGCTTAGTTCCTTTAGTCTGCTTAGAGGTGTTCTTGTCCTAAAATAATAAGTAAAAGGGTTTAAAATAAAGTAATGTATTTAAAAAACAAAACAACTTAAAAAACATAATATATAAAAAGTAAACTTTATATGGCTTTTATTGGCATTTAAAAGATAAAAAATACTGTAAATTCAGAACCTGAACATAAAAATGCAGGATTTTTAAATCCTTGGTCCAAATTTCAAATCACTTTTTCGGGTAACTCAGCTGAGTGAAAAATAAAATATTTAATAAAATCAACCATTTAATTTGATTTTTTTGGTTTATGTAAATTGGCAAATTTTGAATCTCTTGAGCAGATAACTCAACTAGCAAAAGACAAAACTCAGCAAACAAATGCAGGATACATGAATCAGAAATGCGGGATTCTAATGTACAATTTGAGATTTCCTGTATTTCAATCAAATCATGGACATCATGTAAAAATTAATGAATCTGAAATTGCGGGATTGTCAAATCCAAGAACCAATTTCAAATCAAAAATGAGGTGAATTTGAAATAAATATAATTTATGGGTGCCTCAAAAAGGATGCCAAAGGATCTAGATTAGATTTGTGCTAATTCTTTTAGGAATCATAGGCATTCTCAAAAATCACCTTATTCCATTTTAGGACGGCTAAAATTTAGATTCTACTATTCACAAAATTAACATACTTAACAATAAAATTAACTAAAATGTACACTTCTCTTTTTGAGTTTTGTTTTTAATTAAAATTTATTATGTCTTCTTCCAATAACAACCAAGTCAACAAGCTGTTTCCTGGCCTTGACAAAATCATGCAGGGCTACGCTGGGTCTATTAACAGTAAAGCCTCTGTCTATGGCCACTCCCAACCCGCAGGCCCCTCTACAAGCACCACCCAGGAGTGTGTTCTTTCTCCTGAAACTTCCAGCATGACCCTGTTTGCCCATCATGTACAGGAAGCTGCCAACCCAAATCCTGTATCAACAATGGCATCCAGAACCAGCTGTGATGGAAATCACAGGATAATATGAAGCTGTTTCTAAATTATGGGGAATTACCACCCAAATCCACATAGAATTAATGATTAACCACCAACACAACTTCAGATACCGTTTTTTAATAGTTCCAAATGAGATACTAGGATTAAGTAAAATAATTAATCCTAACCAAAGTAGCCCAAGATAAATAGCCTGTGAAAGCATCAGAGTATCTTCAGAATAAAATTCAGGACATTGATATGCAACACAATTTTCAGGTTCAAAGACAGGGGGAACCACTCCAAGATTGGCAGGCACTGAATTAACATTAGGTGGTACTGACAACAAAGTTCCAACTGCAGGGCCCCATCTTCCAGTAATGATCCGGGTTAGAATAAGATTGTAGGGGATTTATCACAACAATCCAACTACAGGATGCATTTTTAAAAGTAAATTAGAGCAATGGATATTTGATTTTTATTGAGTAAATTTTGGGAGAACTCAACTCTTAGAGTTGAAAAAGCAAAAATTATTCAACATATAAAGTAGTTTTAAAAGCTATGGCAACAACCAAAAATACTTCAGATTTAAACAAAATGATTTCAGATTTGAGCAAAATCCAACTTTCAGGTAAAAATATACACTCTGTTAACAGGGTTTATTGGCGTTAATGGGCAAAATGAGTCAACACAGCAACAAAGGGCTCACACACAAAGCAAAACTATTCAAAATACAATCCAAAATACATTGATTCACAAACAAAATGGGTTGAATTGACTTTCAGTGTACATATTTTTACTATGTGAATTGGTGACAAAATACACCCAAGCGTGGTGTTTCAAAACTCAATCCAAAAACAAAACACAATAGCAACTCACTATGTAAACAAAATCACTCACACAATGTGTGCAATGTATTGTAATCATGAATTATACCAAGGTATCTAAAATAAGACACAAGATCTGAAACATCAATTTTAAAAATATTGTGTTGGGTGCTTAATTTGGTGTAAAATCTGGGAAAATGGGTGGAAATTATTTTGGGTATTCTAAAATGGGTGTTATAAACCAGAAACTACTAGTTAAAAAATAAAAAATCTATAATTGGGATATTGGGTGGGAAAAACTCTAATTGAATATCCATATTCAGATAAAAGCAAAAAATAAAATTAGGGAGTAACTTAATTGAAATTTATTTAATATTTTATTAAATTTTAAAATGGAAGGAACACAACACCAGAGTACCAATGCACCTGTTGTGCACCGTGGTTGTGGTTGCCCCTGTGGGTCAAAGAATAGAGTTAGTGCAACCCAAGTGCCTACTCAAGGAGGAGACAGGAGAGGAGAGTTCCATAGTGACACTGCACTGAACAGCCGGTTCAAGGAGCACAAGCTGCTAGGGTGCGGAGCATCAACCCTTGGGTCCCCAAGCTGACCCAGAAGCCCACCAAGGTCACCACTACCAAGAAAGTTAGAAACAAGGAGGTAGAACTTACTTTGTATGTGTTCGGCGTTGTGTACCAGCAAGAGTTGGTCCTGTCAGCCATGCTGGAGAAGGTGAAGCCTGTACTTGATACTAGCTACAAGCCCTACGTCAGTGATGGCAATCAGGAAGAGGACAAGGAGCCTGAGTTCTTCAGAACTGATGAGGGGCAGTTAGTGTTGAAGAAAGTTGCTGCGTTTTATACCAAGGTGCCCATGCCCTGTGTTGTGCCCAATGCCAACAAGTTAATTCCCACCGCTAAAAAGCCCACTCAGAAGCGCATCCCCAACATTAAATGCATCATCCTGCTTAAGCTAATGCATGAATTGGGCAATTACAAGGCATCTGCGGCCCTTGTTGGATGTGGATCCCAAGTATATCTCCAAGACCTTCAACAAGTTCATTAACACAGGTTGAATCCTTGCCACAGAGAAATCCATGCACGTTTCCACCATGCTCACCAAGGAGCACAAATGGGCAATCCGCCAGTGGATAACCCAAGATTGCCATATTGAACTGAAAAATATACAGGCCATGGTCAAATCTACTTTTGGGATTGAGGCTTCCATTTCCTTTTACTACCATCTGCTGAAGAAGATGCAATTTTCCTGGAAAAAGCTCGGGGTATCTCTGTACAATTGGAATAGCCCAACCAACATTGAGACCCGGAAAAACTACGCAGAGGCATACACTGCCCTCAAAGCCAAGGGGACAGTCAAATTTTACTATATTGATGAATTGGCATTTGCCTCGTCTATGCGCAATGCATATGGCTATCCCCAAAGGCTCAAATGATGGGATGGCTTGGCGTGCTGCAGTCTGCACCACAGCCTATTCAATGGTGGCTCTCCTCAGTCCAAAGGGGGTTGAGCTATACCAAATAATTTTGGGATCTCACAATAGCCGGACCTTCCTATCATTTTTCCAATTAGTCCAGGAGCATCTGAGGCGCACAAGCCCTGGATTCACCAATGTCATTGTGTTGGACAATGTTGGTCTCCACAAAGTGGCTGACATTCTTGAGGAATTCCCAATGATTGACACCAGCATTGCTGTGGGCCCCCCAGCAATTGGCCACAGCAAATATGTGCCTTCTCTTCCTCCCCGCCTATTTGCCCTTCCTAAATCCCATTGAGGAAGTCTTTAGGTGGCTCAAGCAAGTTGTCAAGCAAGGAACCCCAACTGGGACCAAAGACCTGTTTAATTTGTTGCAGGCTGGGATCCACACTCTCCCAGCTGAGACTGTGGCCAAATTCTATGGCCACGCTGATTTGTTCATCCCTGCTTGCCTTGCCAAACAGCCAATCAATTAAAGGCTTAGCGTGTCCAACTTTTTTATATTCTCTAATATACTATTTAAGATTTATTAATTATCATTTTATATTTAGAAGCTTCTAAGCCCATAATCACATTAGGCATGACCATCAATGGGTAAGTAATTTATTTATTTTATATTTTTTATTATGCCATCTGAGGTTATCCCAAACACTTGATACTGGATTACACAAATATATTTAATCACTTTTGGCAAATAAATATAAAAATTAAATTAAAAAAGTTAAATGTAAAGTTTACAAATTAGAAGTAGATTTTATTGATTTATATTATTACACTTTTATTAAGACCTTCTCTGGGATATATGGGTCATTATTTGTTAGATTAATCTGTTTCCTATTAACTGTGCTACTTTACACTTTAAAATTTTGTTTTAATTTTCTTATCAATAAATTTAAATAGTTACAACAATTTTATCACAATAAATCTTATTTAATACTTATAATATAAAAACCTATATTAAATTAATCATTTTCTACTTACAGCTAAATTAAACTGTATTTAAAGCTAGTAACAATCTTATTTCAAATACCATTATTTCTTGAAAGCTGATTAGTACAAAATGATATCATTCTAAAAAGAGCAACATAAAAATACTATAAAAACTGATATGATGCTTTTTGTTGGAAATTAAATTAATTCCTAAAATCTTAGCTTTTTCAAAAATATTTAATTTAAAATATGATAATTTTTGAATCCCTCTTTTTAAAAAGAGGGCAGATAGCTTTTTTTGCATATTTAATAAATAAATATTAAATAATTTTGGATTTATTTTATAAAAAAATCTAGTAAAAAGTTAAAAAACTAAAACTAAAATTAAAACTAAACTTTTATTGAAATTTCAGTGATCTTATTTAGCATAAGTAATTTATTCTTAAGTTAGATTTTATAGAAAATATATAATAAGAACTTATAAGAGAGTAAAAGTTTTTCTTTTCAAATTCTTAAGTATTTAATAATAATAAAATAGCTTTATAAAACTATTTTATAAAATTATATTTTATACTGTATGTCAGTATTTCTGGATATTGACTAATTAACGGTTTCAACAAAATAACGCAGGCCA
>QTSX02004055.1:0-14372 GCA_014839935.2 Entomophthora muscae | reverse complement strand
GTGACCATGTTGACAAAGTGTCAACATTATTATTGTCAACATGGGCGCTGTTGCCCTAATTTCACTCATTTTGATTTGTAAAATCTTACATTATCTTAATTAATGCTAATAATTATTCACTTGAGGGGGTAGAATATTTGAGTTTTTATAGAAATTTACTTTTCATTTTCATTGTGGCAGATTAATCACAAAGCTGCTTCCTTTGAAAAGAAGTGTGATAGTGTGGTTATGGATTCAGACCCACACCAAATCTCATATCTATTTACTTGAAATAAAGGGCCAGACTCAAAGAAAAATCAATGCAACCTTTTAAGTTCAGTTCAACCAATGAATCCTTCTATTTCAAATGAAGATTTTTTTATAAAAATGGATTATTTGTAGTTTTCCACCACAATATTGTTATTGCTGAATTTATGGATTGGTAAATTTCTGATAACGTACAGTAGTTTTCAAAACTATGGCACTAAGTGTCAGGAAGCCAGGCATGGGTAGAGGCATTGGGTGACTCAGGTGGAGGAACTACCAGGTCAGAGAGTAATGCTCATCATAAGATGAGTGCCAACTTGATAATGTAAGAGAGGGGCTGCCCAAGTAAGGACCAGAAGCCAGAGCTTGGCACCACAGAGTCTACCAAGCCTGTTAGAATAATGTAAAGTACTCCAAATAGCTAGATGGAAGTGGTCTTGGTGGCAGTGGAAGGTTCCATTGGGCGGTTGGGTTGCAGGGTTAAGAGCGGAGTCATGGGGACAAAGTAGGCTCTCAGGGGACAGTATAGTGCCTGAGAAGGGCCGGCAGGTTGGTCACTAGAGGGAGCAGTTGCCTGGTTGTCTACTTGGCCAGAGTTGAGATAAAAGAGCACTAAAACTAGATAAGGTAGGATTTTTTTGAACCAAAGGTCCATAAAACTTTATTATTGAAAATGATAATAGGGTCATCCTCATACCGCTAGGTTTTTTATACCATAAGATTTTGCTTCTTCAATTTTTGCAGGTTTCAGGTCTGAGAGCAATTTGCTGGCGGGTCATGGACATTGGAGCAGGGGTTCAAAGGCGGCAGATCCTGGGTTGGCTAGCTCTGGTGCACAAAGTGGCAATGCTTTGTTCTGCCGCTTCTGTTCTTCATGTTGCCTGAACCGGCCAATTGTATTATAATTCTAGACTGGGAACTGGTGGTGGTTGGTGTTCATTGGCAGGGTCAGTATCCAGGTGCTTGTCTTCACCTTCTTTTGACAAGCCACAACCTCTGCATAGGTCTGGGTTCCCAGTGGTATGCAATTGGCAGCAATCTGGTTGCCTTTTGTGAAATCTTGCTCACTAAGCCGGTGGGTTGCAGAGTAATTCACCAGCTCCAGTCTGTGACCTGGCAGGTTGGCAGGTCTCAGAGAACCAGGGCTTGACTCCCAGGTATTCAATACTAGTATTGAAATGTATTCTTGACACTAAACAACAAAACTGAGACTTAAGCAAAAACAACTGAGACTTAAACAAAAACAACTCGGATAAAAACAAAATAGAAGTGAATCCAAATAAATTATTAATCAATAAATTAATTGGTTTCGACTTTTTTACATCTGAGTTGTTTTTGCCAAAATCTCAGTTTTGCTGCCTAGCACAATAGTTTTGAAAACTACTGTATCAAAGTCTAGCCCCCTTTTAGCCCACACCCCTTTAACACAACCAGCTAACAATAATCAGTTGGATTTAATACCCAAGCTTTGTTGTGCAACCCCATAACTGCTTACTAGCCTAAAGATACCCTTTATCTAACCTATACATGACTATTTTAAGCTATCTTTAGTTGCCTAGTCTTTACCAAGAATTATTGATCAGCTATCAAGGGCAGAATAAATAGATGCTGACCATTGATAATAAAATTTCACATTTTCACCCAGTTTTTTGTATAAATTTTCTGCTCCTCCCACATACCCCAGCCCACAAATCAACCTCTCAGAGCCATGAATATCAAACAGATCCAAATCAAACAGAGCTCTCAAGCAAGTTAAGCATTCCTTAGGTAGGAGAACAAGTATGTACAGAGAACCTCTTCTTGAAAGGCGCATAGGCCAATCAAGGTTAACTCTTCAACTTCCCCAAGAAGGATAGCCCTCCCCACAAGAGAGATGATGTCCAACCCAAACCTCAGAAATTACTAAGTAGACAAGACTCCAACAACCTGCTTTACCAAGGGTCAACAGTCTTTGGTGTTTGAAGTGTAGAGATGAGATTTTTGGCAGGAGCATATCCCAAGATACAACCTGCAGAGGGTGGAGGCGCTTCAAGAGACCTTTTCAAATCTAAGACTGCCAAGAAATACTTTTCAAGGCCTGGGGATCTACATCACCCAGCCTAAACAGACCAGCCAGAAACCTCACCTCTAGCTAGAGTTAGGAGAGCCGGCTTGATCCACCCTAACGACCTTCAGAGCCCCAGCAGGAACTAGCAGGATTGTAAGACATAGCGCCACAAACTTTTTAGGTTTGCAGATATTGCCTCGGAGTCCTATTGGTTAGGGTTCATAAGAGATAAAGCAGGTTGCAGGAGCCCAGTCCCCACCAAGCAATTCGATACACCTCCGGCATCCTTTTCCGACAGCGAACCGGGATGAGCGAGAGTAGCAAGAAAAATAACTCCCAGCCCCCAAAGATCAATTCACAGAAGCAAACATCCCCTTGTGAACCGAGAGAGAAAACCTGCAGCTTAATGTCCTTGGAAGGTGCTTTTTGAGCTCAGGGGCTTTTCCAACGATCGATTAAGGCTTATCTTTACACGCCATATCTTATGATTGGCTTACAGATGACATGAGACATTTGATTCGCTGGATAGAAGCCCTTCCTCCAAAGCTACCACTAGCGAAAAGCTAACCTTGGCGAAGCTACCTAATCAGCCAAGGAATTTCAAAATCGACCCACCAGCCGAAGCTCAAGAGTAAAATATTTCGAGACTTGCTATACCTTTTCTGTCAATCCAGTTACGCTTGGAGCAGCTTTAGAGGACATGGGTCAAGAAATTGTTACACTGCAGTTTGAAAGGTTCCAACTCGATAGGAGCGCAGTACTGGGCCTACCAAAGAGCAGCTTCATTACTGGGATCCACATAGTTTATCAAAGGAACAAAGCTTTTTTGAAACCCCTCCATTAAATTGGCCTATATACCTTGAAATTATCGTTTATTAAGTCGCCACGATCAAACCAGAGTCATCCTTTTTTTAATTTCCGGGAAATCAGTGAACGCTTTTTATAAATGTTATGTCTGCTCTGTTAGTTTTCTATCGGTAGAGGCTTGTGTCATAATGGAGGGATTGGTTCGAATTCAGAATCGGGCTGTGCGAATCGTTTGGTCTGTAACGTTTAGCGGTACCTTTAGTCTCTGCAAGGCTTGTGAAGGATGTGACTATCCTATGGCTTGGCATCTATATTTAGCTAACAATAAGTATACGAATATAATGAGATTAAGAATTTGTATTCAATTTAAACTGTTGATGATAGCATATTGTATATGTGGAATATAGTTTCATTACTTGATTTTAGTAAAAAGTCGGTCACATACAAGTATAACGTGAGTTAAGTGACATAAACTAAATTTTTTCAAAGTTTGTCTAGTTTTGATTACAGCGCCTAAAATTGATGTAATTTTATACTATCTTTTATATTACAATTGTGTTTCTAAGAGCTGAATATCTATTCTGGAAAGACATGGCCACCAAGAGTTCGATCGCAGTAGGCTTTTTCGAGGGGCAGAACTTTCAGAAGTAAGGCGCTAGTTTTCTTTGGCTCTGGTTTAGCCAAGAACATGGTTTTCTGACTTAAAAAGGTGAGGCTAGCGGTTGCATTTTTTGATTGTTTGTTAGGGACACGATATCACACTCCCAGGGGCTTGATGGCGACAGCCAGTTCGATATACGTTATGGTAGTCGTTACATTCGGTCAAAATAAAGGTTTAGGAGAAACTAGGCCCCAACTCTTGCTCCCAGACGAAGCCAGGGTGCTCAGCCAGCTGGCTCGGACTTGGATACACAGTACTTAACACGAATTCTCACCCCATATGATACCCGCCTTCCACCAGAACAACCAGGCTGAATGTAAATTCCAGTCCTACTTTGATGGCAGTATCATCGAACTCTTTCGAGAAGGAGAACGAGATCAGTGGATTCCAGCCTGCGATTCTTTACTGAAGAAAGATTCCCTTGCAGGTAGGAAAGCAAACATCAAATTGAATGGTCCCTAGGGATTCCAAGTATTTTTTGATGCTTTTGATGGCTTCTCTGGGTTTTCAAAGTACTTGGAGGTGATCAGGGAGGGAATATCCCAAGACTCCAGATCTTGTGATTCAGTACCGTAGCTGATCTAAACGCACTTTCATCCGATTTTAACGTCATGCTGAGCTAACATGTTTTTGACAGAAACTGCTAAGCTTGACTGTGCAACCATTGCAGTTCATCCCAAATTAGCCTTGGACTGTATTTCTCATGACAAAGCTCTTTCAGTAAGAAGATACTTTGAAATATTTTATTGACATTAGTCTGCGGAAAGCCAGCTAGCGTCTAGCGCTGCCCCTTGCAGTAGCAATTGATGCCGCGCTATCCGCTGCAAGGTTTGCATACCTTATTTCAAGCTGCTTACGTTGTTCGAGCTACCTTGGCGCCATCCTCCATAGAAACCATCCGCCAAACCATAAATACCCGTGGATCTACTTTTTACAGCGAACTGTTTACAAGCCCCATGCTCCCTTAATTATCAAAGCGACATGCCGGCCGCTTTGGAAATCCATGAACCATTCCCATCCAACGAAGTAACTGGATTTTGAGTCTCGTTATTGATTAGTTAGGATACTCAAAACTTCAGTAGCTTCACAACAACACGTGGATGTGCTTTGAAATATAATCTCAAGGACATGTAAGCCCCCAACCCAGCTAAATCTGATCTGCTTAGTGCCAAGATGACTTTGCCCATAAAAAGCGCCATCTACTCCTCGCCGTTTTCCCAGCAACCCTGGCTTGGTTCCTATACCTCTCGGGGTTCCAAAGCCCGCGTTTGGCTGCGTCGCTTCCCCTGCAGACGACGACGGCGCCTTTTCGGCTGTTTACCGACATGCTCCACCCAAACCAAGCGCTTCTTCTACTCTTCCCCCGCCATCCAGAATTGCCCAGACTATGCTGATCTAAAGCAGACGCTTCCATACGAGCTTACCGACATTGCTGAAAATTACGCCAAATTCTAACTCACTAGATCATTTGCTTTGCTTTCTTACAAGCATTTAAGAAAACTAGACAAAGCAAACTTTTATGATTCATTGCTGTCCATTGAGACGATACTCTTTTGGCTTTATACTTTGCTTAAACGGTGCTACGACCAAAGCCGTAAACCAATCTTATCATTTGTATAGGACCTTGTAGATTTAAAGCCCTTTTATTTAAAAATATTACATGAGGCTGATGGGTTACCCCCAACCACGGTCCTTATTGTTTTCCAGGTCAATGATAGGATCCATCCAAAAGGTTCCAAGAGGGGCAACCAGTACCAGCTTGTTAAAGAGAGTATCTGAGGTTGTGCCATTGCTTCCAAGCATTTATTCTGTAGTCCTTCCTGCCAATCCATCCATTTTGTGTTTGTGTGCAGGAGCTATTTATAATTCAGTACTGGGAAGTTGGGAAATTCTTCTTAAGAGAGACAGAAAGTAATATATGAAATAGGGATGCTTTTTATTGAGGGATGGCAATTCTTATGCCATGGAAGCCATTGGGCACCAAGGAGACATTTGGGTCAAGCTGGACTCAAGCAATGTTCCAAGTATAGGCTACAGGATATTTAGTTTCAGGGATGTAAATTGGACTTGTACCCATATATAAGAATATGATATCCCATTATACTTAAAGAGTGAGCCAGAATTTACAATGTTAGACCCATCATGAGAAGTCTATGGTGCCCTCCCATGCCTTGTGAGATACAGTGGCAACTGTGTTGGCTGACTTGGTTGCAACACTCCCCCTTTCCCCCTTCTCTGCCTTGTTGTCTTATATGAAGATAGGAACCTGGGAAGCCTCAGGAAAAGTACAAGAAAAGCATTTCAGAACAGGATTGGTGTCATGCATAATCTCATACACATTGTTTCAATTTCACCTATAGTGAGATTGAATTGTGAAGCAATTATGGGATTCTCTCATTCCCTTTTGCTCTCCAAAATTGTGATAGCTTTTTAAAAGGAGCTGGATCTGTTTTCCATTTATCCGTGTGCCACCATAAGCTGCACCCCACATGTGTTAGTGGCACATGATCCTTCTGCCTATGTAATGTTTTGTGGTCACACAAAGTATCATAAATTCCATTACAGTCCCCAAGTAAAGTCTAAGTTCAATTCACATTTGGGTTTTGTATGTTTTTCTGTACTTTGCATGACCCTCCCCAGCCATGTCTAGATGAGTATTGTCGTGATCTGAGGCGCAGCACAGAGTCACAACAGGAAACCCTTACCTTAGGATTGGATTCATACTAAGTCTCAGTTAGAATGACAGGGAAGGCTATGCAATTACCTTGTGGCCCTGATTGAAAAATATCTGCTAGATGTGGCTAGAGAGGCGCCAAAGTACATGGAGACACAAAGACAAAAATGTGAATAGAACTTAAATTTTATTGGGTATAAAGATTAGGAATATATACTGTGTAGCTTTACCACAAAACAGTACATGGATGGTAGGATCACTCATCACAAGCATGAGTGGGGCAAGTGAGTTGCGCAGAATCAGGAAACCAAACAATTGAATTTCCCAATTTAGAGCCAGCCTCATTTCAAAGGGCAAAAGCGAAAGAGAGAGATTTGTTCTCGAAATAACCCATCAAAGGCAAAATCAAAACATGGTGAATGGCGACATTCACGTAAGTATGTTAAATAATCTGCTTTTCAAGGGCCTTAAGTCAAACCTCTTTATTCATCCCTGAAGACTAACCTCTTGGCTTATTATGAACCCAATCCTACAGGCAGGACTTTCCCATTGTGTCTCTTGGCGATGCCTAAGGTAGCACATAACAAAAATGTTGTTCATTACTGGGGCTACAAGCTCCTTGGTTACTATCTTTGATATACTATTTGCTGGTCCTTTCCCTCCTGCAAATTGTGGATTGTCCTTGCCTGAAGTTGCCAGCTCATATATAGAAGTATCTATATCAGACCTGTCAATTACTTCAACCATTCTAAATCTGTCTAATGCCCCCACCTCATTGCTTATCTTATGAGTATGCCTGATTTAAAACAGATAACCTCTTTTCCCCTTGGGTTAGCCTGTGAAGGGGCTGTACCCAACCTGCAGGTTCAGTTTTATCCAGCTCAACACTATGAGATGATAGTGGATCCTTGTTTGTCAAACTATTTTCTCTCCTCTGTTAAAAAATATAGACCAATCAATAATATATTTTGTCTGGACAGCTCTAATTCCTTTTAATGATACTGGGACTTCATGTTATGAGTTTTGTCTCTTTTCTGTTGTGTTACCTTCAGGAGCAGTTTACTACTTATCAACGGTGAGTTCATCCCTGTTCTTGTTCATCTCTGATAACTTGCAAGACTTTGTCATCTCTCAAACCAGACTCATAAACTCTGTGGCCCATATCTGTTTCTACTAATACCTGAATATGTCTGTGAGCTTCCCCCCGAGTTCCAAGAGTCATATCAGGCATGGTAAGTTCAATTTAACTCAATTATAACCACACATAGGACCAACTAAGAAAGGTTAACAGGTCAATCAAACAAGTCATGTGTTTTCACCTGTGATTGATTACATTTCTTGATGACCAGATAACCAAGAAAGAGTGCTTGTCAGGGACCCAACTTTGGGGGAAACAAGCCCCCAAGTTGGTGAGCCAAGGCCCCTAAATTAAGCCCTGCAATGGCTGAACCAATGGGCACAGTAACCATGGCAAGATGGCCCAAAAGACCTAAGTATGCAAACCTTCCCATCAGAAATGAAATAACCAGAAGATAGTATCTATCATGTACAACAACAGATAAAATGAAGCGTGAGGTAATCTTAGGAACAATGGTTCAGCCGGTGGAGGAGTAGAATGGCAGCCATAGTGAAACTTTCATCCCCAAAGACCAGAGGGATACTTGAACCATCCATTGGCCAAGGACTCCTTCTGATGGGCATCATTGGGTGAGGAGTTTTGCCAGTTGATAGGGGGAGTGAGATTCTCGAAGACCTTTTCTTGTTGTAAATAGGGAGACTAGAAACCACCACAGGAAATAAATTCCTTCATGGTTTCAAAATAAGTTACTAAGAAATAGATGTGACAAGGTGGGATAGGAAATATTCTTTATTGTTGGAACAATTGGAGTGAATAAGAAAAGGCCGACTTTATATAGCCTTATAATAAGGCTGAAATATTTGGGTGGATATTTGGGAAAATAAGAGGGGATTTTCATGAGTCTATCATGTAAGACTTACCAATTCCAAGTATTGGATACAATGTTCCTTAATAATGAACATACCAAGTTGATTGCATAGCTGGAGCCACAAGGATATTGCAAGGTAAAGGCTAATTAAGCGGAATGAAGCTGTTGATTGCATATCTTACTATACAGGCCTGGTCCATATATTTGGAGAGCAGGTCATTAATCAAACTATTAGCATAAAGCAGCCAATCAAGAACCAGCAGTAAGTGTTGTTACCACTTCTATTATTAACCTTTTTGCTTTTGAAATGGTTTTTGAATTTGAAATCCAATTTAATTTATGGATAATAAATAGGTAATTTAAATGAATTGGCTGGTTTTGTACTAATGTTATCTTCCCTGATTAGAGTCTTGGGTTCAATTCTTGGTCTGGGAAGGACTGAAAGGCTCAAAAGTGTTAAAAATGTTGTTGTTTTGTGCCTTTGGGTTGATAACTAATAACCTTTCAGTTAAATTTAACATTGAGTCAGGAAAAGAATTCCTGACACTATCCTCCCCATGGAGGTCCTTCCCTCCTAAGGTATCCGTATAGCAGGTGGGACTTCTGTTGCATTCTAAAGGTTCTCTTCAGGTTCCCAGGAATTGGATTCTACCTCATAACCCTTTCATTTACCAAGTATTGATATTTGCCTCAAGAGAGGCAGTGATCAAGGATATCTTCAACTTCCCACTCAGGGGTATGATTCAATATGAAAGGAGGTGGATCCTTGTGGGCCATGTCCAAGGATGATCCTTTGAATTTAGAGAGGAGGCTGATGTGGAAAACATCATGGGCAGAGGAGCCTTCAGGGAGCTTGAGTCAAAAGTTAACATCAGAGAGTCGTTCAATGACCAACAAGGGACCAATCTTCTTTGGTCCTAGTTTTCACCCTGGAATGTCCAGTTTGAGATTCTTTGCACTGAGGAACACATAGTCTCCCACTTGGATGTCTTCAGGTGTTCTTTGATGTCTATCAGCTTGGTTCTTATACTGCAGAATGGTCCTTTCCAGTTGTGTCTTGAGTTGTTGATGATTCTTGAGTAAAGAGTTTGCCCATTGGTGCACAGAAGGAATAGTGTCTTTGGTTGCAGGGTCAGGAAGGTCTTCAGGGTTATAACCATATTTGGCAAATAAGGGGGATACTCCAATAGAATCATGGTGATTGGTGTTATAACATAGTTGGGCAAGTGGAAGTAAGGTTACCCAATCATCCTGTTGTAAGTTCACATAGTTTCTGAGAAAACCTTCCAGCACTTGGTTAACCCTTTCTGTCTGTCCATTGGTCTGAGGGTGAAAGGATGTAGACATGAGAGTTTTAACAGTAATGCCTTCATTAGGAATTACCAGAACTTGGATGTGAATTGAGTACCTTGATCCAAGATGATGTTGTTGGGAATTCTGTGGTTGGCAATTACATGAGTGAAGAGCATGTTGGCAGTGTCTTCTGCTGTTGCACGCTTGAAGGGGGTAAAGATTGCATATTTGGCTAGCCAATCTACTACCACAAAAATGCCGGTCATATTGTCACTTTCTGGAAGGTCCACAATAAAATCCATGGAGATGGAGTACCAAGGACAAGGGGGAATAGGCAGTGGTTTGAGTAATCCTTGGGGCTTCATGTTGGAGGGTTTATTGTGGCCGCACAAATATGCATGTGGAGATATATTGGGCCACTGATTTCTTCATATTGGGCCACCAGTATCTTTGTTGGATTCTCTTGACTGTCTTGTGGATGCCTCCATGTCCTATGAGAGGGGAGTCGTGGAATCTTTCCAAGATTGTTTGTCAGTGTTCTTTGGTTGGTACATAAAGACTTTCATTCTTTGACCAAGATCTGTTCTTTAGTGCAAGCCCAGTGGGAGTGTTTTCCTTTTTCCAGGAGTTGGGATGCTATTATGTCCTGGTCCAAGGTGGATAGATAAGATAAGGTCATGATGTGAGAGAGGAACTGATCTTCAGAGAGTATAGCCCGTTCATTGTGTTTAACGTAGGACTGGCTTGGGTCATCCAAGTCTTCTTGTCTACTGATGGCGTCTGGTACTATATTCTGATGTCTTGGAGTGTAACTAATCTTGAAGTCAAAGGCAAGTATATTGATAGCCCATTGTGCTAGACATAGGCTAACCTTTCTCTTCTCAGTGAAGTAAAGGGGTTCTTATGATTGGTTCTGATTTGTACGGGGAACTACTGCTTCCAAGTAGTGACCCCAGTGGTCCAAGGATTTGACAATGGCAAATAGTTTCTTCTTGTACATGTGGTAATTTCTCTCTTGGTCAAGCAGCTTATAGGGAGTAGAGATGCCACAGGGTGGAGTTCACTATCCTCCCCAAGCTGCAGCAACACCCCTCCTAGGGCAAAGTCAGAGGCGTCAGTGTCCAAAAAAATTGACGTTTAGGGTCTGGGTGGAGAAGGACAGGGGCCAAGGTGAACAGCTTCTTGAGGGTTTCAAAAGCCAGATCAGCTTCTGGTGACCAGCAAGGGGCCTTTTTGGAGGTAAGGTGTGTGAGAGGGAGAGCAATAGCAGAGAAATCCTTTAACAAACTTGCGGCAAAAAGTTACCAGGCCTAAGAAGCCGCAAAGCTTGGTACATGTTGTAGGTCTAGGCCAGTCCAGGACTGCCTGTATCTTAGAGGGAGCAACCACAAACCCTCCTGGAGTTAATCTTGTACCCAAGGAACTCAATCTCAGTGATAAAAAACTTGCATTTTTCAGCTTACAGAACAAACAGTTGTCAATAAGTAATTGGAGGATCTCTTGTAGGTATTTTTGTGTGGTCCTCCTTGTTCTGTGAGTATACAAGAATATTGTCAAGATAGACAACCACACAGACGTCAAGTAGAGGGAAGAGTACCTCACTCATTAGGCCTTGGAAAGGCTGAGGGGAGTTACTCAAACCAAAGGGCATTACAAGGTATTCATAAAGCCCAAAGGGAGTGCAAACTGCCATTTTCCATTAATGACCTTCAGCAATACATGTTTGGTTATAAGCACTGCAGAGGTCTAGTTTAGAAAAAACCTTGGCGTGAGTAAGTCAGTTAGTCAGGGACTCTGCAGATGGTAAGGGGTTTTGGTTCTTAATGGTTTTGGCATTTAGTTTGGTGAAGTCCACAACTGGTATCAACATACCATCTGCTTCCCCTACAAAGAACATGGGTGATGAACATGGGGAGTTGGATTGACACATAAACCCTTTTGCTAAGTTTTTGTCAAGGTACACCTTCATTGCAATTCCCTGTGCTTGATTCATGGGGTAAAGTTTTCCCCAGGTGGGGGAGGAGCCTGGTATCAAGCCAATCCTAAGATTAGATGGTCTTCTTTCAGGAAGGACGGAGAAGAGTTCCTCGCTAAAAGATGTTTTTAAGTCTTGAATTTCCTCCAGAATAGAATCAGGTGCTGGACTCCCCACAAGAAGTAGAGAGTTTAAGTACACCGTGAAGTTCTTTGGTACTTGATGATACGGTTTTTTGAGAGGCATTGTGCTTGGTTGTTTGTGGGAGTGAAGTGTGACTTAGTTGGTGTCCCAATTGAACTGTAACTTGGCTTTCTGACACCAGGGAAACCCCAAGACTAATGGGAAGGCCAAGTTGGAGAGCGTAGAGGTGGGTAGGTGATATGAGTTGTTCCCCACCTGAGCGTGAAGGGGTTTGATTAGGCGTCCTACTTGGGCAGGGGTACCTTCAGCAAGTCTTACAGAGGCTAGTCCTGAGATCTCAAACCCTAATGAAGTCAAAAGATCTTGATCAATGAAGTTACCCATTGCTCCTGTATCAATCAGTGCGTAGCTGGCTGTAGTGCCAAATTTGTGGTCTAGAAAAACAGGAAAAAGAGCTTAAGACTGAGTGGAAGATTTATTGGCATCTGTGGTTGAAAGGAGATGGCCTGAAGCAGGTTGTACCTTGGAGAGTGCTTGGCACTTCTTAGCGGAATGTCCTGATTGCCCACAGTAGAGACAAAGTCCTTTGCGGAATTGACATTGTTTCTCTTCAGGGGCCAACTGGTAACCTCCCCAGGTTTAGGCACTAATCCCTTTGGAACCTCGGAAGGGGATGGTAAGTTACAGGCAGGCGGAGTCTTGGTGTTGTTCCAAGAAGGAAGCTGTTTTACCTTGGAGGACCATTTCAAAACTTCTTTGATAAGATCATAAAACTTGTCAGGTAGTACATGATGGGCCAGGAAGTTCTTGAGTTCTGGGGACAGTTTCTTCTGGAAGAGGTAGCAAGCTTTGGCATCAGTCATCCCAATTGCTTCCTTGAGGTGAGAAAATTCTTCAATATAGTCCTTGGTGGCCATTTTGCCCTGATATAAAGCCATTATGTGATCTCTGAGTTCTTCTGTGGTTTGTGCCGGCACTACAGTAGATAACAAGGAGTTGCAGAAGGCAGGGTAGTTGTTTAATAACTTCTCTCCTTGCAGGGTGGCTTTGGCGTACCAGATGCAAGCCTTGCATGTGAGATTTTTGGCCACATGATGTACCTTCTGTGTGTCAGTCTGGAATTGTGCAGGAGATGTTTCAAACAGTGATTGTGAGAAGGCCAGAAGCATAAGGATCTTGTTCCCTTTGTTGTTGTTGGGAGATACTGCTGAAATCTGGTTTAGTACCACGGTTTGATTCTGAACCTGTTGAGGAGCTGTTGTGCTGGCGGCAATGGTGGGCTTGGTATGAAGGAAAAGGCAAACCAGACAATAGGTGGTAAGGCTAATGATGGTGGTAACCAAGGTGACCAGCAAACTCTTGATAAGTGCAGTATAAAGTAGGTAGCTTGCAGGGGTTGGTTCTGAACTTCTAAGTAAGAAGCTCAAGATGGGTTCCAACAAACTGTCAGGGACCCACTTTGAGGGAAACAAGCCCCCAAGTTGGTGAGCCAAGGCCCCTAAATTAAGCCCTGCAATGGCTGAACCAATGGGCACAGTAACCATGGCAAGATGGCCCAAGTGACCTAAGTATGCAAACCTTCCCATCAGGGAGCTGAAACAACCCAGAAAATAGTATCCTATCATGTACAACAACAGATAAAATGAAGCGTGAGGCCGTACCAACAATGGTTCAGCCGGTGGAGGAGTAGAATGGCGGCCATAGTGAAACTTTCATCCCCAATGACCAGAGGGATACTTGAACCATCCGTTGGCCAAGGACTCCTTCTGATGGGCATCATTGGGTGAGGAGTTTTGCCAGTTGATAGTGGGAGTGAGATTCTCAAGACCTTTTACTGTTGTAAATAGGGAGACTAGAAACCACCACAGGAAATAAATTCCCTTCATGGTTTCAAAATAAGTTACTAAGAAATAGATGTGACAAGGTGGGATAAGAAATATTCTTTATTGTTGGAACAATTGAAGTGAATAAGAAAAGGCCACTTATATAGCCTTATAATAAGGCTGAAATATTTGGGCAAATATTTGGGCAAATATTTGGGAAAATAAGAGGGGATTTTCATGAGTCTATCATGTAAGACTTACCAATTTCAAGTATTGGATACAATGTTCCTTAATAATGAACATACCAAGTTGATTGCATAGCTGGAGCCACAAGGATATTGCAAGGTAAAGGCTAATTAAGCGGAATGAAGCTGTTGATTGCATATCTTACTATACAGATCCTGGTCCATATATTTGGAGAGCAGGTCATTAATCAAACAATTGGAATAAAGCAGCCAATCAGAACCAGAGCGGTAAGTGACGTTACCACTTCTATTATTAACCTTTTTGCTTTTGAAATGGTTTTTGAATTTGAAATCCAATTTAATTGGTGGATAATAAATAGGTAATTTAAATGAATTGGATGGTTTTGTACTAATGTTATCTTCCTGATTAGAGTCCTGGGTTCAATTCTTGGTCTGGGAAGGACTGAAAGGCTCAAAAGTGTTAAAAATGTTGTTGTTTTGTGCCTTTGGGTTGATAACTAATAACTCTTCAGTTAAATTTAACATGGAGTCAGGAAAAGGATTCCTGACA
>QTSX02004054.1:0-14473 GCA_014839935.2 Entomophthora muscae | reverse complement strand
TTTCAGATATTGTGTCTTATTTTAGATACCTTGGTATCATTCATGATTACAATCCATTGCACACATTGGGTGAGTGATTAGTTTATGTAGTGATTTGCTATTGTGTTTTTGTTCTTGGTTTGAGTTTTGACACACCTTGCTTGGGTGTATTTTGTCATCAATTCACATAGTAAATGTATGTACACCAAAAGTCAACTCACACCATTTTGTTTGTGAATCAATATATTTTGGATTGTATTTTGAATGGTTTTGCTTTGTGTGTGAGCCCTATGTTGCTCTGTTGACTCATTTTGCCCATTGACACCAATAAACCCTGTTAACAGAGTGTATATTTTAACCTTGCGCGACTTGGATTTTGTTTAAATCTGAAATCATTTTGTTTAAATCTGAGGTACTTTTGGTTGTTGCCATAGCTTTTAATACTACTGTAGAAGAACTTTACCATGCCCTTCTCCTTCAGAGTAGTAACTGTATTGGCGTATTTTTGACAGTACTCAACGTTGTCTGGGCTATTCTGATTGTACAGAGATACCCCAAGTTTCTTCCAAGAGAATCTTAAACTCTTAACAGCACAGTAGCAAGTGGAAACCAAAGCCTCAATTACAAAAGTGGACTCAACCATCGACTGACTAATTTCCAGTTAAAGATGGAAAATGCTCTTGATCCGCTGTTGGATTGCCCACAAGTGTTCCTTAACCAATAGGACTGGTTTGCACTTGGATTTCTCCAAAAGAAGAACAGTACCTGTTTTCAAGTAATTTTTGCGGAGCCTATAGGCAGATTTTTCTGAGATCCCAACAATGGCTGCAGCCTTCTTGTAGTCTGGTCTCTCATCATGAGCCTCATGAAGGTATTGTGTTTGGCATAAGGGATGATGTGGTACTTGGCCTTTTTGGCAGTAGGGATTGCCTCATTGGGATAGGGCACAATACAGGGCATGGGCACCTGGCTGTAGAATGCAGCAACCTTCTTTAGCACCTTCTGCCCTTTTGTTGTTTGGAAATACTGAGGTTGCTTGTCCTTTTCTCTCCCTTTGGTATCACTGATGTAGGGCTCATATGATGTGTCAAGAACAGGATTAATCTTTTCCATAATGGTAGCTGAAACATCATCACAGCAGTATAAAGGGTTGTCTCTAAGGACACCCTCTTGGTGGTGATGTCATTTACCGTTTTGATGGTGATGACCTTGGTGGATTTTTGAGTCAGCTTTTGGACCCTGGAATTTATGTTCTATGCCCTTGAACTCTGTTCCCCTTGAGCTGGTTGTGTCAGTGCAACCTCACTATTGATATCTCCTCCATCTCCTTCCTGAGTAGGCACTTGTGTTGCACTAACTCTGTGCTTTGACCCACGGGGAAAACTGCAACCACAGTGCACAACGGGTCCATTGCCACTCTGTTGTTGGGATACATCTATTTTGGTATAAAAGTAAAATAAAGTTAAAACAGTTTATCATCATAATTTATTTATTTTAATTTTTATATCTCCATATATAGTAGCATGAAAGCTTGTAGTCACTACCGTTTATTTTGAATAGGAGATACTTAGATTTCTACATCCATTATTTTTGGTTGTAGATGTGCATTGTTAATCATGAGTTTGGATAAATTTGATATTTTAATTGATTCTAATCCCAAAACAGACACTCAGAATATTTGTTTCCTTTTTTATTATAAATTGTATTATTAATTAGGACAAGTTGATAACAATATTATAACTCACTCATTTGTTTTGATATTTGATATTTAAATTGTCTGTTTCAGTTTCTATTGAGGCTTGTTGTTGGATCAAGTTTGTAACCTTTTGGCTCAGTTTCATGCGTTCACAAAAAATATAGTAAACATAGTAGATGTGCTCTGTGAATGAAACTCATGTGTTCCAGTGTTTGCTACACTTGTTGTTGAATTGTTAGGCATTTGTCCCCAGTTTAAATAGGTTGTTGTATGACTGAACGTATTTGCCAAATAGCCTCATTTTCCGTGAGATCATCTTCTATTTAGATCTATCAAGTTGAAATTTGTTTTGTGACTGAACCTATGCGTTCTAAACTCACTAATATATGTTTATCTCAACAGGTTTAAAAACTACTGTATAAGTAGTGAGAAAGGGAATCCTTACTCATTGTTGACATCATCTTAATAAACGTCTTTTATGCCCAGGACTCATTATTTGATTGCAGGAATGGTTTATTTTTGCACCAATATAATTAGTATGTTCTCATCTCTATGTGAACAACAGTACAATATTCCTGCACCTTCTCCTACCCGTCTGGTCCTGCTCCCATCCCCTTGGTTACACCAGATTGCACCCTTGACTTGGAGTTCTACCACCCCCATCACCTGAATCTCCCTCCTGGCCATTATAGAGGCCAGATTCCAACAATTATGAACAAGATACCAGCCACTCCTTTCCTGCCAGATGCTCTTCCTGCCCAAGATTTCATCAAATTAGGGTTTGTCTATATTAAAGTGCAGGGGCTAGCCAATCAGGTTGTGCCCCACACTGGAAGTTGGTGTCCTTGGGCCACTGCTGTGAACTTCTTATCAGTATCACACCTATTGTGTGCATGGCCTTCCAGGACAGCCTGCTTCTCCTGTGGGAGTCCAGCCAGACTCTGGCATGGGCTGTGACACTGGAGAAGGTCATTTAAGGCCAAATCTTTCACCACGTGCTCCCTAAATACTATCAGGCTGTGGTGTTGGGGGAGGTTGTCAAAGAAACAGAAGGGATTGCGGATTTGAGCCTAAATATCCCACAGAGAAGAATATTTGATCTCATAGGAGAGAAGGATATCACTGGAGCTGGAGGATGGTACCCACAGAAAAGAGGAATGGTTTGAGGAGAGAGGCTAGGGGTTTTAAAAATCATCTGATTTTCCTGGTCCATATAATATACTTATCACAAGACAGGGCAGAGGAATTGGAGGCATATACACCTATTAACAACCCAGCTTCTCTTAATAAGATATAATAAATAAGGTCTGGGTCTTTTAGTATAGTTGAGGAAACATTATATCCAGGGACAGACACAAGAGCATTCCACGTTTATGAATTAAGGACTTTAGACTTGATTTAGTATTAATTTCTACATTAAAATAGGTTATTATAGTGTTTATTCCAAGGAGATAAATATGAGGGCTACAGATTAAAATTAAGGTACTAATTCTATATGGGCAGAGATCAGGCAAGGCCAAGATCTAAAATTTAAAAGGAAGAAATAGTAAATTTGGGGAAAGAGGTCTCAAGATAAATTTTGAAAGGAGTTTGGTTTTAAAACAGGTAATAAAGGGACCCAGAGGGATCCTGGCTTACTTTCAAGGGAAGCATCCTAGAATTTTGTACCTCTTCTGGTATAAGGATCATATGAGAGACCCTGGTCTTCTAGAGGCTTTTTCTTTAGGGCCAAAGGCCAGGGAATATAGGGGTTTTCATAGACATTGCTTTCCATATTTTATTTGTTGTTTGGAAGTTTGGATAATAAACTTAGCTTCTCAGTAGGAAGTGGGAATACCAATGGAATAGGATCTGATTGGCTGTGGGCCAAATTTTTCAAATGACTTTTTACTAAGGCCAAAAGACAGTACATTATGAATGTTGTCTCTTTGGTGGTGGGATTAGAGAGCAAATGGGATTTTGCAGCTGTATTAGAGGAATATGCCACCACAAATATATTTAGTGTGGGCTAGTTCATTATGTGATTTTAGGGGCTTATCAGGAGTGGTTTACAATTTTTGGTTGGGTGTGGAAAAATGTTTAAATCCTAGTTTTAGAGGTTGGGAACTTTACATTTATGATGTTGGTTCTATTTTTGCTTTATAAGCACTCTTTTGGATGATATTTATTTTTTATTTACAAAAAGAAGTTGCTACATCACTATTTTTATAGGCTGGCTTTCTTCTTTTCATATCATTAGCTTTGAGGCCACTTAAATTTTGCTCAATTCAACTTATTTTATTAGTTTTCATTTAGAAAGAAATGTTTTATATTGCTAGCTTTATATTTTCTTGGGCTTTCTTTGGTGTTTTCAGAAAGATTGGTTATGATTGGGGTTTTAAATGAACATTTATCAGCTTTTTAAAACTTCTGCTCTCGATCTTAAAAAGTGTTGAAATTAATGAGCTATGCAATATTAAAATTAAGTTGGATTTTGAAATAGATGGCTGTATTGCACTTTAAAAAGTACGAAAATCTGACCATTCTCCAGAAACGACATTGCTGGAAACGAAATGGCAATGCAGATTTTCATCAGCTAAATCAAAGAAAACTTTGCCTTTAGTTAGAAGCACATATTATTCTTCTTTACCAATGGGGATTCTTCCAATGCCTCGTGAAGTTCGTGGAACCTCCATGCTTTGTTGCCACCTTGAAATAAGAACTTTCTAAAAAAGTGCCTATTCCTCTCCTTTTAATGGCTCAGGTAGGAAGGATCCAAGTTTTAAATCAATCTTATTTTTCAAGCGGGGATTTCATAAGGATCTTCTTAATTCTGAGTGGCTTAGTTGGCTATTATCAACACTCTAATTTTTATTTTCGATTTTATTTTCTTGCTTTTTCAGTGCTTGAAAGCTTAAAGCGTGCTTGGATCACTGAGTACCTTGAGCATCGTTAATGAGTGATTACGAGGATCATAACGTCTTCTTTTCCACATTGTTTCATATGTATAATTGATAACGGTTTATATCATGCCACTTTTTTCCCTTATAAATTAAGTTAGGTTTTATTATTGAGCTTAGAAGGCTGCTGTGGTTTAAAAACTGAACCGCACCACCTTACGCGAATCTAATCTTTTAACCAAATAATGTGATGATTTATATCTTAATTGATTTATAGAAGCAATAAATATGAGGTATAATCCATATTTTACATGTGGCTTAGAGCTCCATAATTATAATTTATTAATTAAAAAGTGAATTTTAGTTTAGCCTATATATTCAATGAAGCAAATAAGGTGGAGCCCTGATGTGATTATTATATATTAGTTATTATAAAGTAATAATAAATGGTTTAATAAATTGATGTATATAAGAGTACAATATGAATTTGAGGTGTTAACATCAATGTTTTCTAAGATGCTGTGGTGCTTATTTCTTTTGTTGGCTGTAGAATGCAGCTTAAGGGGCTCTACAGACACCCAAGCCATACTATCAACTGACCAAGTCCAGGACAATACCGCTTTATATTTTCTCGACTCCATTACAAATAACTACACCAATGCCAACATTGAACTCCAGAAAGACTTCAACTGCACAAAAGAAAACTTACTGAGCCATCATCCTATACAGAAGTTCCCAAATTATGAAGACGATGGAATTGCTTTTTATATCCCTGCGTATTCCTTTCCAAAGTATGTTTGTTTGAAGGCCAAATACGTCAACGAATTTAAGCATTACAAGAAAAGTATAGATGATTTTGCCACTGAGGGTAAAGCCAAGATGCAAAAATATTTGAAAGATGCCCAGAATGCCTTTAAGAACTTTGAAATCTATAGCAACAATACGTCCCCTATACTTCTAGAGCACAGACTTGCCTGTCAGGAGCTACTAAAAAAGCTTTATGCTTCTTATGTAGAGTGGTTCGATGACGATATTGAAGATCTCCTCAAAAACTATCATGAAAAGTTTACCTAATTCAACATATCAATACTTTATCATCGTAGCTACTGTAAATTCAGAACCTAAAGATAAAAATGCGGGATTGTCAAATTGTTTTTGCATGAACTCACCAACTTACTGGAATACTTTTCATCCTTTTATATAAAAAAGAAAGTTGTTCTACGATGAAAATTACTTCATTAAGTTGGTGAGTTCACACAAAAACAACTTGACAATCCCGCATTTTTACCTTTAGGTTCTGAATTTACAATACCAAAATATTTTAACTTTTAATAATAATTTTATATCATTTTTCAATTATAGGCTTAATATTTATGTAATGCATATATATTACTAATTAAATAAAATGATATACATTATTTTATCGCCCAAAAAATGTTTAAACCTTTTTGTAACCATGATTTTTAAAATTTTATACACAAAGAAAAATCATTAGTGGATATTTGAACCTTTTAGATCACATCAGTTTAAGATTTATACTCATGACGTTATGGACTTTCTTAGCAATATCAATATCTGAGAATTAAGCATCCTACAGCCCGCTGGATAACTATTGCTCAATTAATCAAATTTTGGGTTTAAACTCTAACCATTCATCAAATCAGTTAGCTCAAGTGACATCAAGTTCAGTTGAACTAAGATTATCAGTTTATTTTTTCTTGAAATCTTCATAACAAATATTATATTTCTCTCTGATGTGAAAATTTTTAGCACAAATTTTCTGAATTAAAAATAACATTTTTTATTAACATTAACAAAAAACAACTTAAAAATGACCAACACTATATTTTAATGGTAAAAATACTGTAAATTCAGAACCTGAACGTAAAAATGCAGGATTGTCAAATCCTTGGTCCAAATTTTGAATCACTTTTGCGGGCAACTCAGCTGAGTCAAAATTAAAATATTTATTAAATCAACCATTTAATTTGACTTTTTGGTTTATTTAAATTGGCAAATTTCAAATCCCTTGAGCAGATAACTCAACTAATAAAAGACAAAACTCAGCAAACAAATGTGGGATACATATATTAGAAATGCAGAATTCTAATGTACAATTTGAGATTTCCTGTATGTCAAACAAATCATAGACAACATGCAAACCTTAACAAATCTGAATTTGTGGGATTGTCAAATCCAAGAACCAAATTTCAAATAAAAATGAGGTGAATTCAAAATAAATATAATTTATGGGTGTCTCAAAAAGGATGACAAATGATCTAGAGTGGATTTGTGTTAATTTTTTTTAGGAATAATATGCATTCTCAAAAATCACCCTATTCCGTTTTAGGGCGGCTAAAATTTAGATGCTTGATTACAGTAGATTTTAAAATTTGCTAATAATAAAAGAATTATATATTACAATCTATCTTATCATGTTGTCTTTTCCTTGATGTGTTGATAGTTCATTCTCTGTTGATAATGTGCTTGTGTTTAATTGGATAGTTTCATCTCCAGTTGCCTTGGCAATAGGAAATCAAGTCTCCTCTGCAACCACAGCTGGTCTTGCGGAGACAACTTGATTTCCTATTGCCAAGGCAACTGGAGATGAAACTATCCAATTAAATGCAAGCACATTATCAACAGCAAATGAACTATCAACACATCAAGGAAAAGACATCATAATAAGATAGATTGTAATATATAATTCTATTTTATTATTAGCGTTTTTTAAAATCTACTGTAATCAAGTATCCTTAATAGCAATACATAAATACATAGTGTAGTAAACTGATGGTTTATCTTTCCCACCTCTCCTTCTTCCTTGAAAGGAAGTTTGTTTGGCCCCTGGCTAAACCAGGGGCCGAATTTTTTAAAAAAAATTTCTGCTTCATCAGGAGGGTAGCTCATATATCATTATATGGTTTTGTGGTTGCTATATTAGTGATTTAGAGTGCAGAATATTGCATTATTTCAAGTTTAGACAATTTTACATTTCACTTAATTTCATGTCTAAACATGGTTGTTGAGATTGGATTTTTTATTTGATTTTACCCATAGTGGATCTTCTTGATTTGGGTTGATTTGTCCTAGTTTCTTACTGTACATTCAATTTGGATTCCAGTTCCTGCAATTAATATCTGATTTTACTAGTGGCATTCAAAAGTGATTTGAAATTTGTTCTTGGATTTGACAATACTGCTATTCCAAAAAATTATAGCAAACTAAATGAAAATGCTTGATGGATTTGAACACTTCAAATCTGATTCCAGTTAATTCATTTTGTCCATAGGAAATATGCAGTTCAACTTGAACTTTGCAAAGTGTCTATGAGTTCCTGCATTTTAAAAAAATCCAAATAAGAATACAAAGAATTCAATTTAATTAAAAAAGGCTATCCCACAAAAACTGATTCAAACTTGGGACCAATGATTTGACAATCCTGCATTTTTACATTCAGGTTCTGAATTTACAGTAATATGTAATAATCAGAGCACTCTTTAAATAACCAATATCCTATTTTTATCAATCAATAGGGATCCACCTAAAATTTTATGTAAAGTTTAAAATATTGAATTTTTGTTACCTTTTTAAGTAAATTTTTATTTAAAAAGTTATAAATAAGTGACTTGTTATCACAAAAGTTACTTTCATCAAAATATGATATTTGCCCCAGGAATTAAGGATATTGGCATGAGCAGTGACTTACGTTATCATATATAAGTATACCTACAACCCTTAAAATTGATTATTAAAGGAGTATATATTTTTGAACTTGTTAACAATTGCTACTAGTTTCTTTTACAGATAAAGTTTTTTGAAGGCTTTGCAAACTTGTTTGATACTTCTGTAAATACACTGGGCTTTTCATAGCTATTGAGATGGACAAACCAAAGCCAGGTCAGAGCAAGAATAAGCCCTGTATAAAAAAACATGACTATTGTAAGCCTTTTCAGTAATGGCAAAAGAAAAAAGATCTGTCAATGATTTTATTGTGATATAGCAAACATATTAATCACTAGTGTTGTGTATATAATTCTTGAAAGTATATAAAATTGATATAATGGGGATAATTAAGAAGATGATGATACTTTACTTGATATGAAGGTAGAATGATATATAGTATCACAACAAGATATATGCTGTCCATTTACATTATGGAAGACATGAGGCTTGTCCAGGTAGTTGACAATTAGGGCTCAAAAAATTTATCTCTGTACAACTTGATAATGTGACACAAGTGTCGTTGATTATTTGATAGCTGAATCAACTCTCAGGGGAATGCTTTTTTTGAGAGGTAGTAATTTTAGTTGTTGCAACACTATTAAAACAAATTATCACTTATAAAACAATAATTCACAACTGAATGAAAGGACAAATCAAGATTTTGCATGTACATTCTAGATTCCAAACAGAGTTTAAATGTACATTATTAATGCAGAAAAAACATACCAATGGCACAAAATAAGCATATAAAACTTACAATAGTTGTGTTCTGCAATATCCTACAAAGGTGGGGGACTACTCTTAGTTTTTATTTGCCACCTGCTATGGGTGAACCCTTAGGGTGCCAGACTGCTGATGAATGAGACATAAGGGATTGAACCTGCCACCCTGAGTTTCTGTGCCAAGAAGATATTGCTCCCAGCCAGTGTGTTGATCAAAACCTCACTGTACTCTTTCAAAAGTCTCTGCCACATTAGATTGTGCCTGCCTCAAACAGCCTCATCAATTTTCAACTTGTCAATCAATGCAACAATCCAGAGCTGGTGCTTGTCTATCCTGCAGGCAAAAGGTGGCTCAAAGGGACCAAGCCTTGGAAACCCAATCCATATTCTACTTTGAAACTGCCAGTCATTATCTTTTCTTTTCTCCTAATAGACCCAACCTTGACCACCATATTTTTACTGGGCACAAAAAAGTCACATTTGTGTCATTGCTGAATTAATACACCACTTTTTTCACTGATTTTGTTGCTAGTAATGTATTAGCCAAACGTTCACAGCAGAGGGCCCCAGAAGGAAACAGTTCATTATTACCTCCATCAAGTGTGGACTACTTAGGCGGCATAGGGAAGCAGATAAGAAAACTGAAAGCCTGTCCTGACAGTGACAATCTAATAGATTGTCACAAACCAACATAATAGTTTCTTGCAGATGGTAGATTAGCCAACTTTCTGGAAAAATACATCAGGAGGCAGTACACTGCAGTGTACAGGACCAAAGAGATAGTAAACCAGGGGGACACTGGTGTGGGCCAGATATGTTCATTTAAGAGTTTTGTTGTGGTGGCTCTTCAAATTGCTGATTGTTAGTGTTGCCAGGAATAGGTCATGACTGAGCAGTACTATATTTCTGATCTCTAAACCCCAGCCATTCTGTAAGGATAGCATAGAAGTTGAGTTGATTCATCCGGGCCCTGAGAAGAGGTTTGTTTTATTAATTGTGTCTACTTTTGCATGATAAGTAGGAACCTTTTTCATATGATACATAATAGAGAGAATTATCTCAATAATATCATAACCTATCAATAAGAGATTAATTCTATTATATAGCTGTCTTGATGTGGGAAAATACAAAAATAAAACAATATACTGAGATGCCCAACCCTTGGTTTGGTTGTGAATTTTTTCTTGGATGCTATTGGGGATCTTCTAGGTCTAATGTTTGGCTGTTTGTTGTGAATGCTACCATTCATAATGTTTCAAATTTACCTTTTATGGATTATTTTAAGAAAAAAACTCTTGTATTTGCTTTTGCCCCTCAAAATGAGGTTGTATCTGAACTGGGAAATACAATTGTTTGGTTTCCTGATTCCTTGCAGCTTGCTTGCCCCACTAATACTAGTGGTGAGTGATACTACCGCCAATGTACTGGTTTGTGGTAAAGCTACACAGTATATATTCCATTTTACTTTTACCAATAAAAATTAAGTTCTATTCACATTTTTATATTTGTGTCTTTGTTACTTTGGCGCCTCTCTCTAGCCACAACTAGTAGAGATGATTCATTCAGGGCCACAAGGTAATTACATAGCCTTCCCTGCCATCTAACCAAGACTTAGTATTAATCCAATCATAAGGTTAGGATTCCCTGTTGTGTATCTGTGCCATGCCTCAGAACATGATAAAAATGGTGCTCACTACAGGGGCTGTAAGCCCCTTGGTTATCCCTTTTGAAACCACGTTTTTGGGTCCTTTACCTCCTCCTATACAAAAGCTGTCTTCACCTGAAATTGCCAGTCTTTATATTGAGGAAGACATCACAAACCCACCTATTGTCCCTACTGTGCTGAACCTCAGGAATGGTCCCTTTCTAGTGGCCTACCCCTTGGGTACCCCTGACTTAGAAAAAGTCATGGCAGTAGTCCTTGGGATAGCATGTGATGGAGCCATCCCTTTCCTCCAATTACAGTTCAGTCAAGCAGAATACTATGAATTGATTGTGGCTCCACAATTTCCACAGCATATCCGCTTAGCAGCTGATTCTGCTGAGCACCTTCTGTCTTCCTTTGTACAACATGTTTTAGCCCACCATCAAATGGTCTTAGGCCTCCATGTTCAAGAGATTTCATCTCTACAAGCAGCTGTCACTAATCACTGGGATCAGTTTGCTGCATATCAACAGTGGACCCACTCCCTGTTTTCCTTGATATCAGACAATCAGTGTGACTCTGTCACCTCTCAAACCTGCTTGTTTAATTCCATCAAGCAAATTCGCCAGGCTATCCCCAAATACGTCAGAGAGCATCTACATGAGATCCACCAGTTAGAAAAGCCATGGCAAATCCAAGTAGATTCTACCTTGAATGCCTATCTGATCAATTTTGAGCGACTCATGCAGCAGCTCAATGCATTCAATGCTTAATCCTTCAATCAACTACAACAAGTGGCAGCCCTTGCTGCTGAGGGCCTTTGCAAGCTCAGTGAAGAGTTTAATCAAGAAAGGGTAGCCACTGCTGCTGCCATTGCCAAATTTCAAGCTCAAGTAGATGAGCTGTCCACACCCAAGCCAGATGTGCCTCCCTCTCCCCATCAGATAATTTGATGAGTAAAGAACAGAAACTATGGGATGTCATTCAAGAGCTACAAGTGTCTACCTGCAGTCAAGATTTTCCTAACAAAGCACCTTAGCCAGATCCTCAGGTGCTTGTTTTGACAACTCAGGTTGCTGAGCTACAGCAGGAGGTTGCTGCCCTACGCAGAATGATGGTGGCTACTGCTAGTCCAACTGGAGTCATTGACAAAGATGGCTGCTGCTCTGGCCTGTCAGGGCCCCCCCAAATTCACTGTGCTAGAGAGTTGATCACTCTAGCCAATGAGGTGGACCACTTGAAACAAGACCGCTCCAACCTCAACAAAGATGTACAAGAAACAAGTGAATTAATTGATTTGGTAAATGATAGGTTTGCTCCTTACCTTTCAGTGGGTCCTTCTCTGACTTCCTGCCTGGCTAAGCTTTCCACGGTAGTAACCACACAGGGCCAATTCCTAGACATCACTAAGCAATAGACAACCTTAGCTAATAATAAGGTGCCCGCACTGTTGAGACCCTGAATACTTTTGAAGAGAGTGTTTGTCAGCTGTGGGCCAGAAAGCCCCCCTCTGAATCTGAAGCAGAGTTCTCCCCACACATAAATGTACTTGATATCAACAATGGTGTTCCAACTCCCAAAGCACATTTCAAAGCTACCTTTAAGCAGGTCTTTGGCCCCAAAACATCTACCATTGCAGGTTTTCTAACTATCTACAAAACTGCCATGAGAAGAGCTTCTGATGAGGTATAGAAGGAACACATCCTAACCTTCCTGCACCAGACCTGTCAAGAAGTGGTAGTATCAGAATTTCCCACCATTGAGACTTGGGAAGAAATGAAACAGCTTCTGATCAATGAGTTTGGTGGTGATCTTAGTCTGGAAGTGAAGAAGGACGCCTTCATGCACATTGTTTTCAGACCCAAGGAGACTCTGGCTGAATTTGCAGATAGATTCTACATGGAAGGACAGCAATTGATAACTAGCAGACAGCACATGAGGCTTACATGGCCTGCTCTCAAGCCCTCAAGGTTGATCAACTCCTGTGTCTCCATTTTAAGGCTCACAAAGCCATGTTTTCCTCTATGAAGAGCATAAAGACGCTTCTGCAGGATATGCACCTTACCCATTCTGGAGCAGTTGTGCAGGAGAATTGAGCTGCCTCTAATTCTGGTTTGTCTTCCCGTGGTCCTTGTATCCTCACCATGAACTCTCAGAATCATCCTAGATGCCAAGGTTGCCATAACTGTGGCCAGATAGGCCACCATTCTTGAGTCTGCACTAATCCTCAGGTTGAAGGAGCTGATCTCAAGGAGCAGGCAGGGAAAAAACAGTCAAACTAGAGGCATAGACGCTCTTGGTTGGCATTTCTTCACATCTCCTTCAATTCCCCCCTCCATAGCCAACTCTGAGCCTGCTGACACTGAGTAACCCCCATTCTGATGCTGTCCACAATATCTCTGATGTCTCTGATATAGATGATTCAAATGTTGATGATCCTGACGCCTATGAATATTCAGTTCTTGTCGTTAAAAAATATTGTGGTCCCTTATAAGTTATGCTCTTGGAAAACTACAACAACTGCTAAGCCTTTGCCTGAAGCCAAAGAGGTTGTCTCTTGTCCATACCTCACTCAAGCTAAGAGTTCTTCTGTGCTTTTAGAGTCATCCAAAGAAGCTGCTGAGGTTGCTGATGTTGTATTAGATAATGTTTCAGTCTTGCTTTCTCTACAGACTATCTATAAGGAGTTTTAAGGTTTGAAATGCATGATTAAAAAATGGTACAAAGAGCTAGCAAAAGCCCAGGACATCCTGGCCGTCTTTTTACCCTTTGGTTGTACTACCACTTGTGTAGAAATATCCATCCAAAAGGTGAAAATCAAGGCTGTCTTGGACACTGGATCTCCTGTTAATGTTGTCTCCTCAAAGCTTGTCAAGAAGCTCAAACTTGCCCCCAACCTTAACTATCACCAGTTGTATGGTAAAGTTGGGCTATTCATGACTTGCACTATAGGGGCTTATTCTGCTCTTCCCATGCAGTTTAGCAAACTACTCTTAGCTGCACCTTCTGTAGTCTTAGAAAATGAGAGTTACAATCTCCTAGTTAGTACTCAATTCCTTGGGGAATACAATGGGATCATCAACTTAAAAGATGGGTATCTCTCTATCTTAGGGTATGAAATCCCTCTGATTTTTGAGGAGCCTATTAAAGTTCCCAGAAAGCACCTCAAGACGTTTGCCTTAGAATATCTTACTGGTGTCTTCACCCTAAAAGACTGTACCCACTCATCCAACATGAAGTTCCCTCTTATGGCTTGCCCTGCGTCTGAGGGGATTCTGCTCCTAGCCACCTCCGCTGTGACCATCCCCCCTGAATCCCAAGCTATCTTAGACTCTCATATATTATATGAGTTACCTGAGCGTATGTTCCTGGAGTTGTACTCTCCTCCCTTGCTAGGCTGCAACAAACCCTATCTCTGCCCAGGAATCTTGGACATCTCTCATAAGGACCCTGTTTAATTGCTGGTAGCCAACTTGACGGCTCTCCCCATACATGTGTCCAGAGGCCAAGTTGTTGATTATGGCAAGTTGTGGAATGCTCCCGACATTCTATCCCTGCATCCCTTTGGTATGTTCCAAGACTTTAACTTACCATAGGACAAGCCTTGTCACGGCCCATACCAGAGTCTGGCTGGGCTCCCATAGGGGAGGCAGGCTGGGCCTGGAAAGCCATGTACACAATAGGCGCAATGCAGACCAGGTAGTTGACTGCAGTGGCTAGGGGGCGCCAACTCCCAGTATGGGGCACAAACTGGTTGGCCAGTCTCAATACTGTGATTTAGACAAACCCCAACTTGCTGAAGTCCTGGGCAGGAGGTGCATTGGGT
>QTSX02004053.1:0-14514 GCA_014839935.2 Entomophthora muscae | reverse complement strand
ATTAATTGAGAGATAGAAGTTATAAGGAACAAAACAAACCTTTATTGGGAACTGAAAGGATTCTGCCAATATTTCATCAATTTTCCCACCACTTTAATAGCCGCCAGGAAGCACAACTTATTGGTAATAGAACCACAAATTAAATGCACTAGAATTAGATATTGGACCCCAGAAGACAAGAGATACAGTTCTCTTATATGGCCACTGGGAAAGCAACCCCCAAGAATATACAATCCCAAAGGAGGTTCTTGCAAAGGACATACTCCACCAGTACTGGATCACCTACCCCATAGAACACTGACAAGACCAAGTCTAGGAAGAACCACATTTTGACTTGTTGCTTGAAGTCACAGCAATTGGTTCCCCAAAGGACCAGGTTCCCTGCCATCATCAAATGCTCTGTTCCCCCACAGCTTACTTCTGCATCATATCTTGGAATGCGCAACAAAGGCATTGATCAAAGTTGTCAGAAGTCAACCAAATGATGGGTTTGGACTCTGTTTCCCTTGGTGTGCCCCAAGCTCTGACCACTGCTTTGCTTAGGCTGGGCAAGGTAGACTGCTGGAGCCCTGAGAGAACTTGGCCACCAAAATGAAACTCTTTCACCTGCTCCTCTAAATAAGCTTCTGCCACACACACAGAGAACTGCCAGTGGACACTGTTGCCCTCTTGTTACTTTATCCCTGTTGCCTCCTGGGATTCCTCAAGGCCAGAAACAGATCCGCAAAAAGGGGCTGTTCCTACCAAGAAAATCTGTGGTACCTCAATATGGTCCAGATGATCACCCAAGTCCAAGTACAGACCATCAACATTGTAGAGTATAATCAGTTTGTGGGCTGTCTCCTCCTCTGGTACTGGCTTCTGACGCCTTGCCCTCTTTGGAATGATCACTTGCACCTTCTTCTGGGCTGCTTTAGGAGTTCTATTTGGATATCTGGTTGCCATGACTGCTTCTGAGGGTGTCACATCTTTTTAAACCCATTTTCTAATCCATTAGGGGGAAATATTTCATATCCTAGATGGATAAGACAATTGGTTATCCATCAAGGATAAAACAAAAGAACAATCAAATAATTGTACAATTTTTTTATTGTGTTTTAATTACTAACCCAATCATCAATTAATTTGGGGCTCTAAATGCGACAAGTGCATCCTTAGCTGGTTGTGCACATGACCCCATAAAGAAATTTTGATCTTTGGTTCACTACAGTAGCTGGTTTGCACTGTCTTTCCTAAATAGATAGCCACATGAAACTGTTTGCTCAGTTGCCCTTTATTTTCTAAGCCATTGCTATCTCCAAGGACAACTGCTGCCCATGCTTCTATCCAGCCAAAAATTAGCCACCTTCCCTTCACTATATAACCTTCAAAATCTACAAGCAATAAAACAGTTTTTTTTCATATTATCTTTATTTCTTTTGTCTTGAACAAGGCTGCCACTATACAACTACAGGTATAGTACCAAGAAAATAAGTAATAGAATAACTATTTGTGAAATTGCTGCAATCCCAAGCACCATTTTACAGCAGTGTCCATGTAGACTTGATTGTTTTGAAAGAGAAGACAAGTATGAAAATTCAAGGGATTGATTCAATTATAATACCTGGATTCCATCTTGGAGCCACCTATACTCAACTATTTGTGTTGTTTACCAGATAGATGATTTCCTGAGAGAGATTAATTAAATATGTTACAGCAATACTATTGTAACTTATTTCATATATTGATCATAAAACTTACATCACCTCATGTGTTTGAAGGTCTAGTCCCTATCAATGTTACTGTACATGAGAAGGTCATGAATAAATGCAAGTTATGTGAAAAGTTTACTTCTAAATCTACAATAGCCAAGTTGTTGATTTCAATCACTGATGATACCCTGAATAGAAGTTGTGCTCCTGATATCCATAGTTCTTCACTTATTTAGGAGGACATTGATAAAATGCTTTTTATCACCACAGTGAACCATTTGAATTGATAGCCTGTAGTATGAGCAACAAAATATCACAGAGCTCTCATAGTTTGTTGATATATGAAACCAGATTGATTTCAAGTTTTAGAGCTCCTGATATAATTGTAACTGGAAATATCAGGGAGTTATTAGCTAGCTATACCAAAATGATATCAGACTCAAATGCTTCAAATATTTAATTACAACGCTGTACACCTTCAAGCAAACAGAAATACTGAAAGACTCAATGTCAGACTTCTTCAAACCCTTGAGAAGATCAGTGTATCAGCTGTAAGACCAGGATAGATCATTTGGCAGCTACTTTATCAATTCCACTTCATAATTAATTGTGAAATTACTTAAATTCTATTTTAGCTGTTTTACATGTTTAAGCCAAAAAAATCCCAAACTGGAACTTTCATGAAGCTGATTATCTCAGAGATTATGTTAACTGAGGTGTCTAAAGAAACAAGAAGTTATGGAGTGTAAAAAAAGCAAGATGGTGTTTCAGAATTAGTTGACTGTTGATTATATGGTCTGTAATGTTAATCATAGTAAGCTGAAGTTACTACATGTAATTTTGGTACTAACTGTTATTGTTTCTGCATATACTGATTTTAATTTTTACTTAATAAAGAATGTTAAGGAAAACATTTGGTAACAAAATTTTGGGTCTCTTTACATGTACGTCCTTGAGTACAGCAACGATATAGATCTCATTCATAGGACGGTTCGACTGCCAATGTTGAGACATCAGTCTAATATGATGTCTCCCACTTCTATGAGGATATGGTGCACTATGTGTGTATGGCAAATACTCTTTTTCTAGGTTTCCGTACATAATGAACATATTTTTTATCATCAGGTATTCATGTTTCAACAATTACATTGTGATAATATGAATACCATGATGCATTATTTTTTACTAAAAGCTTAATTTAGCACTTGATGTGCACAAAAGCTAGTTAATTATAATCAGTCATACATAAGGATGTTGCACTATTAGATTAATCAAAATATATACTTCAAATGCTTTAAACTTAAAGCTTACTACAATAAGGCAAATGATCTAGGTAAATACAGGTCCTATTTTCTCTCCCCATAAACATAGCATGGTATATCTGATTAATCAACATTAGGATTTATTTTAGGAACAGATTATCACTAGTCTACAAGGAGACTTCTAAAACAGGCTACGAAAACTTATTTGATGTTTTCAAAAAAAATTAGAATTCTGTTATAACTGCTTCATTTCTGATTTGAAATTCGACTGCTCGTTAGTGACTATCCTGCTGAATCTGAAGTGTGATTTTTGACTAGCTATTTAACAAATAACCAATTCAAATTACATTTAGCTTATACAATGGGATTTCACATTTTTGATCCATTTATTTCCCATTTGTTTGATGGGTTTTGTTAGTTGCTAGTTTAGCTTTGTGCAATTGTGATTTACATTTTTATCGTTTAAATTTAATGATTAATTCTATACAATCTCTTATTATTATATTAGACCAAATGATCTCAGCCTAGATTGCAATTATAAACTTTGGACTGGACAATCCCATATTATTTAAACAGTTTGTATTTTTCAGTAGTTTACCAAAATGAAGGTTTGTTGGAAGAGTATGCATTAAATTTGCTTTTATTTTGTAAAAGCGGGGCCTTTTAGTTATAGAATTATAAAACCAGACTAAGCAAGTTGGTATTGATTAAGCCAAAAACATAAAAGTATTAAAAATACCTTAAATCTGTCAAGAAAAAGCAATAATCAGTTTAGCTTTTTCGTTTAGTAAACTTTGACTTTGAAAATTACAAAACCGACCTTTTAGAGTTCAGACTTTTGATGGTAGCCACTTGCTCAAGGTTAAATTGCGTATGAAATTTGACATTGAGGAATTAAAAGAACATGACTCATCAAAATAGATAATAAGCAGTTACATTAAATTAAATTGCTTAAGTTTTAAAACTAGAATATCAAAAGATTCAAGAATAGAATAGAGGTGCAAGTTATAAATAGTTTTCAATAATTATGTTTCGCGAAATTTAACATGAATTATCTTACCTGAATTCGTAACCTTTGAACTTAAAGCAAACAGGCTACAAAGATATAATCTGAAATAAAAATGTTTATTTAATTGGCTGTAAAAATATTCGCATAAAACAATCCACTTACACTCAGTAAATTTTTGTGAAAAAGATCGTAAGAATGTAAAGCTAGAAGGCGATAGAGTAATATTAAAACTTGGAAAAACATAACATACATAAAATCGTACATGGCGTCGAAAGAGAGTAATTATACCAGAGTATAATAAATATTTAAATTTTAGCTGAGAGATTTGTTTACATTAAAAAACTTTATAGATTATAAATAAAAGCTTATTTTAAAAAAACGTTTACCCAGTGTCATAGGGAAACCCACCCCCTTGAAAGGCAGAACCCTAAGGTAAAGAATTAGGCAATCTATAGGAATGAGTTAAAGATTATTGAAAGAATAACATTCTAAATATTATCAAGCTTACCTTTAGCTAAATCCACAAAGAAAAGGTTGCTTACTAAAAGCTTATGTCTATCTATTGAAAAAATCAGATTTCGAAAAGTTCCTGCTTTTAAGCTTTAAATTTTAATAAGCAAAAATTAAAAAGCTAAAGCTCCAAAGGCCTAAATTTACTTTTTGAGACTCTAAAAATAGACTATGCTTATTTAGAGCACTAGAGGTTTCCGGAATTCATAGCCAAGCGCGAAGGGTGAATAGGAGGGGGTTGTTGTTGAGATGTTGGAGGTCCAGAAGAAGGTGGAGGAGGAGGTTGGAAGTTTTGTCCATTAGGTACGAAGCCGGGTGGAGGGGGTCCAGGAGGACGATTGAACATATGAGGTGGAGGCATCATAGGTGCGAAGTTCGGTGGCATTCCTGAAAGATTTAAAAAAAGTTTAAAAATACTCTTACCCATCATCATTGGAGGACGTGCCACTAAATAAATGCGGTTAGTTTTTATTGTGAAAGAGGTATCTCAAGTTTAAAATAGAAAAACGCATCATATTCTTACTTGGAGGAAAGCCGCCAGTTGAATTATAAGCCTGAGTAATTTGGTCAATCACACTTTGAGTGGTGTCTTGTCCAAGCGCTTTTTAATGTTAGCCGAGAAAAATGAACACAGAAATACCAGCATAGTATTCTCTTACGGCAGCAGCATGTTTCCAGCCAGAATTATGGGCTTTACGGACAGCCAAAGAATCATGCGTCAAGAAAATATCACAATAATCTGACAGATCAATTAGTAGAAAATCATATATTTTAAGAAATATTATCTAAATTCTAATGAAATAGCTAAACAATTGCGTGATATGTTTAATTATATTTACCACAATAATATTTTGGCATCCTTAAACCTTTCTTAAGGAGCTACCTTGTATTAAAAACGCCAAGCTAAGTTTTAAATATAAGCTCAGCCAGATTTTGTGCCCTGTTCGCTTAGCTGAATTGGAATTTGCGATTCAACAAAGATACCAATTAGCTAATTCCAGCCCGCTCGGACTGAGATGCTTTGTTCACTTTCTACATTCATCGTTCTGCGGCTTCAGCCCCGCAACATCATATGCAAGCATCCAAACTGCTGATATTTGATCATTTATTTGTATTTTTTTAAAAATACATCAAACCAAGTCAACCATGCTTATTTTGGCTTGAAATTAAGTTTATTCTCTAATTAATGGCCCTTAATAACTTATTATAGTAAAGTTTTATAGAAAGCCAAGTACTCTTTAAAAATTCAACTATAAAGCAAGCTATCAACCTTTCATACAGATAAGTTATTAGTGTTGCAACATCTACAATTACTTCCTCTAGGGGAACCAAATTCCTTTATCATTCCCCAACTGATGAATAATTGGGTCATTATTTTTCTTGTTATGCCTAGGCGCCAGATTTATTCTTTTATAACTTAATTGCATTATTCATATTCAAATTATTCAGAAAGCTTAAAATACAATCAACAAATTCAAAAACTTTAATTGATCTTGGGCCTAGATGATTTTTTTTAAAAATAAATCATCAATTTTAGAATTGAAAATTGCAACTTATAGTATTACTGAAAATATCTTAAGTGCTACTACAAACTACAAACCAAAAATCTTTATGATGAGTTGCACGGGAGAGTAATAGCAGCCCCAAAGCTATAAATGCTATTACCCTATCTTTAGCTCATCATAAATATTCTTAGTTTGTTTCAGAAAAAAATGTTGTTGTTTTTGAAAGACTGATAACTCTATTTAAAATACACCCTCTAGTAAGCTGCCCTACTTCATGAACTTGCCCTACTGCACCACTAGCAGCTTCTGATATTTTTGTTTCTCTGGTATCATCACATGATTTCAAATGATAAATTATCTCAGAATATTCTGAGAAACTTTCAAATGTTAAAGGTGAAGTATACAGCTTCTCATTTTTCATCAAATATGAAAGATTAATGCGCAGATTTTTAACTTCAAGCTCTTTCCTTATAGGCCTAACTTTTCTCTCATAAATATAAAAGAATGACTTTTGAGAAATATTTGAGCCTGATAGCGCTGATTTATATAACTCTTTTCTTTTTTCTTCTTGCTCAAAAATATTTTTAATATCATTTAAATTCTTAATATAAAAATGATTTTCTTTCTCTTTTAATGTTTTTGATATTACACCAAAGTGACCATCAACAATGCTTTTTCCATGACATCTCACAAAACAATTATATTTTATAGAATCCTTAATATATTTAGGTGCCTCTTTAAATAAGTAATATAAAAATTCATATGATCTAAAATGATTTCCATTATCAGTCCATACTTTTATATTTTTTATTTTTTTAAATCTATCTAATTTAAGAATTTTTATAAAACACTCACCTGAAAATAAAGAATCATGTGATAATATTTGAGACAAAAAATCATGATATTCATATTTCTAATTTTATTGTTTTTCTTAAAAACTAATGCAAACCCTAATAATGAGATTGGTTTTTTTGAATAAAAACAATTATTGGTCTCAATTGGACCACCTCCAACCTTTAAGTTTTCTTTATAATCTATAACTACAACACAAGAATTATCATCTAATTCATTAATATCTTTTTTATATTCACAATTTTGATGAACATGAAAGTCTTGGTGCTGATTAATAGTCTTTAAGCCATTGTCTATAGATTCTGGTAATGGCAAGTTTTTACTTTCACATTCTTCCTTCTTTTTTTCTAGTGAATTTTTTAAATTACAAATATTGCACATATCAGTTTGTTTTTTACTTTTTATTATATTTTTAGGGATTAATTTATAGTAAGTAGAAATTGAAACCGAGATTTTATTTTTTATTTTCATATTTTCATATATTTCTTTTTTTGTTTTAAGTAGAGAGTATTTAATTTCAGTTGAGTAATTACTCATGTCTTTTTCTATATCTTTATAAATTTTTTCAGGCACTTTTTTTGTAAACTGGCTTGTTTCAAAAGAATTTTCCAGCAATTTTTTAATTATTTTTTAGTTATTTCTTTTTTAATGAATAGTTATTATTTTTTGGCTTTTTTTGTTTAAACTTACATTTTTATTTTTATTTATTTTTCTTGAGTATTCAAACTCACTTTTGGTTATATTAAAACCCATATCATTAAGCTCTTTTAAAGAGTAACTCGAAGTAACCAGAGATTGCAAGGCTGGGAGATGTTTTTGGGGAGAAGATTTCATGAGATCCTTTAAGTTTTCAATGAACTCATTGTCTTTTTGAATTTGAATAGTTGGCAGGAACTGAGCTTTCCCAAATTCAGTTTGAGTAAGGAAGTGCTTGATGAAATTATCAAGATCATCACCAGCAATAAAGAGGAATGCCTTTTTTAACATTGCAATTCTCTCTCTTTTTGTTGAAGCTCCCAAGGAAAAAAAGGGTAGCATGGCAGAAGTAAATTTAACTGAGAACATGGCAGTATTTTGAATCTGTAATTAGGTCAGATCTCTGAAATGCGCCTTAATGTTGGAGTAGTTATGATCAGAATGTGGCCTTTGAATGGGGTCTTTTGGATTAGAAGCTTTGTGGTGCTTTAGCTCTTATATACCAAGCTAAATGACACCATTCTGAAAGAAATGGTGTGATAGCTTTTATTATGGTTTGAACTTGAATTTATGTTTGCAGAATTGATTAAATACCCAGTTTTCATGCACAAGTGATACATGTGAAGCAGCTAAACATTATTATTACATCATATCCTCTTTGTAATCAATGCAAATCAATTAAAATGATGTATTCAGTTAATTGTAACTCTTCCGCATATTTTTAAAATGATAAAATATTAAAGAATTCTATTTAAAGAATGCTTAATTTGAGGTTCAAAGCTCACTTGAACCTTAAAATCAATCTAAACAGTGATAAAAACACCCTAACTTCAAACTATCATAAAATCCTAAATAATTGAGCTTTTTAAATAAAATAAAATGCAAAAATAAAGATCTGAATCTTATCTTTAATTTTTTCAAATAAAAAAAGCTGTTGTATATTAAAAAAAGAGTATTTATTAGCTTTGAAGTGATCTACTTTATATCATTAGATATAATCATATAATAAAATCTGGATTATACTCTTTTAAATTACTTTTGCTTTAATATTGAGCATATTATACACATTAAAATTTTTCCATCAATAGAAAGATAAGATTATTAGTATCATTTTTATAGTTTACAGTGTGAAAATATATTAATTTTTCATTGAGTTATTAATGTTTTAAATATAAAATATGTAATTAGTTACTTTTTCAAAATTGAACTGTGTTATGCTGCGACTTGAGCAGCATGTGCATTAGAAAATGGCCTAATCCCTAAAATAATGACCCAATTGGTTGCACTCTTATCAAGCGCTCATCTTATATGGGGATCAAACATTTCCAATCCTAATTGGAACACTACCCAGACAAGCTTCATGACTACCATGACATGCATGGACAGTATGTGGCTTCCCATGATACTATATAACCCTCAATATTTATATCAAATAAAGTATCATTCTCTTTTTAAATTTCCCCTTTATTTCATTTATTATACTTTCCAGAAGTGTATACTTGACAGTGGTAGCACAGGTAGGTTATCCACACCTACACAACTTTAAAAGAAAAATTCCTTCAAAGAAAAGAATCCATAAGATGGCCCTGCCTATTGGTTGGTGATGACATGAAGAAGGACAAGATGTCCCCACTGGATACACTGTCTTTAACAATATCCTAGTACCTACTTAATAATACAATTTTCTCAGTATCCAAGGAGTCCTAGACCTGCCCTCAACTCAAGAAAACCCTGAAATACCCAACATTGTGTTTCAACATCTCTGTGAAGCAGAAATTGGTACATTCACAGGACTACACCAAGAAAATGACAATCTCTGGATCCAAAGTACATTAAATTTTTTTGCACTAGTCAGCTATCCTCAAAGACTCTGGGCTAGTGAAACTGCCTTTCAAGTAACAGACATGGCCTCTTAATTTGTGATTAACTTGTTTGAGAGAAATCATGGTCATAGGAGGGACTGAGATGTATTCAAGAAAGCCTTTCCAGATTTTTTGCCATCAAGGACTCTGAGGTGATGATCATGACGGAACTCAGAACCTTCACAATGATAATAAACAACTCCCTTCTTATAAACCCCAACTTGATAACTCCAATGGCCAGGAATTTACAAGGCCTGCATGCTGCAAACTCTTGAAATCAAATATATAAAATAAATTGTATCTCAAAATAATTGGGAAACGGTAAATTGGGAAAGCAATCAATCAATAGGACAATTGGATAATCTATTGGTTGCAGTAACTTCCATTTGGTGTGGCACCATGTAAATTGGAAGCCAAACACGCCACAGCATGAGCTCAAGCCAAGTGCAGGCCCCTGTGCACGCAAATGTGCACTTTTCTAAACATCAAGATTATTTCAGAAAAGAAGATGCCACTGGGGAAATAGTGGCTCAAGAGTTAGCAAACTGCACAGCTAAGTATAAAGGGGACAAAGGGAAACCTTTATTCATGTTATCATTGCCTTAATAAATTCTTATACACAGCAAGAGCAGTTGTAGTTTGCAGGAATCTATTACATTTTTACAAACTTATTCATCTTATTTGTATCACTTAAAGAATCCAGCCAGTTATATTCCATGCAGTATCAGCAGCCACCAGATCTTCCCTCCTGTTGGTCCCTCCTAAATACCTCCCAGATCAGCAGCATTACCACTCCCATCACTTGGTTCTCCCTCCCTGGTTCAGCTACCCAAGCACCATGCAGGAAACTTCAACCATTTCTCCTACTCAGGTGGTTCTTGTCACGGTAAATTCCATAATGCCAGGAATTATTCATCCAAGTAGGAAGGCTCAAAAAGCCAGAAACTTTTAACAAAATTAACCAATTAACAGAATTAAATCAAACGGTTGATTAAAATGGGTTACAGCTGCTCCAGTTTGCCAGTTTAATCTGAATTCCCCTTGTAAGCTAATGTTGATAAATTGACGTAATTTGAGGGTCACCCAATAGGATCTTAATTATCAGCATGGTCATCTAAGTTGTTCACTCAATAATTCTTTGCAAACTGGACCAGATACTCACTTGACAATGTGGAAGGAATAGGAGCTTAGGATCCAGGCAGTACTGCTTATTCAAATTTTGATATATATTGAATACTTTTCACTGTTTCAACTCTTAAGAGTTGAGTCCTCCCAAAATTTTACTCAATAAAATCAAATATCCCTTGGCCTAACTTTTATTTAAAATGCATCCTGTATTTGTCCTCCTGCGCTACATTCCCTACAATCTAATTCTTAGCCAGATTATTACAGGAAGATGGGGCCCTGCTGTTGGCACTTTGTTGTTGTCTCCGCCTAATGTTAATATAATGCCTGCAAATCTAGGAGTTTCCCCATTGTATCTGAAGCAGAGACACTTTTAACATCTCAATGTCCTGAATTCTATTCTGAAGACTTCTTGATTCTCTCCCAGGCTATTTCTCTTGAGCTCTTTTGGTTAGGGTTAATCATTTTGCTTAACCCTAGTGTATCAGTTGGAAATTTTACAAAACAGTATTTGAAGCTTTGTTGGTGGTTAATCATCAACTCCATGTAGATTTTGGGTGGTGATTCCCCACCACATGGAGACTGCTTCTTACTATCTGACTATTTCTGTCACAGTTGTGGTCTCTGATCTCTAGTGTGAAGGGGATCAAGTCAGCTCTCTCTGCTCAGGGCTTTGGGATTTATTTTGTATTTCCCAGGTTTATAGTTGATATTCAAGGTGTAGTCAGAAAGTTCCAGGGCACAACTAGCTTGTTTTTGGTTTAACTGTCAGGGCTTAAGGAATTAAACCAAATTCTTTTGGTTGATAAGGACCTTCACTGGGAATCCAGTACCACATAGATACTGGTGCCAGTGTTTCAGGGTCTTCATTAAGGCAAACATCTCCTTGTTGTAAATGGGATAGTTTCCTTCTGCAGGCAGCATCTTCTTTGAATAATATGCTACAGGATGTAGCATACCATCTCCTCCTTTCTGAAGAAGGACTCTGCCCACCTAAAGTCAGATGTGTCAGTCTCCGGGGCAAAAGGCTTAGAAGGATTGGGCATGGCCAAGACAGGAGAAGAGGTGAAAGCAAGCTCCAAGGATTCAAAGGTCATGGTGCATTATGGGGTTCATTAAAATGGGACTTTGTCAGAGCATAGTTGCATCAAGGGGAGGGTGATCAGAGAAAAATTTTAGATGAAATCACAACAGTAAATTATCAAATCAGAAAAAATATGACCTTCTTCCTATACTTGGGCGTGGGCCAGGTTTTCACTGTATCTTATTTATCTTGTGCTATAAAAAATCTGCCAGTCTGACTATGTAGCCCAGGAATTCTACCTCAGGCTGGAAAACTCACATTTCTTAAACTTGGTATACAGGCTAGACTGAGAGAGTTTTTCTAGTATCAGAACCAGGTGTCAGAGGTGCTCTTTGTAAGTCTTTCTATAAATGAGGATGTTATCCAAATATGCCACACATAATTGATCAAGGTATTCTCCTAGAATAGTGTTAATCATCCCTTAGAAAGGTTTTGGGGTGTTGCACAACTCAAATGGAATCAAAACGTACTTTTAGAGTTCTTACCTGGTCTTGAAGGCTGGTTTTATTCATTTCCTTCCTTGATTTAGATCTGGTTGAAAGAATCTCTGATATCAATATCTGTGTATACTTGGGCTCCAGTAAGAACATCACATATCCTGTTGGCATTTGGCATTAGGTATCATTTTTTCACTGCAATATTGTCTATCTTTTAATAATTCACACATGGGTAGATTGCTCCATGATTTTTGTCTAAAAACAGCATTAGAGACAAGCAAGGATCTTTGGACACTCAGATGAAGACTTTCTTGGTCATGTCTTTCCAGTATATCTTCAAGGCTACCTGTTCACAGTGATTGTTTCTATAAATGGGTCTGTGGTGAGGTTTGGTTCCAGGTAACAGGTCTATTATGTGGCTATAGATGGAGTGTTTATGTAGTCTGGTGGCCTCTTCTTCACTAAACATGCTGTTCCATTTCTCAAGCAAAGAGGGAGTTTTCTCATGCTGGGTTTCATCTTCATGGTTAGGAGTTGGTTCTTGGTTTCTTGGTTTTTTCAAGGTAAAAGAGAACAATATCAAAGAATTCTGGTCAAATAATGTGACATTCTTCTCACAGTAGTTCAGTATCAGGATGTGTTTTTTGGACCAGTAGTTGTCCAGTATTGGGGGATGGGTAGTTCTTTCAAGAGGATCCGTAATAAAAGGTACTTGTTCTTCCCACTTTCTAAGGGCAGCTCTTGTTCACCTTTGTGGCCCATTTCTGGGGAGATATTTTCCATGGTCACTATTAAACTGCGCTTGAAAGCTGCTAAGCCTATTTTTTAGAGAGGAGTCAATTAAAACCTCCATTTGATTCTTACCATCTAATACGCCTATTTTCACTTGGATAAACTTGTAAAATTGAGAAGAGGTATTTATTTGTGCCAAATTTATAGAGGGGGTGTTTGTCTTGATGCATGCGCTGGTGAGGTATTCTTCTTTGTGGCAATAGAAGCACAACCCATCTTAGTATTTGTGTTGTAATTCTTTGGGGGCATTTAGGGTCAGCTTGTGGTAGAGGTTCTAGTGGTGTGGGTGGGGCCCAAGCTGAGGCTTTCCTGGTTCAGTCCCAACCCTTTTCACAGAAGTAGAAAACCTCTAGGCTTAGCATAAAAGTGGTGGTTTAATAGGTCTTTGAGGGCAGGGTTCACTCCTCTTCTGAATATGATGGTGGCAAGTTCATCTTCCAGCTGGGTATGGATCTTTAATTTCAAGAATTCCTTGATATACTCCTGTATGGAGTGCTGGACTTGCTTGATTTCTAGCAGTGTAGTCAGAGCGTGGTGTTAGGTATATTGGTTTTCACCTGTGGCCATGAGTTTGGTCTCAAATCTGGATTAATTGAGGCAAAATTCAACATCTTTGGTGGTGGTTTTTTCAACCATTCTAGGGCGTCTCCAGAAATCATGACAATCACTCCCAGTACCTTCTTGGTGTTGTTGGAATATGCACTAGTGTTGTCTTGAAAATAAAGACAAATGACAGGCATAGCTCTACAGGCTTTTTCCAAGGTGAGTTTGCCCATCTGCAGCATTATCACCTTGGTTATGGACTGATTTACTATAGCATTCTGGAATTTCAAGTTCAGGTTCTTGGTGTTCTCAATGCCAGGCTTGGCATCCTTGGGTTCTGTGCTGCTCTGTGGTTTAATTGCTAAAGCAATTAAACTGATTACTAGTTTGTAAGCATAGTAAACTGAAATCAATGAAAATAACATACAAGTTGCCCCAAGAGTTAACAATGTCTTGGGGCTCAGGTTATCATAGTTAAAGAAGAATGTATAATGTCATGATACCAAGTACAGGTGTAATAGAGGGGGGCTAAACTAACTAAGTTTGGCTCCCATCCCGGTGAAACAAACCACCAGGATGCCGTCCAGTGGAGGACTGGGACAGCCGCTCAAAGGAGGGGACCACAGAGAGGACACAGGGGACAGCTGAGGGAAGTACATGTTAAATCCCATCAGTACCAAACCAGTGAGCAACCAGGACATACAAGTCGGAGCAGGAGGCAGCACCACAGGGGCCAGGTGGGGTACCAAGTTGTTCTTCTCCAGGCTAAGCAGAGAGGACATCAACATCTCCTTACCCACAGGAGCAGGCAAGGCATAATCAACAGCGTCCAAATCCAGGTTGTTGCAGGTAAAGATCTTGACTATGGCCTCTCCAGAGAATAGAAGTCCACTGGGAATATTCAAGAGGTTAGAGGGGTTGTCTCCCACAAGGCGAGCAGAAGAGGAGATTTTTTTACCACAAATATGGCGCATTGACCACAGGAGCAGCAGGAATGGAGCCAAGGAAAATACTGCAAACTTCAAAACAGGGAGTATCATGGTTGTGATCTCCAAAAATTTTGGATAAGTTTTATGGGATTTATTAAACTGCAAACAATAAAAATGAAGTAAACAGGGGCACCTACAAGCAAGAAAATAGGCAGAA
>QTSX02004052.1:0-14602 GCA_014839935.2 Entomophthora muscae | reverse complement strand
TTGAAGTTATATTTTTAGAGTCCAAATTTTTTGGCTTTTTAATGATCTTTATTATAAATCTTTTTAGTGAAACCCCAGGGGTGATGGAAGCCTGCTAGTATGTGTTCCTGGTCTCATACCTAGTAAAAAGCTGTTGAAAGATGCATACTTGGTTTCTTGGTAAAAATTATTTAGATTTTTTAATGAAAAACATCAGAAATCAATGAGTGTATAAAGTTGAGCAGTGACCGATACCAAAAAACTATGCTAAATAAAAATATTATTCACAGCTTCCACTGTTATTCTTTTCTTTTCTCTGTAAAAATACCTTGGTAGTTCAGTATGTCTTTTTTAAATTTATTTACTATTCTGGTTGTTAAAAAAGATGATTTAATAATATCTAAAGCAAATTTTTTTAACATAAAAATGATAACTTTTATTATGATTACTTTTAATTAGAAAAGTATGAGTGTATGCTTTGTAAATCTCTATTGACTATTATCAAGGCTTTAATAGGAGATTTCATAACAATATGCTTATTTTTGACATTTGGAAGGGAGGTTAATTAAAGTACTTTTAAGAGATGTTGAGATACACAGAACAAACCCAAACATATAACACCAAGTTTTCTCACATAAAAAATCAACAATTTATACATGTTAACAATAAAATTAGCCCACTTAAGATTTGTTTTGTGCATAACTTCTGTGTTAAGCAGTTGGTTTTTGGTTATCTATCTCAACAGCTCTGAAAAGTACTGAATTTTTATCCACATAATGAAACTGCAGCCCTTTTAGATTCTTTATTTTCAGTATATATTTTGAGCTCCAATGGAAATTATAATCCCCCAAATTAATAAAGATCAAGTACATGTTATAAAAATCTCTTTGGTTCCTGAACTTTATTTTGTAGTTTATAGGCTTAATATATTCTTTTTGAAGCACACTTTTTTACTAAGATTTAGTCTTTATTTGTTGGTGACTGCATATTTTATTGATAACATATTGATCTTAATTTACTTTTTAAATATAATTTAAATTCTATGTGGTACTCTGATTTTTGATAAGATAGTGTCTGATTTTGTAGATCTTTTTAGTTATCTAATATGATGTTATTTCAGCCTCATAACATTTGAATTGATTGCATTTTATTTTATTTATGTGGGTTCAGTACTCTCTGGTAAGTTATATTGCTTTTGATTTTAGTAAAATCATAAAGTGAAACTACTATAATATGGTCTAAACTTGATTATTTATGAATTTCTAGTAGATTTATTGTTTATCTCAAAAAATTAATTATTTATAGTAGTCTTTTAAAAGAGAAAACCTCTAATTTTATGAGCAGAAGAAAGGTAAACAGTCTATAGTAGCTATTATATATGACATTAATTAGTTTATGTGGTGCCGGAGTTTTGCAGATGAGGGTAAGTAAAATTATTATAAATGTTCTATTTGGATGAAAAAGATTTTAAGGAGAGACAGGACTTTTTTTCACAGTTAGCCAAAACTTGACTATAATCATTAAAATATGAAGATTAATTAAAAGGTTAATAAGCAAATTATAATTGCTTGGTTGAGAACTTAAAACTAAGTGACTTTAAAATATACTTTTTAATATATATTGATCATATAAAATAAATACCTGTGATATTCTAAAGACAGATAACCAAAAGTTCAAAGGAAGTCAAAGAGATTACTACTCAATAGTAAAAATTTGAATTTGGGTAAAAGAGGCTAGTTGGATCAAAAAACTAAATCAGAGAAACAGTTTTTTTTGTTAAAATATCTGTTTCCTCTGCACCACCTTACCCAACCCTGGATTTGCTGTAGGCAGAAATCTGGGACTTGAAATTAAGGTTAGTAAAAATTAGTGAAAAATGACTTACCAACCCCAAGATCTGCTGCATGGGGAAAGTTTGTGGGTTTTTTAAAAAAAGGTTAGTAATTTATCAAAAAGCTTACCTGGCCCAAGATTGGCTTTGGGATAAAAATCTGTGAGTCCCTAATTAAGTTTTGTAAATTTAGAAAAAATGGCTTACCTAAATCAAAATCTGCTTGTGGGCAAAAGTCTGGTTTTTTCAATCTAGGCTGGTAATTTAGTAAAAAAAAACTTACCACCCTAAGATCTACTGTAGACTAAGTCTATCTAAAAGGATTGAAGGTTAGTAGTTAATTAGGAAATGGTTAACTGATGATATGAAGCTTTAATTTAAAAAGATTTGAGAAAAAAAAAACATTACTTACCAAGCCTTAATCTACTTCGGGGCAAAAATCTGGTTCTAAAATCTAGGTTAGTAAAATTGATTTGCTAAAAATGAATTACCCACCCCAAGATCTGCTATGGACCAAGCTCATCTAAAAGGATTTGAAGAAGGTTAGTAAATTTAATGTAAAGCCTACCCTGAAATGCAGAATCAACTTGAATATTGAATTAAATTAGTTTTTTTAGAATTATTACCTTTAAAAAGCAAAAGTTAGCTTTGAAACTTTTAAAATTAAGCTTACTGTTAATATCCTTGATCCACTATGCTTAAAACAGTTAGTATATATGTATATTTGAAGCTATTTGATTTAAGTGAATCTATAAAAAAGTTAAAGTTAAAAAGTTAATATTGTGTTTAGTGAAGGCTTACCTTGGCTTAGTAAATCTAATCTTATCTGTTTGGCAGAGAAATAGATGTGATTGACCAATAATAGTTGATGAAAGCATTCTAAGCTCCAATGCAGTTATTAGTAAAGTTTTATATCAATTTTGACTCTCTTACCTTTTAGGAAAACAGGACTAAATTCCAAGTCCATTTATATATATTTAGACTTTTATTAACACTCTTTACAGGTAGGGATGCTGTGAGACACTTCAAAGTATCTAACAGCCACGGCTGAACGACAGCGTTATCAACAAACTGAACTGAAATTTAAGCACTTTGTTTTTGTTGTCAGCCACTATTGGGCTTAAAAATAAGTAGATTCTTCCAATTAAAACATATGTAAATAATTTCTCCTACAACTTGAGCGGTTATATATGATCAAGGTAGCCCCTGATAGTAGGATCTAGAGATTGGAAGTCCAAATTATCACAGGTGAGGCTTCTGACCAGATTTTTTTATCAGTGAAGAGAAGGGCATTATTACCACCAGGAAGATCATCAAGCAAGTACAGGAGTTGTGCAGAATTCTCTCTCACAAGATAGGCTGAGAGAAAAATTTGGCCTCAGAAAACTGAAGAAGTTGACCAGATTAGCAGCAAGGCAAAGGCAAGGGTAATGATAGCAAACTTAATCACAAGTAGTAGCATTTTTAAAATATCCAAGAAATTTAGAGTTTTTTGAAGCCAGTGAAACAGGTTAAACCAGATAAAGATAAGCAATCAAGGGTATTCTCAATAAGGATTAGAGCTTTGGAGGGTTTGGTAAGCTTGTGAAGGACTTTAATCATATGATAAATGAATGTAGTTTTAAAAGCAAGCAAAAAAAGGTATTTTTTATTTTATTTAGAAAATTATACTAATCTTAATCTTAAAAATTAAGTTCAAGTTTACTTTATGAAAGCGTAAAGAGGTAAGTGTAAATTGAGTTGGTAACATTAATGATAGCTCACTTAAAGAAACTACTGTAATTAGAGAGAAGAAGGCAAAGGTAATCAAAACTGATATCTTTACTAAGAACTTTAGATAAAGGATCATGAACAGGGGCCTAGAAATAAAACTACTGCAAGTTAAAAACTTTAATTGTTAAGAATTGACAAACAGGGACCCACTGAGGACCTGCTTATCATTTTAAGAGAGGGTTTTCACTTAAAGAGGCCAACATAACTGGTGGAGCCCCCTGATTAGGGGTGGCTAAAATTCTCAGCCCTGTATCAGTAGGGCTGAAAATTTTTGAAGGAATTTTCAAAGTGGCTTTTAATTGGATGGATAGGCTCAGTTAGGTTTTATGAGTTGGTATTAGTACATCTGGGATTGGTTACAACAAATTGTTAGCAACACCTAGTGGCAGCATCTAGCTTGCTTCAACAGCAGGAAGGCTTAGGCTAGCAAAAAAATCTAAACTCATCAGGTTTTTTACAGTTAGCCAGTATGGTTGAAATAATGTTGGAGTGGCTTAGGAGAAATAAGCCAGTACAAATCTTTCATCAATTTTATGAGCCAGATCACCCAAAGAATTCAAAGGCTTGGTGGGATTTTGGGGAAACCTTTTTGACCATCTTGCAAATACCTCATCCTATCAAGAGCCAAAGAAAAAGTAACTTTATAGTAGCCTAAAAACATCATGTGAGGACTGAAAATTTGGTTTCCTGGTTGGACAGTGTCTGACAGGCTCTGACAAGCTTAAGTTGCATTTTAAAGAACATATTTTCATTATGAGATTTTAAGGTATTGGATTAGAAAAGAACACAAAAGAGGTAACTGATTGGCTAAATAGACTGCCCAGTGCCAGCCAAGCCTAACAGAGCTTAGAAATAGCTTTTGGACCCCAGGTTAGGCCCTGTTAGCTCAGAGACAGTGAAATGTTATCTCACACCTGCAATTTTGATATTTGCAAAATCAAAGGAGGGTGCTTGTCACAAGTGACAGTCATCTGCATTTAATTCACAAGACATAACTCTATTTTCAGGATTCAAACCCAAACCACACAGGCCGCCAGCTTGCAGGCTCTGCTACCCAGCCCACATTATTTTGGGCTTGAACCAGGAACAGATTTGAATTCAGAGAAACCTCCAAAACCAACTAATGAGGTGCTTTTTGCAATCAAACTTTGCCCTCTTAGGGATTCTCTTAGCCTAGCCAATAGAAGCACTGACCCAAGGCAATACTCTTGTAATGACTTGGGCCATCACCAATGAAGTGCTGCACAAATTATCCCAAAAACAAGGCTCAACAGATGATGACAAATCCTATGTTTCAAAGAGGGAAATTGAGATTCTTCATCCAAATTCAGCCAATAACATGCCAACAATTTCTGATGCTACTGAAGATCTTCAAACCCTAGTAAATGCTACCACCTGGTCCAAAGAATTTGCAAAAGGTTTTCCATGGCTGATGGGCATACTTATACTCTGGGGCTGCCAGAAAGTTGCCTATTGCCATTTTTGTAATAAAGTGTTATGAACCTCTGGTTCTCTCAGGCCATAGCATAGCTAATTCTAGCACTTTTTTATTTACAGATCAATTTCTCTATCTCTACTCCTTCTACCAGCCAATCCCAAGAAACTGTGGACAAACCACCAAGTTATACTGTCCCCCAGAAGCATCTTACAGCCTGGTACATTTCACAGAATACCCCCAATCCTGCATATTCAGAGTTCACCTGAGAAGAAATTCTAATTTATGGCCCTAAGCCAGAATCAGAGAACATGAACTCATTGGATGTGAAGACACATGTCATATCAAGCAACCATTACTATTCTGGGACAACTATAACTACCTGTCTGCTTATTTAGTGCTGACTCCTCTTGTGACCTTGCGGCCTGCCCATCTGCAAGAAACTGTGATCACTAATAAGTTATCTTAACCTGACTATTTGGCGTCCTCTACATAACACTCACTAAACTACTTGATTTTATAGTGTCCAATAAAGAGACTTGGTTCTTGTTCAGAAAATTGTTCTTTTATATTGTAAAGTCAGCTTCTCTTCTGTGGTGGGCTCTTTCCTCCGGGCCCACGGGCTGTCTGCCAACAAGTTTCCCTGAACCTGCTGCAGGCTGGCTCCTTGCTAGTGTAGGTGTGGCTCTGTTATCTGCAGCTCTTGCCTGGTGATGAGACACATGGTTGATTTCTGCAAAAGCTTATTATTTTCATTTTACAACCATAATGCCATCCTATTATAAACTGTATTCTGTCTTCTCTAAGTACTAAACAGTGTCTTCAAACACTAATAAAAATAATGTTCTTATTAAAAGAATTATGTGGCAAGATCATAAAAAATTCTTTTCTAAGTACTAGCAGATGACTTCAGTTATGTTTTTCAAGTGGTCTATTAATTTCCAGGTTCTTTCCTTGGGGAGAAGTATCTGATCATTTAATCTAATACTGTTGCTTGCAGCAATAGATACAATTATAATGTATGTATTCAACCTTGTGTTCCAGCAATCTCTTCACAAAGATAAACATAAAAGCAGATTTTAGTTTCTGATGTGAGAAAAAGGGTTTATTTTTAACAGAGTAATCACTGAAAACCATTATGTATTTTCCTGGAGTCTGGCAGTTTCAAATGAAAGGCTATTTTACCTACTTGTTTAACAAATTAATGAAGTTTGCTTATTTGATGAGTTAGCTTTTAGCATGAGACATGTAAGAGCACATTTCTGGAATTCAAGTAGACTTTATTGTCAATTTCTAGTAGAATTTCAGGGGTTTGTTTCTTATTAGCAAATGCTTTGTAGGTCTGTGCACATAGGTTAGGTTTTGAAAACAAGGTATCTGGGTCTCATAAATCTGTTTCATCCATGTTCTCCCAACTTTATTAGATTATTGATTACCAATCTTGTGATCTCATATGAGGTCAAATCCGTAGTTATCCTAGAAAAAAGACATTTATGTTAAGGCATAATCTTTACTGTTGTATGTGACTGGGTCATGGGTAGAATGTCTGCTTAGTTGACTTGGTTGGCATCATTATAACATCAGAAATATTGCTTTAAGATCTATTTTTTTATCTCAGTTTATGCATTAGTCTGCGAGTGATACAAGAAGAAAACATATCTCTTGATTCCCAGGTCTTTTATTACCTGGGCCCAGTGATGTGAATTGTGGTTTTTGATAAGTCATTATTTCCTCAGAAATTTCATGTTAGATCAAAATTTTGTTATAAGAGTGATGGTCAGTTTCTGCAGTTGTAAAGTGAGTAGTATTAAGTAAAAAGTGAATAAATTTAGTGGATCAGTATACTGTTATCAGGATTGGGTTGTAATTCTTTGATGGGAAATGTTCTACTATGTAGTTTATGAAAACTGTTTTACAGAACCCACTGGGATGTCTAGAGAACAGATGAGTTTTTCAGGTCTGAACTGTCTAGTCTTGACGTGTTAATAAGTTTTGCATTTTTTAATTTAACTGATGACATCTGTGTCTATCTTAGGCAATAAGTAGTTTCTTTTGATTTTTTGAAGGGGTTTGTAATGCCCTGGGTGACCTGTTAGTTTTGGATTGTGGTAATCTCTTAAGATAAATACTTGCACTGTTTCTTTATATATGTACGTCACAGCTCATACCAGAGTCTGGCTGGACTCCCACAGGGGAGGTGGGCTGGGCCTGAAAGGCCATGTACACAATTGGTGTAATCCTGACAATACAATTCACAGCAGTAGCCAGAGGACGCCAAATTCTAGTATGGGGCACAACCTGATTGGCCAGCCCCAATACTGTAATGTAAACAAACCCCAACTTACTGAAGTCTTGGGCAGAAGGTACATTGGACAAGGGGGAGCAAGAGGAATCTTTTTCATGATAGTCAAAATTGTGCCTCCAGAGTGGCCAGGAAGAAGATCCAGGTGGTGAGGGGGGAAGAACTCCAAGTCAAAGGCACAAGGTGGCTTAACCAAATAAACAGAAGCAGAACCAGGAGGAAACAGATAGGTGCGGTTGTATTGTGTAGTGGATTCACAAGTAAATGCATACAGAATAATTATATTGGTGCAAAAATAAATAATTCCTGCAAGAAAATAATAGGTCCTGGGCATAAAGTTGTTTATTTTATGATGTCAACAGTGAGAAAGGCTACCCCTCCCTCACTACTTACACTTACTGGGAAAAACTTATTCTTTTGTGCCACCAGAGGCCTGGTGGCATCATGTTCAGTGATACTTGTGAAATGGCTTGTAAATTGCGCACTGGGACCTGGAAAGGGAAGGACATTGGCTGTTTTTTTCATGGCTGTGGGTTTGGCTGCAGCATGCCAAGATGCCACAGCTATTATAGAACCTGTGAGCAACTAAGCGCCTGATTGCATGATTGAAAAGTTGCTTTCCCAATTTACCATTTTCTAATAGCAAAGAGATCTGATTTTGTGTTTAATTTTAATGCCAGGGTTTTGCAGCATGTGGGCCTTGTAAACCCCTGGCCATTCACAGTCAGAAAGGGAGGGTTTTTTCTAGAAAGACAGTTGGTAATGCTTTTCATGATGTTGGTTGTTTTATCTCCAGGCAGGCTAGCTGATTTTCTAGGGCATTTTGGGACCTGACAATGTAGATTTTTTTAAAACAACAGTGATATTCTTTGATGAGTATTATTTCTTGCAGAGAGGGCTATTCAATTGTGTGAAGAGTTTGAATATCATGACTTTTTCTTGGCTGTTTTTTGAGCTTCTAGGATGTAAGATTTTTTTGCAACAATCTTCATATAGTTCAGCTGCATTTTTCTGCTTTTAGTGTATAAAAAGATGTGAGTGGTGTGTTTTTGCAACTCAATTGTAGATAAAATCAGGTTGGCTTTTTGCTCAGAGCGTCTGGAACAATATTGACCTTACCAGGTTTGTAATCAATTGTCAAGATATAGCCTGCTAGTTTCAGGGTCCATCTAGATTGTCTTTAGTTTAGTTGTCTGGGCTTGAAAAAGTATATCAGGGTTTTTGATCTTTCAAGATCTTTACTGGGTGTTTGGCTTTGCATAAGTATCTACATCAGTGTTTAAGATTCTTTATAATTGCAAGCATCTTCATATTGTATACTGGGTAATTTAATCTAGTAGTAATTACCTTAGAATCATATGCTAAAGGATGTAGCATACTATTTTCTTCTTTCCGAAGAATCACCTCTCCTAACACAAATTCAGAAGCATCTGTTTTTAGGATGAAGAGCTTGGTGTGAATAGGCATTGTAAAGATAAAGACAGTAGTAAACACTTTCTTCAGGGCTTAAAACACAATAATGTAGTTTTTCAGGATACCAACTGTTGATGAGAGCACTATTTGACACAAGCAGCAGGACTGTAGACCAGAAGATAAGGTATACTATAGGATGGAAGCCAACTTGATAATGTAGGATAATGATCAACCAAACAAGGACCAAGAACCAGAACTGGGTACCATAGAGTCCACAAAGCCTGTCAAAGTAATATAAAATACTCCAAACAGCCGGGTGATAGTGACATCAGTTCAGCAAAAAAAATTGTTCAGGAAATTAGGTTGCAGGGTTAGAAGAGTCATTGGTACTAGGTAAGCATGCAGATAACTATACTTATTGTGAAATAGTCTGGGCTAACCTGTGTATCTTTTTTCTTTGCAGTTTTAGGTTTCTGGAGTTCTGGTTCTTGCCAGGGAAGTTGAAAATTAGTATGTTTTTCTAGGATAAACTCAGAGTAGGATGGATTTGAAGGGGTACTCAGTAAAATGTACGGGTCTAAAGAGTAATCTAACTGGGCAGAATAACATAGGTAATGAGGCTGCAAGATCTTTGGTAGAATTGGTGGGAACCTTTGAGTCTATGAGACTGAAGTTTGGATGGTAAAATACTAGAGCTAGATAGGGTAAAAATTGTGTGAATCAAAGGTCTATTTAACTTTATTATTGGAATGACAATACTCTCATTCTCAACATTGCTGGAAGTTTATGCTACCAATTTTGGCATCTTCAGAAATGGCGGGCTTTAGGTCCATGAGCATTCTATCATTGCAAAATTGGCACTTCAGTTGGTTCTCAGGGGCAGCTAATTCTGTATTGGCTAGTGCTGGTGAATAGATGCAATGTTCTATTTTCTGACTTCTATTCTCAATATCACACAGCCCAGCCAAATGCATTTCAGTTTGGACACCAGGGATGGGTACTGGCTGACACTTATTGGGGGAAGAGATTTCAGGTTAAACTGAAACTTCTTTTAGGCAGCTGCAGCTGCATAGATTTGGGACTTTGGTGGGGCACCCTTTGTTGTGAACTCATTCTTACTTGGGAAATCTTGGCTTTGTGGGAAGATCATCAAATAGCCTTCTGATTTAAACCTAAAAAATGCAGGCAGTCAGGCTCTTGACTCTCTGGGCTGGTGAGCTGCAGATTGCAAGGGCCAGGGTTTGATTCCTGCTTTCAACTTTTGTTCATTATTAGAAAAAAATTCATTTGTGACACAGTTAGATGACCATTTAAATAGAACCTTATCTGAACATAGACATGTCAACAAAAGAGTGATCAGAGAAAACCTTTATAAAATTTCTACATAGTTTGCTAGTTCTAGAAAACTTCTGATGCTTTTTTGACAAGTAAAAGTGTATCAGAATGTAACAGCATTCACTTTGTCTTGTGTCATGGCAAAGCTGCCAGTTCAAACAACATAACTGTCACAGCCCAGGTCACTCTCAGAAGAGCCTTTAGTTGAGAGAAAAGGTCTGGCATGAAAAGCCCAGTAGATGACAGAAGTCATCTTCATCACATAATTTGCAGTAGTAGCCCAAGGACAACATACTTTCATGTGAGGAATAACTTGTTCAGCAAGTCCTATCATAGTAAGATAGGCAAACCCAAGCTTATTGTAATCCATATGATGAGATGATAGTGTCAAGGAACCAACCCTGTTCTTCCGGCTTGCTAGCATTTGGGAACTGGCAGGTTGCGGACTGAATGAGCAGAGCCCACCAAATGATTGGTGCTAGCTTAATGAGGTAGGACATCAACTTGCCCACCCATAATCACAGGCCAGTGCTTGGGACAATAATGTTTATTACTCCAATGAGAGTAATGAGTATAATCTCTAATAACTTATTGGTATATTTCAGAGAAAGCTCAGCGGCAGATGCAGGCATTGGTTTGGGGGTGACAGGTGGTTCCATGTCTAATTGATAAGCAGGAAGGAAGTTGTATTTATCTCTGAACAGGAAGGGTTCAGTAAGATGTCAAGGACCCTTCTGGCTGTATCTGGTTAACTCTTTAGTTTGGGCCAAGAGATTCCAAGCTAATATGTTGTCTGAGGTATAATTCTTGTACTCAGGCTTCAGGGGTATTCCACAAAATAGACAGGACCAAATGGAGCACCTGGCAGACAATATGTAGCTGGCAGGTTGGCAGGAGAATCAGATGATTTTTTGAGTTAGCTAGAAGATGACAAGGATGAAATACGGCAACAATTAGGAAACCCAATATTGCATAACCTTTATTTAAAAACTAGGTGGTTGCCCCGTCCAAGGACAGAATTAAAGTTGAATTTAATAAATCAATTAAATTTATTTTATTGTCTTTTTAGGCTTGTAGTACTTATTGCATGTTTAATTAAAATTTTATTTGAGTGCTTTATCAAAAAGTAATTTCAATTATATTTATTTAAATTTAAAATTAAAATTGTATACTCCAAATATAAATAAAAACTAAACCTAAATAAGTATAGTATCACTATTAAGTTTAGTAAGGCTAAACTAATGATTTTAAAATCATATATAACCGCTCGAGTTGTAGGAGAAATTATTTACATCTGTTTTGCTTGAAAGAACTTACCTTCTTTTAAGTCCAACTAAAACTGATAACAAATACAAAAGCCTATAAAATAGTTTGGTTTAATGGATAATGCTGCCGCTCAAGGGGTTGTTAGACACTTTGAAGTGTCTCTCACCATCCTTCCTGTGGCAGTGATAATAAAAGTAAAAATATATAAAACTGGACTTAATTTAGTCATGTTTGCCTAAAAGGTAAGAGAGTCAAAAATGATATAAAACTTTACTAATAATGATTGGAGCTTAGAATGCTTTCATCAACTATTATTGGTCAATCCAATCTATTTCCCACCAAACAGATAAGATTAGATTTACTAAGCCAAGGTAAGCCATCACTAAACACAGTACTAACTTTTCAATTTTAACACTGTAAATTTACTTCAAATAAAGGTAAGCTTTGAAATATATATATAATATTCACTGTTTTAAACATAGTAGATCAGGGATTTTAAAGGTAATAATGTTTTTAAAAGTTTGAAGCTAACATTAATTTAAAAAGATATTTAAAAGGTATAAGGTTGTTAAAAAACTAATCAGTTGGAGATTGAAATCAAAGCTGAATTCAAGTAAGCATTTTGCCCAATTTACTAACCTCCTTTCTTTTTAAAAGGACCTCCACCCCAAAGAAGATTAAGTTTAAGTAAGCTTCTTTATACCTATAGTTAACTTGTAAGATTACAAAAACCAGATTTTTGCCCTGAAGTAGATCTTGGGTTGGTAAGTATTGTTTTGATTAACTAATATTTTTAGCTAAGCTTGTTTCAGGTAAATCATTTCACTCAATTCTACTAACCTTCCTCTCTTTTAGGTTGACTTAGTTCACAGCAGATCTTGGGGTGGGTAAGTTATCTTTGCCAAAATTTACTAACCTGGATTAGAAAACTCAGATTTTTGCCTTGAAGCAGATCTTGGTTTTGATGGTGAATTTGCTAATTAATTGCATTTTTTTTAAAAATGCCCAGTTTTCTACTGCAGCAAATCTTGGGCTGGGTAAGCTTTTTACTAACTTACTAACCCTTTTTTATAAAAATGCACAAAATTTTCCTTCTGCAGCAGATCAGGGATTAGGGTAAAGTCATCTTTTCCAAACTACTAACCCTTATTTCAAAACTCCAGATTTCTTTCTTCAAACAGCAGATCCTGGGGTGGAATTTTTTTTAGATTAAAAAGATATTTTACTAAAAAATGTTTGTCTAATTTAGTTTTTTGATCCAATAGCTCTTTTACCGAAATTCAACTTTTCACTACCAAGTTAATCTCATTTGACTTTATTGCTTTAAACTTTCATTCGCTATATCTTTGTATTTAGTTTTATTTTATTTTATAAGTTAATAAATACTAAAATACCTATTCAAGATTACTTTCAGATTTTAGTGATTCTCTACGAAGAAATACAATTTTATGGCAAAAACTTACAATTAATCTTCATATTTTAGATTATAAAATCGTTTGTCTTGTCATAAAAACAAGAGTGTCTATTTCTACTAAAATCTTTCTGCCAAATAGAACATTTATAGTAGTATACATTTTACTTTATCTGCAGAAGACTTTATATATAAACTACTTTAAATATCATATATAGTAGCTACTATAGATCTTTTAACTTTCATCTGCTCATAAAATTAGAGGGTTCCTCTTTTAAAACAACCAACATAATTAATTAAGTTTCTGAGATAACAAAAATATATTAGAAATTCATAAATAATCAATTTTTAAACCATACTACAATGGCTTCATTTTATGATGTTTTCTGCTAAAATCAAAAACAATAACTTACCAGAGGGTACTGAACACACAAAAATAAAATGCAATCAAATTAAATGCTATGAAAATGAAATAACAACACATTAGATTACTAAAAAGAGATCTACAAAATCAAACAGTAATCTTGTCGGGAGGGAATAATAGATATCAAAATCAGAGTTATCACATGTGAATCATCAGACTAAAAGACTTGTAATTCATAGTAGTGGTGTACTATAAAAGAATATATTAAGCCTATAACCCACAAAATAATTGTTCTCAAACAATTATTTTGTAGTTTATAGGCTTAATATATTCTTTTTATAAGACTGTCTTTTACTAAGATACAGTCTTTAGTTGTTGGTGACTGCATATTTTATTTATTAACATACTGACATCAATTTCTTTTTTACATGTATGTAATTCTATGGGATACTTTGATTTTTGATATCATTATTCCCTATTTTTGATAAGATAATTGTTCTGATTTTTTGTAGAACTCTTTGAGTGTATCTAATGTGTTGTTATTTCATTTTCATAGTATTTAATTTGATTGCATTTTATTTTTTATATGTTCAGCAATCCTCTGTGCTAACAATTCTCTTTGATTTTGTAAATATCACAAAGAAAAGCTTTCATTGTAGTATGGTTTAAAAATTGATTAGTTTCATGTTCTTGTGAATGTGTTTTTGCTATGTCTGTAAATTTATCATCTATGTTGGACAATGAAAGAGGAACCTCTAATTTTACTGGGATAGAATAATTAAAAGATCTATAGTAGCTACTAGTACATGATATTTAAAGTAGTTTATGTGGTGCTAAAGTTCTGCAGATGGGGTGAAATAAAATTACTATAAATGTTCTATTTGGGTGAAAAAGATTTAGTAGAGTCAGGACACTCTTGTTTTTTATAATAAGACAAAACTTGACTATAACACCTAAAATATGAAGATTAATTAGAAGTTTTTTAAGCAAATTATATTTTCTTGGTAGAGAACTTAAAACTAAGTAACTTTGAAATATGCATTTTAGTATTTATTAATCATATAAAAATAAAATAAAACTTAAATACAAAGATATAGCTAATGAAAGTTTAAAGCAATAAAGTCAAATGAGACTACTTAATAGTAAAAAGTTGAATTTGGGTAAAAAAGAGCTAGTTGGATCAAAAAACTAATTTAGACAAACAGTTTTTTAGTAAAATATCTGTTTAATCTAAAAAATTACCCACCCCAGGATCTGCTGTAGGAAGAAATCTGGAGTTTGAAATTAAGGTTAGTAGTTTGGAAAAGATGACTTACCTAATCCTGATCTGCTTAGGGCACCAGCAGCTATAAAAAGGTTGTGTTAGAAAAGCCACCAGCCCAGCATTTGTCAGAGGGAGGAACTGGGCATTTAAAAAAAATGTAATTAATTAGCAATTAATACCAAACCAAGATCTAGTTTCAGGGCAAAAATTCATTTTCTTAATCCAGGTT
>QTSX02004051.1:0-14685 GCA_014839935.2 Entomophthora muscae | reverse complement strand
CTCATCTGAGTTGCCTGCAAAAGTGATTTGAAATTTGGACCAAAGGATTTGACAATCCTGCATTTTTATGTTCAGGTTCTGAATTACAGTATTATGACTTTAATATATTAAGTGGATTGGTGGCTAACAGCAATCCAATAATTTAAGTGTGAGTTACTATGTACTTTACTATAGAATTTATTATTAAAAATAATGTTGACAATTGGAAATATGTTTATTTTCTCGTGATCATCCACTGGGGTGAATTTAAGAAAATTAGAGTGACACAATCAAGCCTAAATCACTATGCCACCTCCTATTGAGGATGTTGTAAGTGGCAAAGTTGACACTTTACCTTTTTCATACCTAAAGAGAACTTATTAAAAACTTTACTTAAGTGTAATAGTAAAATATCATATTCCCACCCCCAAATCATTATTTTTCATAAAGAAATACTTAACTTTGATTATTTTTCAACCTATTTTCATATATTTTTTAATTTTATTATATGAACAAAAACATACAGAGAATGGTTAACATTTGCTAGCCCACATAAATTTAATTAAGCATACTATGAAAAAACATAGTAAATTTTCAAGAAAACACCAACAGTGTTAATGTTGTCAATAATAATGTCTACAACTTTTCTAATCTTCAGTGAGAATTCAGCTTTTTACCAATCATCACTCATAATGTTGACACTTTTTGTTTCTCACATATGAAACTTTATGTTTTACATAATAAAAGCATCTGATTTTTTGATATGTTGTATTTTAAACTTTTTATACTCATAATTCTCTAATTTTAAAATAAAATTATATATAAATACTAATAATTTTTACATAAATCTCTTAACTTTTTAACTTTTTATTTAAAACTATAATAAAATAAAAACTACACAAATATTTTAAAATTTTAAATGCCAATAAAAGCCATATAAATTTTACTTTTTATATATTTTAGTTTTTAAGTTGTTTTGTTTTTTGTTTTTGTTTTTAAATACAAAGCTTTGAATAAAGCTTGTAGCTTATTATTTTAAGGACAAGAACACCCCAAAGCAACAAAAGAGTACAAAGTGTCCCTCAAGGCCCCAAGACTCCAAAGAAAAAGCCTTCCTCATCAAATAAGGCTACTCCTAAGCCCTCTGGGCCCTCTCCCAAAGAAGAGCCTATACTCCACTGGGGGAGAGGAAACTGATGGTTTACTTACTGACCACAGTTTCTATAACTCTGCTTCAGACAAGGAGCCTACCAAGAAGCGGCACCAGGCCAAGAAGTCCCTTCCCAATGATAAGTCTCCTACAAATGAAGAGCACCCAAGACAAGCCCATTTCTGCTCCCCTCACCAAACTCCCCTCCTTTCAGTTCATCAGGGGATGACTCTGACGCCTGCCCTGATTACTTCTCTGGCTTTTGCCATGCTTCTACTGGCCCCTGGGACCCTCTGTTGGCCCATAATATCTACAATGTTGATGGCAAATTCAAGGTTCTTTTCACCTTGCCCAAATACTCCTATCATGAGTGTGAAGAGTGGGCTGGCCATGGTAGTCAATGGTTACATTTTCAGCTGCAACAAAGCCAACCAGGGCTTCAAGAGCCGCCACTACACCTGTGAGGACCGCACCTGCCCAGTGCGGCTCAACACCTGAACGCTGGGACTTAGTACAAACCGTGGGGTAGAGCACACTTGCATAATGCCCAACACCACCATAGCCCACACTCCTAAAGTGATACATTGTCCAGGTCATGCCCACTTAAAAAGACCTTTCCCCAAGACAGCTGGCTGTGCTTGCTTGCAAGTACTTCTCCCTAATCAACTTGAAGAGGGTTCCAACCCATAGTCAGCTGGTGAAATTTGTTAGTGATAGGTGTCAAGCCACCAATCCCCTGGCCAAGAGCCCACTACCATTGAACACCTGGTCCTCACAAATGCCCTCAAAAAACTGAAGATGATGAGATGTTCCTGCTCCATGATAATGGGCAGGAAGTGGAGGATAGGATTATAGCCTATACCACAGCTCCAAAACCTGGAGCAGCTTAACACTGCTACCACCTGACTTTGTGATGGCACATTTGCTACTTGCCCCTCTCTCTTCAAGCAGCTTTGGGTCCTGCATGGGCAGTTTAATGACCAGGTCATCTGCCTTGTGTTCTTTTCTCCTTCCTGGTGCCAAGACTGAAGTCTACACCAGAGCCTCAAGATTGTCCGGGATGCTTTGAGCTCCCTTCCTGCCAACAAGCTCCCCCTCCCACCCACGCCACAAGAGCCAATCCCTCCTCTTCTGAGGGAAGGATGAGTTTGCCCAGGCCGCTGAGCAGCTAGCTTATGTGCTCTCACTTGGCCAAAGTGATTATAATGGACTTTGAGCTTGCTCAGTTTCAAGCCTTTTAAGCCACCTTTTAGTGGGGAAGTACAGGGCTGCTTCTTCCATTTTAGGCAGGCCCTCATCAAGCATCTTAAGGCAAAAAGGAACTCTTTGAGAAGTATTTAAACAACGGTAAAGGGAAGTGTCACTTTGCCTAAAACAAGTTTGCTGCCTTGAATTTTGTTCAGCAGAGCATACTGGGCTTGGCTTTGAGGCCCTCCTGGAGGATGCTTATATCAAGAAGCACTCCACCATTTTCAAGGGCTTCCTTGGATTACTTTGAGCGCCAATGGGTAGGAAAGAAGGTGACTGCCTGGAGAGGAAAAGGGGCCACAGAACCATGGAACTATAAGAACGCCTGTCTTAAGGGAGAGATGAATACCATTTCCAGCCTGAGGTGTGGCATAAACACCTTAAGGTGAAGTTTGGTCCAACCCTAAGTACAACAAGTTCTTCCTCAAGCTGTGGGAGGAGCAGGCCTGGAATGTCTCTAAGTTTTGTGACCTTGCCAACCAGGTGGCCCCCAAGAAGAGAAAGATTAAGGAGAAGGACTATCAGGAGGACGTTCAAAAGATGGTGAGAAAGAAGTATAAGGTGGGAGAAATCAGAAAATACCTCAAGATGTAGCAACTGCTCTTGCTTGTGGCTTCAATTAGCCCAGTAAACTTTGCTTTGCCTGGATACTTTTTACTTTTGATTTTTATATCTTTTTATTTTTTTGGATAGTACTAATCTTTTTTGTCAGGGCCCAGAATGGGCCAGACAAAACCCTATGTTGCATAGGTTTAAAGCCTGCAATCAAGCAACTGCGCAACCAAACAATTGTGTTTTTGATCACGCAGATTAACCAAAGAGAAACTTTAACCCCAAGTGGGGAATCAAACCCTGGTCAAGGCCAGCCCTGGGGGCATTTTGAAACCGCTCCAAAGCCAAGCAAAAAAGATTTTAATTGATCTATACCCTCTGAAATCCAGGAATGGGGACTTGGGTTTCCAAATGGCCCAAAATTCCCCTGCCAGCTTTCCCAGGGCAAAAAAAAGGATCCATCTAACTGAAAAACCAAGAGTCACCAATGGAGCCCAACTCAAGGATAATTTATTGACAGCCAATAAGGAGTTGCCAGTAAGTTTAATTGCAGTTTCCCAGCAAGATATAGCTGGAAATACTGGCAACCCCTTTCCTTGTTGACATCTTCATCTAATAAACTTTTGTTGTTTAATTCACACTGAGCATTTATACTTTTCAGGGGTTTATTAAATTATCACAAATTTTATACTGCTGGTGCTTTCAAACAGAGAGTACTTCCAGTACCAATGCCAGTGCTGGGAAACAGAGCAACTTCTAGCTGCCTTCAACCAACCACCACCAGCATTTACCCCATCTCCTAGAGTGCTGGACCAAGAAATAATTCCTGCTTCTGCACCACGCCTCACCTTTCCTGGTGTTCCTCTGCTCCAACAACTTGCTGAGCAAGACTGATCATGAGCGCCGCCACAGGAGAACTTCATCTTGTTCCTTCTGCTTCTTCATATGATTAAAGTAAGCTTGGGTTTGCCTACTTGACCATGCTGGGACTCACTGAGCAAGTGATACCCCACATGGGAGTGTGGCGTCCTTGGGCTACAGCTGCCAATTATGTGATGTGGATGGCCCCTGTCATCTACTGGGCCTTCCAGGCTCAACCCTTCCCCTTGACTGAAGGTTCCCCTGGGAGTCACCCAGGCCATGACATTTTTAGGTATAAATGGTAAGTTTCAGATACAGTTTCAATGTGATTTAGTAAGAAATATCTTATATTTTGTTAATTTATCTTTAAGGTATGTTTTTTTCAGTTATGCTTATATAAAATTTATAAATTGAAGATAGAGTTTTCTTATTTTATATTTATTATGATATATTGAATATCTTGATTTTTGGTTCATTAGAATTTTAATTTTTATGGGAATAAAAAATAATTTTATAATAAAGAGTGTAATTTACATAGTAAATTGAAAAATACTTGCTTATATCACTTTATTCTTATTACTTATGGTATTTTTTATTGCATTTTTTAACTCTCTGAGATCATTTTAGTATAATAATGTATTTAAATTTTTTTATTAAAAATCTTCAGGTTAAAGTGTTTTGTTAACTAAAAAAGTGCCAACATCCAGGAGACAACATTATGTAAAACTGGGTTGTCACTTTACTATAGTGTTGACATTAAAAGTGTCAACATTATTAGTGTCAACATGGTCACTGTCAGCATTATTAGTGTTGACATGGGAACTGTTGCTGGGGCATCTTCAAAATAATAGCAAAATATTAAATTGATAGCTTTTCTTGGGCTTTTTCAGTAACCTTTTGGATAAATATTCAGACATAATTTGGTAGAATTTCCCAAGCATTTGGCAGGAATTGGAGTAGAGGCCTAAGAGGGAGGCATAACTTTACAATATCAGTCTTGAAAAATCTACATGAGGAATTTCAAAAGTTTCTATTTCTTATTTAATTTTTTATAAGCTTATAAAAAGTGTGATTAACTTTAAAAAGTCAATTTTTAATTTCCTTGCTTTTAATTTGAGAAACTTAGTAAAACATAATGAATAAAATATTGATTTTTTGCAAAAATTTAATATTAAGTGGACATAGTTTTTTAGTACCTTTTTGCATTTTGATTTGACTACTTTTTGATTTCTGCACCCATTAAGAAACTATATGTAAGAATTTTATAAAAAATTTATGAGATAAAAATTTATTTTTTAAAATTTTTAGGGCTTATAGTAGTAATTTACATTAATATTTAAACAAAACAAATTAAAAAATTTGCCTAAAGGTAAAAAAGCTTTTTTGGCTCTTGATTTCTTTTTTTACAAATATAATTTTTTTAATTTCAATGTGTCAAATAATAAATTGAAGATTTTTTTGCACTTTTTATTTTGTTGTCTATATTCAAAGAGGTTACATAAATTCTATTTTAAAAGCCAGATTAAATTAAGGTGTGTTTTAAATTGCATCAATTTGGGCACTGTCAGAAAATTGCAGACCTTGGTATTTTATCATCGGCCAGATGATATCCTAAGTCTTCTAACATTAGGAAAGTACAGAGAACCTGTGACTTTGGTGTAACCTTTGGCCTGGAATATTTTTTTGCCATCAGAAGTAGCAAGTCTGACAGGGCCCAAGGCCCAAAGGATTTGGGACAGTTCTTCCTACTTCTGGATATAGGTTCATAAGTTGTTGTCTCTATATTTTACTATATGGTTTAATACTGTATGGCAACAGTATGATCTTTTGCTCTCCACTCTATTAGAATTGAACTAGGGAAAGGGTTTGAAATATCAACTCTTTATTAGAAGACTGATATTGAGGCTGGTCCAGCTGCTTGTGTTTATTTGAGTTAGCTCTGGCCCAACCTTGAGTGTGTGCGGTTTGTGACAGAAGCTTGCTTGACGACTTCCACAGCTCAGTATCCTTTCTGAAGCTGTGCAACTATCCCTCAATCTGAGCGGAGTAGCTGTGAACCTGGACCACGTTCCAAGTGGCTAGCTAGCCTGACTGGCTACTAGTTGGTGGAGATGATTCTTCACTTAATCAGAGCTGCTCTAATACAATAGGCTCACAGCCTTTTATCTTAGAGTGTTTGGCCTGACGGCCCAGTCTATTTTGGGCTCTTCTAGAAGTGTTTCAGATGATAGCCCATATTATGGCCCAGTATATTTTAGGCTCTTCTAGAAGCGTTTCAGATGGCCCTTATGATGGCCCTTGTTCTAGACTGTAATTAAAGTTTAGAATAGTAATTATATATAGGAAGCATATTTGAGATGGTTGTTGAGGTGGACTAATTAATAGCACAATATCTGCATGTTTCACTATTAATTAGGAATAGGGATTTTGCAATTGCCAGGATATGATTTGATCATTTGAATCCATTTATTCCACAAACCTGCGGCCCGCATTAATTTGTTGAAACCATTCTCAAGAGTGATTAACTGCTGGCCCGCGTTATTGGGCTAAAACCATTATTAAGATTAATTAACTGCTAGCCCGCATTATTTTGTTGAATCCATTAATTAGTCAATATTCAGAAATCCTGACAGGAACGTTGGACTTGGTTTTTCAATTTTAGCTATTAGTAAAAAGATTTTTAAAAAGTTAAATTTAAGGAAAAGATTAGATTTTTTGAGAAAATTTTTATTGAAAAAAAGTGCAGAGATCAAAAATCCATTGATTTGAATATCAATCTCCATACTTTGACTTAGGCACTTGCCTGCCAACTAAAAAATACGTCATCATGACTATGAAAACACTTTAAAAAAAAATTTGAACAACAAAAAAATATAAAAAACAACAATTTTTTAAAAATTCTATCATAGGCTTAAAAACCTCAGAATTTCAAGTCTGCACAAAAAAGTGGGTCAATTAGAAGCAACAAGGGTGCAAGTCTAAAGTCAAAATATACCCCAAACAGCTACTACCCACAAATCTATGATATATACTTTAATAGATGCATATAACAGTCTTAAACACCAAAGAAAAGCAAAATAAAAGTAGAAGATAAATAGAGAGAATACAAAGAAGAATTTATTGAGAAAGGATCAAAAATTGGTTGAAAGAGCAACAAAGATGGCCTAGAGATGCTCAAGCTTAATATCCTTGAGATAGTATACAAGAACCACTCTGTTGATCCAGTATATTTTTTCACTGCCTTGGTCTGCTTGGCGAGGTCCTTATTCTTTATCCCAGTCTTGAAGAAGTGCAGAGTGGCCTGTTGGGGTTTAAGGTGAATAAGAATCTTATTGCTCTGGGGTTTATTAACCTGGACCCCTTGTAGCAAATTGTCTATGCTGCCTTCAAGGAAAGATATGATCTTGACTAACCCATCTTTGACCTGCTTAAAGCAGCCCCACTGGATCAGTCACCGCCTTTTGGATACAGTGTGCTCCCTGGAAGATGCCAACCCATTGAGTTTTGAAACACTCAATAAAGAGTATAAAGGCTGCCTGGTTAGCAAAACGTAAGGGTGGCAGAGGAGAGTTTTACATAAGACATTTGCTTCTTCCTTTCTAACTAGGGAAAGGGCAGCAAAGAAGTTGAAGATGTCTTTGGTCTCTTTGGTCTCTTCTTACATTGATAAGCTCATTCAGATCTGAACATCTCTGAAGGTGGCAACATAATGCTTACCAGAAGTGGCAGTAGCATCCCCAGGGAAGCTCTCCATGACTTAACCAAGCATTGGCCTGAGCCTATTTGAATCCAACTCCAGATATTCATGGTAGGGAAGGCTTTCTGGCTTCTTCTTGGTTGGGGTGAGAGCATCTTATTCTTGAGATGGCTTTCTTCTTGCTCCCTCTGGCCTCCTTGGGCTCCTCTTTGGTGGTTGGGAGGATCTCATCCAACTGGCCTTCATAATTTAAAGAGCTTAGACATAAGTTTCCTGCTTCTTATTTGGGAGGAAAAGAAGACCAGGGGAAGAACTAAATCTCCCACCTGCCTGTGAATGTTCCAAAGTTGGTTAAATTGCTTTGGGCATGTTGCCGTCATTATGGAGGAGGAATCTCTCTTCACAACAAGATAGCTTTGTTCCTCTTCAAGATCAATTGATTGATGGAGGTAGCATTGATGCCTTAAGTGCTTAGAGCATACCCCTAATCAGTAGGTATCTCTGTAGTTTGGAGGTGTCACTAACAGAGGCAAGTTGGGAGCTATTAAAATTGAGGAGGGCATCATTTAACACCTCAGTGGAGGGTTTGTCCTTTGTGGTGATAATAACTTGACAAAGAAACCAGCAGATGAGTAGATCAGAGGATCAAAAAGCTCACTTCATTCATGGCATATAGTTAAGTCTTGAACCTAGTTGCTATAAAATATGCAGCTGGGTGCTGACTTTTACAAATAGTTAGCATAATACTTCCTTATCTTAGTACTATACCTGTTGTGGTATAGTGACAGCCTGGATAAGGACAGAAAATATAATAAGATAACAAGAAAAAATGGTATTTATTAAGATAGTGGTGGGCTTATATAGCGAAGGCAGGGGAACTACCACCAGGGGTTCAGAGGCACCAGACAAAGGACTTACTAAATTAAGTAGAGGAAAGAGACACACCAGAAAGAGCTGCACAAGAAAACAACCAGTTTTACATGCCTTGCTTAATGGAGGCAAGTGGCATTAATTTTGCTGCCCTATTAATAACTTCAGAAGTGAAGCCCACCAGATGTGCTGAATGGTTTGAAAATCCGTTTTATAGGCGTTTTAAAGTGTATATCAATTGTTTATCCATGAGTTAATAGGAAAATCTTGTGATTGCGCTAGCGTTCTGTTGTTCTGGATCTGTGGCATCTGGTATGTTTAATCCATTAAGATCTGCAACAACCATTGTTACTGATGATCATATTGATGGAAGGGGAGAACTTGGCCTCAGATTCTGTAGGGGGTTCTCTGGGTCACAACTGTCAAACACTTTCTTCTAAAGTTGCTAAAGAGTTGGATTTACAGGTGTCAGCTTCAGCAGTGCGGCCTATTTGCTTTTCAGCATTCCAATTGATGTCCTTGGTTAGTCACCATAGTGAGAGTTCAGCTAGGCGCAAAGTCAGAGAAGGGCCTACCAAAAGACAAGGGCAGAATTGCTCATTGACAAAGTCAATTAATTTGGTCATTTCGAAAGTCTGTGTCTTGACCATTGTGATACTGCTTCATATTGTCAAGCCTATTGGCTAGAGCAATCAGCTCTCTAGCATAATAGATACAGGGCTGTTCAGGCATTCCTGGGCAGCAGCATTCATCTCAGAGGTCTGGCAAACTGATGGCTTTTGTGACAACTGCTTGTAGCACCAAGATTTGTTGTTGGAGTGCAGCCAACTGGGTGGTAACTACTGCCACTTGAGGATCAGGTTGGGGTGTAGCTTATAGAGGTGCTTGGCTTTATGTAGTGGCGCGTAACTCATGGATAGCTTCCCATAACTCTTTCTCTTGTCTCACCAGATCTTGTAGAAGGGTGACCACCAGCAGGGGATTGGTTTAACTTATCCATGCAAGCTTGAAATCCCTGTATAATAGTAATTGCAGCAGCCTTTTCCCATATCAATTCATCCTGCATGTCTTGCATACTTTTTGAGGAAACCTCAGCTAAGTGTTGCTGTTGCTCAGCAGTATGGACACATAATTCATTGAGTTGTACCAGAAACTGCTCAAAGTCAGTGAATTGGGTGTTAAGGGCAGAGTCAACCTGGGCCAGCCAGGGTTGTTGTAGCTAGTGGAACTCATGAAGGTGTTCATAAAAGTATTCAGGGACAGAAGAATGCAGGTACTTGATAGACTTAGTTAATTGAGCTTGGGAGATAATTGAATCTCTCTGATTATCAGACACTAGGAAGAACAGGAAGTATACCCACTGTTGATAGGCAGAGAACTGCTCTCAATGGTTAGAAACAGAGGCACAAAGAGAAGAAATTTTATGGATGTGGAGCCCCAGTACAATCTGATGATAGACCAAGGCAGGTTGGACAAAGGACAAGGGTAAGCAAGAAGCAGAGTCAGCTGCTGAAAGGAGATAATGCAGTAATACAAGGAGCAACAATCATCTTTTAATATTCTGTAGATTTGAACTGGACTTGTTGGTTAGGGGTGGCTCCATCACAGGCTAATCCAAGGTCCACTGAAGTGATTTGGTCTAAATCAGGAATATGCAGCAGATACACAACAAGACAGGGGCCATTGGCCAAGTTCAGATCAGTAGGAGTGATAGGCAGGTTAGTAATGGTCTTCTTCCATAGGAGGGCTGGAAACTTCAGGCAAAGACAGGTCCTGAATTGGCTGAGATGAGGGACCAGAGAAGGTAGTTTCAAAGGGAGTAACTAAGGGGCTTATAGCCCCTGTAGTGAGCATCATTTTTGCTATGTGCTTGGGCGCAATCAAGGGACACAACAGGAAATCCTAATGGTAGGATTGGGTTCATAATAAGTCTTAGTTTAGTCTTCATGGATGAATAAGTAATTTACATTAAGGCCCTGGGAATAATAATTATCAGAAATCTCCTCTAGACTAGACTAGGGAGATGGCACCAAAGTATAAAAATAAACACAAAGAAAGAGTGTAAATAGAACTTAATTTTATTGGGTGAATCTAAATGATTCTTATATGGTGATTGTTTACCGCAAAATATTAGAAGGACAGTTAGATCACTGGCCACTCTCATAAGTGGGTTGATGATCAATCAGTTTACCAGTCGGAACGTGAATGAATCATTCACCTGATTTGGAGTAAACCCCATTTCAAGGAGAGAAAGGGAACTGAAGGATTCCACACTCAAAATGTGATCTCATCAAAGGCAAAATTGATAATGTATGAATATTGGGATTCATGACATAGTCTAATATCAATCTTCCCCTTTTATTATACTTGTATTTCTCAGAAGTATCATGGCAATAATGATTTTACTGTTTGGTCTATTAAAAACTGTCAGCCTATATAGCTGATACCCATAGCTATGGTAAACTAGCTGTGGGTATGGCTCCAAACCTAGGAAGCAGGACTTTGGATGTGAGTTTAAAATGGGCCTTTTCATTTAGCGAAGAGTTGACCAGTTTAAAAACTGTATTGTAGCTGGGGTTTATTGGCCGTGGGCAAGAAAAGAGGAAAGTTGTGGGAATTAAATATTTCTTTGCTTTTAAGAGTTCAGCTAGAATGGATTATATTATAAATTAACAGCATAAACTCTATTTATTGCCAAGTAGACGCCGAGACCTTACACTAGTTTTATATCCACAAAAAGGATTCAGTTTAGCTTATGATTTATGGGGAGTTGGGATTATTAAAAGAAAAGATTCTGCGGCGAATAGGAATTCTGGGGCGGAGGTGAAGCGTTTGGATGGTTTGAAGAGCAATTGCAGGCAAGTGAGTTGTTTCAGAGGATAGTCAGGGATTTGATTGAGCGTTCAATTCAAAAGGGTGGGTTCATTTGGGAATTATGTATGTGTAATGCATGCATTTTTGTCAAAGTAATTTTAAAGGAGGCTTATCTTATTAAGTTGTAAAAGTGAGCTGACAAGCAAGTAAATGTTTTGATAGACTATTGGCAGTCGGCCCAATCTACAAATTAGGCCAATCCCTGCAATTTCCTAATCGTAAGATAACTGGTCAATGTAACAGTAGATCGGCAGGGGAATGGATAGAAATAGAACATGGCCTGAGAAATATTGCCAATGACGAGTCCTGAACTTGGTTTAGACGACTCCGAATCGAGTTCTAGGAAAGCTGAAGAAGCATGTGAACTCAAGGCAGTTTGAGTATTTTGTGCTGTGGTTGACGCTGGCGTATATGGCGTGCTCCTTTTTGACATTTATAAGAGGTATATTATTATGAATGCTCTAAAAAACAAGGTCTTTCTTTGAACCACCGCAAGACTGGGTTGTATGGTAAAATCGATATCATGCTGGTAGTGATGAACTACGTTAAGCTGAGCATGTCGGTGATATTCTTCTTGGAGATTGTAATGCGCATACATGCGGCAGGCGTACGCAATTGGTTTAACATTTGGAGCAGCATCGACTTGGGTGTCGTTGTTATTTGTATGACAGTTGAATTATTAGCAGTGATTCTGCACAACATGCACTTTATCCGCTATGACTGGTTGTTCGTGTGCTTCCGCGTGTGGTACGGAGTGCGCATGGTTCGGTCAATCAACCACCTCAAGGAGGCCTCGGAAGAGAAAGCCATCCAGCGTGATGCGGAGATGCTCAAGAAGTGTGCCATCCTTATCCTGGAAAAGCAGAAAGAGGTCGGGAGATCTGGAGAAGGATCTGGATCAGATGAATAAGCTGATCAAAGAAAAGTGAGAGCAAACAGATTAAGAAACCTATCTCCGCAGGAAAGGATCCAAGTAACCCTATGCTCAAAGGCTGCCCCAACGAGCAAATGTACCACTTTAAGATTTAATCTTAAACCCCCGAATTTAATTAAAGAAGCATGTCAATGTCAAATCCACAAACTTAATTGTGATTGAAATTCACAAATTAAACCAATTAATCCTTTGAACGCCCCATTTTAACCTTAAAATATAAAGTCATAAGTAAATTAAATCCATACATTAAAAATACATCAATTCGTTAGGAAGGAGATGCTTCAGTCAACCCTGGCTAGCTTACGGCTCTGTGTTGCAACAGCCAAAACGCGATCGCCAAAAACTATTAATTTAAAATAACTCTTTGGCTTTAGTGCCCAAGCCTGAAGCTGGCCGCAGCTAGGGCTGCAGCGAATTAAAAACGCAATTATTACAGCATTTGCTGAAAGTGTCACATCCAAACTGTCTTTTTGGATTCCCTCATATCAAGGGAATCCGAAATTTAAAAAAAAAAATGGTTGCCGATGGCTTTCTTTTTTCTGGAAAAGCCAAATTATATATATATTTGAATCAGAATTAAATTCAAACTCTTATATTTTATAATTTTAAAATTTGAAAGAATAAATTTTTTAGTTTAAAAAAAAAACAAAAAATACCCTCATGTAGATGTACAGCTAAGATCCCGGAAAAAAACATAGCAAAGACAGTTTTCCAGAATTATTTCTGGGCCTGAAAGATGGCTGCTTTATAAAAAAGCAGCCATTCATCTCAGATCCTCTGCAGCCCTAGCCGCAGCTGGTCGGAGCTTGGACAAAGCTGCCCAGGCCAGGAAGCAGCTGATAAAAAAGTTAAAAATTTTTGAGCCTCTTCCTTTGACTTAATTCTACTATGTCTACTCATGGATAGATTTTTTGAATTTAAACTGGTCAATTTTTTCATCAGAACTAAAGGCAAGCTTATAAATCAAAAGTACAGAGATCATAAGCCACAAATCAAAGCCTTTTTACTATGCACTTTTTTTATAAAAAAATGCCCAAAATAAGTCCTCTAAAATGATATAGTAGCTCTTGCACCAGTGGAGATAATAAAATAGCTCAGCCTAGAAAAAAAAAGCAGGTGCTATTGTAAAATATACCGTCTATTAATAAGAATTTGAATATTAATATGTGCTATGGCACAAGCATATAATAAACTACACATGCACAAAAATAACTTATAAAGGTCAAGATACACCAATTTTAAATTTATTTCATTTGCATTTAGTTCCTCCATGATTATATTTCAAACAGTTAAGTCTGTTCAGAAGCTATTGTCCCAAAATCTATGGCTAATTCCTCTCAAGAAAAGAATTCCCTGGAAACCAACATGATTAATGAATCATAAGTGGTACACTTAGCACACATATATGTTGTATAGGGATCAAGCATTTTGAATCCTAAGCTGAACATTACTTGGACAAGCCCCATGACTTCCATGGCTTACATGGTCAGTATGTAGCTTCTATTATACTATAAATACTCCTCTTTTATATCAAATAAAAGTATCATGATCTTCTTAGTTTTCCTTTTTGTCTTGTTTCATATACTTCCAAGAAGTATATACTTTCAGCCAAGCTATATAAAACCCCTCTTCACATTTGATAAAGGACATTTTATCTTTGTAAACCCCCTGGTTTTATTAGTGTAGAGCATAAACTTCTTAGAAGTATAATAAACAAATAAAGGGGGGAAATTAAGATAATGATACTATTATTGATATGAGTTTAGAGCATTATATAGTATTATGAGAAGCCACATGCTGTTCATGTATGTCATGGTAGTCATGGGGCTTGTCCAAGTAGTGTTCCACTTAGGAATTGAAAGTTTTAATCCCTGTATTAGATGGGCAATCAATAATGATACCACCAACTTAATGATTAGTCAGAGAACCCACTCAGGGAATCCACTTTCCAAAGAGAGAGGTGATTGAAGATGTTGCAACTTCCCCCTGGGGTGCTGGAAAAGCAGAGCCTTAGGAATTTTCTTTAAAATTGTCAGGGATTTTTCTTGATATTGATCCAGTTTGGCGTTGGATACAGGTGATTGTGAGCTACGTTGTGCTGTTCTTGCTTTGCAAAGTTAGAGTTGGTCATAGTGCATACATGTTACAGTAGAAAATCAAATGGAAGGGATAGTGCGTCCACACGTAAAACCAGAAACAAGCAAAGAACTGCAGCCAAACCCTTGAAAGAAATAGACAACTGAAATGCTGTCATAGACAAAAAATAAGTCAAAGCTAGGGTTGCCCAAATAGTCCTGGTGAATCTTGGACCTACCTCTATTTTCCCCAAATAATTATGACAAGAAAATTATGTGTTATACTTTATTTGGGGATGGCAGCGCTCAACCCGCTGGTTGCCAAAAGTTTGCAAATTATGATGTCATTGACTTGAATTCCAATGCAGGACCTTCAACTGCAGAAAATATTCTTGCCAGCTAATCAGATGCCACAGAACCCCCTCCTCTCCCATCCTGATCTCCC
>QTSX02004050.1:0-14733 GCA_014839935.2 Entomophthora muscae | reverse complement strand
CTGTCAGGATTGACAATTCATTACCCCAGGAAACCCAGGCCCAAGGGTGGGATTTGAACCCTGAACCTACATTTCTGCGGGCCGCTGGGCCCATGGACCAAGGGCCCGCCTGCCTGCGTTTTTTAGGATTGAGCTCCTGCAAGCTGAGGCTCCCGCTAAGTCCCAAAGCCAGAATACCTGCACCAGCTTGACCATGGTGGCGCCCAAAGAGGAGCCTCTCAAATTGCCTAATAGAGAAATATGAGATAACCCTCTGTAATTCATGGTTTAAGAGTCCTCATCAGCCAACCAATCAGCCTTCTGCCAAAGATAAACTGGGCTTTAGGGGTGACCCCATCAAATCTGTAAAAGAATCAAAAAATAGAGTGACCAAATTAGGTTCCCCAATGAGAGAGCACCAGCTGGGTGCTGTTTGCCGCTCCCACACCTGGGTACCTCTGCCTTCCACCCACTCCCAATATTTTGATTAAACCCTGATGAAAAATACTACTGTTTGGAGGCGGAATGCTATATCTGCCTATAGATTCTGCTCTCAAACATATGCCATTTTTAAATAAAGGTTATGTTACTTTGACTCTTACAGCTATTGCCGTATTTTTTATTTGCTGTCTATCAATTCAGTTCAAGATCTCCTGCCCTCCTTCCTCACTGCCTGCAGTTTTCTGTCTATCTGGTGCACCCTTTGGGCCCGTTCACTTCACTGATTTGCCCAAATATAAGGATTATACACCAGAGAAAATCCTCAAACTTGACCCGCTAGCCTGCATCCAATCCGCTATAGATACAACTGCCAAGGCCTGTGGATATTCTCCACCCCAAAACTATTTAGAGGAAAATTCAATTATCTCCTGGCCTACAATATCTATATGAAACCACCCGTAACACCCAAACCAATGCCAGCCTCTTCACCTGACCTTTCAACCAACCATACCAGGAAGCTTTTGGAATAGTGTACATTGCCCTCACAGGGGTGGTGAACACCATTGTACCAGCTGCCGGCCCGTGGTCTTGGGTGGGGAAGTCTGCTTCCTACCTTCTAAAGTTAGCTCCTCTCTTGTGGTGGGCCCTGCCTGCAAAAACCTTAGCCCAAGTTATCCTTGGAAACGGCAGGCCAGCCGCCCAAGACTGGGTCCCTGACAGTTCTGCTACACTGATTTTGGCGCAAAATTAATCAGCCCCTCTTACCAATTTGGCTTGGTACTTTTAAAGCAGTTGAAAATTTATTTGGTTTATCCTCATCATCTATCTTTAAACAGTTCTTCTCATCACTTTATTCTTACATTATCTAGAAACCCTCTGAAATGCTGCACATTGATATGTTATTTTTGATTTTCTCAAATGGCGTCCAAAATTTTATCCTACCCCTCTGTCACCATCTGGTTTCTGTTGGCCACCACTTTCCATCTTGATGTGCTCATTTGGATCACAGTGAAATGGGGTGTTGTAACCAGTTTGCGCCTTTACCAATTCTTTTGGTGCATCTGGTGCCTTAGTTGGCCCTCTTTTTTCCCGCACCCCAATCTCAGCCTCCCGCCAAATTCTCCCGCAAGCTAGCCCGCATCTTGGGTGGCCCCAACACAGTTTCCCTCTTCTCTGCGCAGGCCTTGCACCATTGCATCACTTTTGCCATGCGCCTCCTCCCCAAACCAGCTTGCCGCTGGCTGATGGAAAATGTTTTCCAAAATCCCAGCCTCTTAGAAAATATGTCGCCCATTTCTGGAGCTCTTGCAGCTGCTGATGACCAGCTTGCCCCCTGGCCTACTTACCTTTCATTCTTGCGTCAGGGCTCCCAGCTGCTTGGCAAATTTTCAACTTGCTTTCAAGAAGTGGCTGCTGACTTTATCTTATCTGAGTCAGCCAAAGTTGCTGCTCTGAAAGTAGCACTTGATTCAACTGGCGCCAACCTTCCGCCCTGGTTGAATCAATCAGCTTTGAGCTTACTCTTTGGGCTTCTCTGAAGCCGTAAACGTGTTGCTCTTGTCCCCCAGATCAAGCCTGCCCTCTACACACAATCTGTCTTCTTCACCTGCTGAATCTTCATTGAAAAATAACCACAATGCAACCACTAAGCAATCCTCATCAATTGCACAAGAAAAATCCAAAGTTACCAAATATGAGCTGAAGAGAGTTGGCCCACCTCAGCCACAGTCTAACTTGGTTTCTAACCTTTGTATTTTGGACACTGCTAACTGTGATCCCCATGCTCCAAGAATGTCCCTCATAGACAGTGGGGACGCTTTGGCTACCCACGTGTTGCCACAAAATTTGTTCTTGCCCTTTAGTCAGCCTCAATTGACTATTGGGGGCATGGTGAGTCCCCCAGTTGTTTTTCAGATGATTCACTTTTTGCTTATGAACTTAGCCCTTCCCAATCTGGTACTGTTGCCATGAGAGTTGACCAGGATGTCCCCACCTACCCTGGAAGATTTACGCTGTTGAATATCCTAGGTGCCCTTAACTTGTCTCTTGCGTCCAGGATTGAAGATCCCATGACCATTTTTGACACTGACCCCCTGGGTTTAGAGTCCCCTCTTTCACTTGTCCCCACAATGACTTCCTCTGATTTAATCAATAAAGAGTTTTCTGGGTATTTCTTGCTTTTGGTTTACTTCTCCTACTGCATGCCTTTGCTTTAAGTTCATACATTGGTGGACACTGGCGCCAAAGTCAATTTCATCAGCATTGGCTTGACCAAAAAGTTAGGTCTGGACTTGTACCCTGGGGGATTGATTAAAGGAGGGAACTCTATCATGTTTTGATCCTTGAAAGTATTCAGACCTATAGTCTTTAAAGTAGGAAATCATACCTTTACCAAGAGGTTTTGCACAGTCAAGAACTTGGTTTACCCTGTCATCTTGGATATTGGTTGGTGGAGAAAATATGATGTTTTGTCTCACCTTAAATCAAACTCCCTCATCCTTACCCCTTTCCCAGGAGTCTCATTTTTCCTCCCTCTTCTGGACTTCACACTCTGTGAGGATAATACTGGCTTAGCCCTATGTGACCAAGTTGTGTTGCCTGCACCCCCATCCTCCGCCCCTGTGTTGACCATCTAGCAGAGGTATTTGACCCCATGAGGGCTAATAGACTGCCTAAGCACTCGCAATTTGACTTTTCCTTCCAACTCACAGTGGATCTGGTGAAGATCAACTCCTTGATATGCCCACTCACTTTGAAGAAAGAAGAGGCACTTGAATCTTGGATTGAAAAGATGCTCCCAAAGAGGTGGATAGTTCCTTCCACCTCCCCAGTATGCGCTTCCCTGTTGTTTGTGGAGAAAGCTGATGGCTCCCTACGTCTGTGAATTGACTACAGCCTCCTAAATAATGTGACAGTATCTGACTCCTACCCCACTCCGTTGGAATCACAAATTTCAAGGTTTGTTGAGAAGGCTAGAGTCTTTTCAAAGCTGGACTGTATGATGCCTTTAATCAGGTGCACATTAAAGAAGGCCAGGAATGACTGAAAGCCTTTTGTTGCAGAAGAGGCATATTTCAGTTCAATGTCATGCCCTTTGGCTTGAAGAACGCTCCAGCTTGCTTTCAGCAATTAATTGATGCCACTCTAGGTGATTTATTGGATACATGCGCGGTGGCATACACGGACAACATTCTGGCCTACTTCCCCAACAAGGAGTCACACAAATTCCATCTTGCTCAAGTCCTTCAGAAGTTGTTGGATGCTGACTTAACAATCAAGTTAAGCAAGTGAGGATTTTTTCAAGAGTCAGTATCATTTCTGGGAAACATAATCCTCAAGGATGGCCACTCCATAATGCCAATGAGGAGGCAGCTATCAGGGATTGGAAGACCCCCAGCACAATCACAGAACTGAGAAGCTTCCTGGGCACATGCACGTTCCTTAAAAAGTTCACCCCCACCTCTCTGAATAAAGCAGCCTCTCTCTACAAGGCAGCTGCTCTGAAGGTGTTCACTTGGTCTAAAGAATGCAACAACACCTTTGAATCTATCAAAGTCTTATTTTTTAAGCCCTACCCCTAAGGGCAGGCTTCTTAGGATTTTATTTGTTTTTGCTTTTATTTTAATCTTTCATCTATTTTTTTAATATTTAAAATTTTGATTTAAAGAGTTAATAATTGATTACTTAAAGATTTTACCTTGTTTTACATCAATTTGCGTTCAGATTGCTGTTGTTGTTGTAGTCTTCTTTCAGCTATTATATTAGCTTATATATTTTCTACTTTAAAGTTAGAGAATTTTAATTTTTGCTTACCTTTGAAACTCCTGGTTACGGAGTTGCTGCTTTCCCCCCAGCTTCACATTGCAGATCTATTTTCAAACTGGTCTTCTGTTTCTCCTTTCTTTTCCTGGTCATCTCCAAACTTTCCCAGTTGCTCCTCTTCTTGGCTGTTTCCTTCCTGGCTATCAATCTTCAACTGGAAAGGCTTTTTTCTTTATAAATAAAGAGCTTTGAAGAGTAGGCTTTAAGCCAAAATTCCAAGTGATTTCTATCCTTCAAATCTTTACCAAATTTTAACTTAAGATCTTATTTTTTTTAGAAACTTATACATTTTTATTGAAATCCATTTTGAAGTTTAGTCTTTCTTTTCTCTTACAAATGAACCTTGTAAAACAACAAGCCTTAGGCTTGTTGTATCCATTATTTTTCCTTAAGGAATCTTTCAATAGTTATATGTATCAATTTGCTGATGGAGAATATCCAAATATTGACATTCCCTTAGTTACAAATTGTTCACTATTAAACACCTTATTTTATCTTCTTTGCTTAGTATTCTTAAATTCAATTACTCCTTTTGTAACCCAATATAGGTTTGTAGCAGGGTTCTGTAAGATTATTTTACAGACAGTTCCTACATTTTTATACCTTTTAAATTTGAATCCTAATTCCTTGCACGCTCTAGTTTATAACCTTGCGCCATTATGGGCAAGACCTTACATTTTTTTTTTGGCGCCGGTGCTACAACACACAGATCACAACCACCTGTTCATCTTAGCTTGCAATGCCTCCAACTTTGCAATAGCAGCTGCCCTTCTCCAAGAAGGGTCCAATGGATTAGAACACCCTGTGGGATACTTCTTCCGGAAGATGACTCCCAAAGAGTTGAATTATATGATCTACAATAAAGAACTCATGGCAGTAGTTGAAGGTTTAGCCCATTAGAGACACCAATTGCAGGGTGCAAGACATGGGGTCACAGTGTGAACCAACCACAAAGCTCTCTTGTATTGCCACGCCCCTGCCTCCTTACCCCTCGCCAATCTAGGCGGTCCATTTAACTAGCCTGCTTCAGGTTCTCCTATGAATTCATCAACATCAAGGACAACCACCTAGCTGAAGCACCAAGCCGGAATCCAGCCTTCTACCCAGACCCCTCTGATGCCTGTGAATGGAACACACACACAATGATTCCCAACAAGCAGGTGAAAAGGGATCTGTACCCTCCTGTTGTCCTAGCAGCACTATTTACCCCAACTGCTACCCCTCCTGAAATGCCTGATAACACTAGTAAAGACCTCATCTCCCCTCTGTCTCAAACAAGTTCCCCACCCACTACAGGCCTGCCTGACAACACCTTCCTCAACCCTCAACTTGCAGCACCTAACAAGAAAGCACAACCTCTCCATGGCCAAATTCTCCTAGCTCAGCCCCTGTCTGCCTCTTACCCAAAACTGATCAAGCTTGCCTTAGATAACAGGAGCTCCACACCCCAAGGATACCAAGAGAACAAGGGTGTACTACTTCACCAAGGTGTGTGGTGGGTTTCAGAAGGTCCCCTTTGTTGGCAAGTTATCCAGGTCCACCATGAATAACTAGCAGCGGGCCACCCAGGCAAAGCAAAAACAATTGAGCTGATTTGTTGCTCATACAGTTAGAAAGGCATAACAGCTGATGTGGCTTGGTATACCAAAGATTGCTTAACCTGCTGCAGAGCTAAACCAAGCAGACTTGCTAAGGAAGGCCTCCTAGTCCCCCACAAGAGGCTGATGGTCCCTGGACGTCTATTTCAGTGGATTTCATAGTACGGCTCCCCCCTCTAGAGGATACAACACCATCATGGTGGTGGTAATCTTCTTCACTAAGTTCTCCCACTTCATCCCATGTGATACCAAAGTAACATCAGTTCACACAGTCTGCCTTTTCTTTGACAATGTGTTCACACTACACAGCCTCCCTCAAGAAATAATCAGTGACCACGGGCCTCAGTTCATAGCCCAGTTTTACAAAGGTTTGATGGAGAACTTAGGGATACAGCCATGTTGCTCAAACACATTCCACCCTCAGTCTGATAGGAAGACAAAACACATGAATCAGACTATGGAGACCTATCTTAAGTGTTACTCAACCTCACACCATGAAAATTGGGCTGACCTCCTCCCCCTGGCACAGTTTTCATACAAAAATTCCACCCACACATCAACAGGAGTCTCACCTTTTTATGCATCATACAGCTACAACCCTGCATTTAATGTGGGTCCTTGCCCTGCATCTTTGACTTAGGCTGCAAACAACTGCTCTACCCAAATCAGGGAAGTCCAGGCAGAGATGAAGCTTACTTTGGCGTCTTCTGTGAGAGTTTACAAGGAGTATGCAGATTGTAAGAGAAGGGAAGGTCCATCTTACCAACCTGTAGACTTAATAATGCTAGACACCTGGAACATCTGCCTCAAAGTTGCATGCCAAAAACTAGGCCCAAAGAGGATTGGTCCATTCAAGGTCACTAAAAAAAGTTGGTCCAGCAGCGTACCATCTCAACCTACCCGCCACTATCTCCATCTACCCTGTATTTCATGAATCCCTCCTAACCCAATACAACGGCCCCGCTCTCTCTCACCCTGAACCTCTGCTAGTGGACAGAGACCTCAAATATGAAGTTGAAGCTATTGTGAGCTCAAAATTCCATAAAAAAATCCCTCCAATACCTCATAGTGTGGAAAGGTTTCCCGGAGTCTGACTATAGCTAGGTCTCACCCAAAGAATGTGGCCACTGCTCCCAGCTGATAAAAGAATACCACGCTAAGTTCCCTAATGCCCCTGGCCCTCTATCTAAACCAAAAGACACCTCAGAAGTCCCCATCCTCTGCGCCATGAAGTTACCAAACCCCCATAAGAACTACTCCCTAGCTAATGTTACATCCAGTGGCATCCCCCCGTCAAAAGAGAAGAGGGTGATGTTACAGTAGAAAATCAGATGGAAGGGATAGTACGCCCTCACAAAACCAGAAACTAGCAAAGAACTGCCGCCAAACCCTTGAAAGAAATAGATGACTTAAATGCTGTTATTGACAAAAAAATGGGTCAAAACTGGGGTCACTAAAATAGCCCTAGAAAATCTGAACATGCCTTATTTTTATCCAAATAATTATGACAAGAAAATTATGTGTTATATGCTATTTGGAGATGACTGCGCTCAAACTGCTGGTTGCCTGAATATTTTAGATTATGATGTCATCAACATAAATTCCAATGCAGGACCTCCCACTGCTGAAAATATTCTTGCCAACCAATCAGATGTCAATAAACCCCACCACCCCCATCCTGGAAGCACCTTAATACTTTCCCCATTCCACTCTAGAAACTTGTTTCTAGATAGCTTATTATCACTAAGAAAATAAAATCATCTGATTCTCCAAAACCCTATTATGCTTGACTACTTGGGCCTTCTGGTCCTAATTGTTGATAGTCTAATTGCCTCCTTTTTGACGCTGGCTAAAGAGTCTCTCACTGTGCAGTGGCCCACCCTGTAACTGGCTTTGCAACCATTGTACTTCTCTGATTTACCTCTCAAAATACTGTTCCTCATTTCTGTGCTCATGTCAGCGTTCCGCTACACTGATTTCAGCGCAAAATTAATCAGCCCCTCCTAACAATTTGGCTTGGTACTTTTAAAGCAGTTGACAATTTATTTGATTTATCCTCATCATCTATCTTTAAACAGTTCTTCTTGCCACTTTATTCTTACAGCTTATCTCATCAGCGTATTGGTGGCATCTAGCCTGCAGTTTATGCATGTGCAAGTTTGGTTACCCTATCAACTGGGTTTTTGCATCATACATTATTCTTCTAAACGACCTTCTATATTGATAATAGAATTTGATGTGTCTCCAAGCGCAAATGTTTGGCGTTAGCCATCTTGCATGATTATTCTTGGACATTTTGTCTTATTGGCTGGATAACGTTCTGTGGTTGTGGCCTGGAATCATCAAGCCTGTTTACTCAGGTTCAATCCAATGAGAAGACCATTCTCAGATCAGGATCAATCTTTGGAGTAATAATCAATGTACTGATTAGCCAAGGCCAGGAGCGGGACCAGCTGATGCTTCTTTAAGCTTGCCAGCTACATGGCAGTTGGCTGTCTAACCAATCAGCCAGGGGATAATGGTCAAGTCTATTATATTATTCTGGGGCCTTGAAAAGCTCCTATCCACCAGATTTTACATCATATCCTTTTTGAGTTCATTCTGGCTTTTCTTGAAGAGGGAGTGACTCTTTTGTCAATATCCCTAAGAGTTTTGTCAGCCCTGTCTTATGACTTCTTCAGGCCCACAAACAGCTTGCCAAAGAATGGCTTTTTTACCCCCCACTGACTTGAAAAAGTGATAATGTTGTCCTTTCAGGACAGAGGTAGTCTTTATACTCTCAGTCAGGAAAGATCTCACTACCTCCAGCCAATTTTGTTCTTCTCAGGCACTTATCTCTTCTTCACAAATATTCCCAGTCCACTATTTCTTGAAGTAGCCTATAAATCCAGACATTGGTTTCCAGTTGACCACATTCTATTCATTCACATTCAGGAGCTTCAATGCCTTCAAGATATCATCCTTTTTCAGAAGCATATTGCAGGGTACCTTTCAACAACCTGCTTGATAATCCATGATATATACTTTTTTAATAAATATCCTTGAATGCCATCATCTTTATAAGGCAGGATTTGCAAGAATGTACCAGGAACTCCATTTTTACTATATTGGCAAAATTTCAGAATCTGGTCCTTTCAATCATTTTAATTCCTTAAACACACTATTTTTTTATAATAAAACCCCATTTTCACTCTCTTTGTGTTCCCTGACATCTTTAAACCCTATTTCAATCTGAAGAAGATTTAAAGTTAATTATTATTTTAAAAAGATTGCTTTTTTAACTATCATTATTACCTATTTGAGCTTTGGTGTCAAGCTGGAATCCAATTATGGGGTTTGGGTCAATTCATCTTCTCCTGACTTTATGTTTAAAGCAATCAAATATTACACTTTACTTATGATTGTATCTGATTGGTCCATTTATATTGAAAACATAAATTTCCATACTTTGAATAATGTCAATAACTTAACGACATGGTCTGAACTCACAAACCACTATGCTACCTGCTAACAGAAACTAGGCTAGCTTTATTTAAGCTTAAGATGGATCCAAGAACTCCTACTCTTGCCTTCTAGCCCATGGTTAAGGCACGAGCCCTATTTTATTAGATAAACCATGATCTATACTTTTAAGTGGTTCTCTCTCTGAAAAAGCTGTTTTATCATCTCAAGCCCCCCATAAGTTTTAGTAACCAAGGTTAATCCCAGGAGCTTAACACCAATATTCAATATAAGCATCCTTTCTCTATCAACATTATTGATAGCTTGGTTCTTTCCAGATTGAATTATTTGTTTTCCTACTCCATTCTGTCATCTTGAGCTTGACCCAAACTCCTCCCCCCTATTATCAAGGGAGGATTTACATTTCACCTTAAGATTCACATCCTTGCTACCTTAAACTTTGCTCCTCATAATCAGAGGGTTGAGACTGAGCAGCTGAACTTATCTCCTACTTAGCACCACTCTGCTGAAGGCCTTAGCCATGATCAGGTTAAGTATGATACCAATTATTGAGGGCAGAAAGTACTTATGGATAATTTACTTCTTCATATCCACAATAAGACCCTGCTTTTGCTTGAACCTGTAAATCCACTGCCACCCTTGGCCTTGTATCAAACTGTTTTCCCCCGCCACACCAAAAAAGGGCCAAAAGGTAACAGCCAAGCCACTTAATTCTCTAGGAGATTTAGCCCATACTGTTGATGAGATATTTGTTCTGGCCTACCCTGCAGATCCCCTGGCTTTGGTTGCCCCGGCCTGGGAAGAAACACTGATTAATTTGGACTGTTTATTGTCATGGTGTTGTCCTCTCTTAAAAATTATCAGAAACACCTAATCAAATGATGCCACATCAACAACCAGAAAGTCAAGTGAATCCCAAATGCCTGGGATGGCCTCTAGCCAATCAGGTGGGGCCGCAGAAATTAGCTTGAAACCTTCCAGTGCCCCTGACCTTGGCCAGCAAAATTTCTCTTCCAGCCAATCAAATGCAAGCCAGAATAGTCATGTGATCATTCCTTAGTAACTCACCCCTTTTAACAATGCCAGGGGACTTTGTGTCCCCTGCTTGTCAATTCTCAAATTATTAAACCCTGTAATTTGTTACTAAACTTTGTCATTTTTTGTTAAGTTGTTGACTCTCTCTATTGGAGTCTTCCTTGATCCTAAAACAAAGTGTTAGTTGTTTTTGCCATATACCTTACCTTGCGCTGTCCTATTCAAACCTGGTCATCTTTTTAAAGCCCTTTTACTTAGGCTTTTCACTTAGTTGTTATGCTGTCAGGATACCAGGAGTACCGTGGAGCTCCAGCAGGTGAGGAAGGAGTCAAAGCAGGTACTGGCATGGCCCACCAGATGATGGGATCTAACTTTACCAGGTAGGAAAGGGCCTTCCCAGCCACAGCCCAAGGTCTAGCTGCTGGCAAGGCAGAGTCAATCAATCCCATGAGCGCAAGGTAAAGCACTCCCAGGAATTGACTACTCTGGCTAGTGGCGTCAGAAATGGGTGGGGTTGAGATGGTCAGTTTGGATGTTGGGGGTGGTTCCACGGGGACCAGGTAAGCAGCAAGATTTTTGTACTTCCTGTTGAAGATCAAAGGGTAGATGGTGATTGCTTTGCTGTCACAGACAATTTGGTAGGGCTCCTTGGGTGCGTTTGGGCGGGTGTACCACTGCAAGTCTTCCAAGGTCCAGGGTTTGTGGTCAGGATTTGGGGGATACTCAGTGAAATGCACAGGGCCAAATGGTGTGTTGGGTGGATAGTAGTAGTCAAAGGCTTTGGTTTTGTCAACTGGAGTCTGGCTATCTATCCCAGTAGATGGATACTGACGCTTGGGTGTATGCAGATGGAAGAGTATCAAAAATAGGTATGGAAACAGATTGGTGAACCAAAGGTTCATAACAACTTTATTTGGTAAGGATGACAATATAGAACTTTTTCAGGTGCTTCTGGTTTATATACTTACTCACATGCAGGTGCCTCTGGGTATTTTTCTGATGCTATCTGTGTGGCAAGGCTTGGCATCTCAGGTTCTGCTGTTTGGTTGGCTGCTTCATGGTTATTTTTGGGGTTTTCAGGAACAGTTGTTTGGCTTTTTGATGGTCCATCTTGGCTTGGCTGGTCATTGATTTTGGCAGGTTTGGCTTCTGGGGTTTTGGGGTTTTTCCAATTTGATCACCATTTTTGGACTGGCTTGACAGGCTCTCTTGAGCCCAAAGAACTTGATTAAAAAAGGGGTCCCCAATTGGGGACCCCAAATTACTTAATGGAGGGTGGGCTTGATCTGGGTTTACTGGGCAGCTAAAAATAGCCTGCCCAGGCCCAGCCAAACCCACCAAGGCTTGAGCGTAGCTTTTGGGGCCCAAAGCAGGCCCCTCAGCTACCACCAGGGTGGGAATGGTTCCTGCACCTGGATTTGCTTCAAAAAGCAAAAATCCAGGTGCAGGCAAATCTCCCCTGCCTGCTAGCCCCGCCTGGTGGCTAGGAGCGGGTTCAATTCCCACCTGGGGCCTTGAAACTGTTACTTTTGTAACATACACCTATAGTTTACGCTTTAAAAACTACTGTTTAAATCCTAGATTTAACTTAAAGCTCTTTATAAAACTTACTTCTATTTTAAGATTTTGATTAAATTCATTGATTTTGAACCCGTTCTCTTTATTTACGCCTGCCAAGCTATCCAAAACCATTGCCAAGGCCCCCAAGTGTTTTCTGCTTCCTCCCAACTACTTTTTCTTGTGGCTGCCCCACTCCTGCATTTTTTTTATAACTTGGATATTTAAAAATTGTACCTGTAAATTCCAAATTACGTGGTATTCACAATTATGATTCTCCCTATTGTTAAATTTGTGGTGTTCACTGTGGCCCCCTTTTTAATTCTACTTTGGACAACTGCTCCCAATCTATGGTCACAATTCTCTACTTCTTCTTGCCTTGTGGGAGACAATCCCTCTAGTCTCTTGAGCCTCCCTGGTGAACTTCTTATTTTGGGAGAGACAATTGTAACGAGCCTGGCTTGTGATGACTTAGAGTTTCCCACTGTAAGTCATGCCGTGCTAGCCCCCACATTGGAGGTGGTGCCAGCGTCCACCACCCTTAGCTTTACAGAAACAACCCAGCACCCCTCCAAACATCTGTGAGGTTGCCTCCTGCTCCCACTTGCACACCCTGGTTGCTCGCTGGGTTAGTGTTGATGGGGTTGAATGCATACTTTCCTCAGCTGTTCCCCACGTCCTCCCTTTGGTCCCCCCTCTGAGTGACCATCCCAGTACTCCACTGGGCAGCATCCTGGTGGTTTATCTTGCCAGGATGTGAGCCAAACTTAGTTAGTTTAGCCCCTCTCTCTTACAGAGCCAACCTCTAACTATACCTTCTTGTATACCTGACTGGTTAATTCCTATTATGAAGATTCAGCAGCCAGTTGGAGCTTTTTGTAGCCTTGGGTCAATCTGTATATCTAGCAATATTATCTATTCCAGTTGGTTCATTAGTGGCTTGTTGCAACTTGGGTGCATCATTTCACCAACTGGAGGGGATGATATTTCCTTTTCAGCAGATCTCTGAAAGATCAAAGTATGATCCTTGGGTTGAACACCCAAAGGCTTCCTTGAAGGTTATTGGCTGGGTGGCCTTGAAGTCAAGGAGAATCAGCTAGGGAGGCCAGTTCCAATTGAGCTGACAAGATCCTTGGGTGGCCTTTCCAATGGGATGGTATAGCCCCTTGATCCTCCATAACTATCCTCTAGGCCTCTTGCGTGATGATCTTCTAGGCACATGTATAGTCAATCTGATTGGTTTTCATTACAAGGCATTATATGAGGGGTATCACCTCTCTACTTCAGAACAAATGATCAAGATCAAGCTGAAGATCTTGTAACAGCTGATAAAAGCTGTATCAGATAATGACAGCTCCTGCCTTTAAGTGCTTTCAGATCCCTCCTGGTTGCATATACCATATCCTCTTCAAAAATTTCTTTGGATCTCTATGCAGAAAGAAGAGGTATTAATTATCTGCATGCTTGGCTTGATCATCAATACCAATACCCTTTTTCATTTCAGGATTATTGAATGGGATGTAACTTTCATCCTTTTATTGGTTACAAACCTGATGGGCTGATGATATGTATGGACCATAGATGGCTGAGAATTGCTGATGTTTACCAGGGTATGGGTAGCTACCTCTGAGGAGGCTGTGAGGTTAGGTGATTGACCACAAACAATCAGGCTAATCATTGCATGCAGATCATTAAATTTACACGCTGTACTATCACTAGGCTGATACTCTATTAAGTGTAGTAATTATACGCCATATAATCAATAATATATTATAATGGATATGGCATTATATGCTGTATAATTGTTAGTTTATTATGATAGATGCAACAAATATATGCTTTATTATCACTGATTGTCATTCCAATGTGTTATATTATATGCTGTATAATTACTAGTTGATATGGCTATTATACGTTGTATAAAACTTAGCTAATATAGTGATTATCATTGATTACACGGTGTGTAATCACTAAATAATCAACTGTATATTGCCCATACCATTCTGCTGGACTTTATCAACTCAGCCTCACTCAGCCTGATGGAGTTATGAATATATCAAACAAGTGATGCACATATGTCAAGGGAATACTGAGTTTGGGTCAGCATTACACAGTGTATAATCAAATTTCTTGTCAGTTTGGGTCAGCATTACACAGTGGATAATCCACGGGTTGATACTGATTGAGTCTGCTATTATACGGTGTATAATCCCTGATTTGACCTGTTGCATTAATAAGCAGAAGGCTTGCCAGCCAGAAAAGGATCACTGATTAAGACCCTACAAATGGAATACTAGAATTCCACCTTCCAATGTGAGAGGGCTGAACAGGGACAATTTCAAAGTTCAACTAAATACAGCAAAGTTTCACAGCGCAATAATAGGCATTTAAGATATAGCCAACTAATAAATGACAGAAGAAAGCTCAAGAAGAGCGTAGGCTGTAGCTGGAAGTGCCATGTACGCCTGTCAGGGCCAGTAGCAACACACATGCCAAGGACAGCCAATCAGAATAGGCACAGCCAGCAAAAATGGACCTATTGCAAAGGTAGCCACTGAGAAATCCTGTCTGAAAGGACAAGTGAACAAGGGCTGTTGCAGTATATATTGATACAGACACCTGAAAAATGAGAACAAGTTCTTAGTTACACTCTGGATAGATTGCAGCCACGGCTAGATTGTGCTCCAATTTCAATAAACGTAATTACATTCTCTAAAGTTCTATTCTGTTGTAGTCTGTAGTGCTCTTGTATAGGTTTAGGTAGAGTACATTGGCAAGGCTAACATCTATCTGTAGCTTTGAACATATCAGCAATTATCCAAGTTGCTCAACAGAGGTC
>QTSX02004049.1:0-14838 GCA_014839935.2 Entomophthora muscae | reverse complement strand
TTATCACTTGCTTAGTTTCATTAACTAAGCAATGGTTTGCTTCGCAATGAACAACATTTAATTTTTGTTGAAGTAACATTAAAATAATAAAATATATTAATTTTATGTAGAGTCAGTAGATTAAAAAAGTAATTCTAGTATGGCACTTTAGAAATTGGATAGGTATTTAAAAATAAAGTTGTGTCATTTTGATTATTAAATGTTTACAATGTTAAATTTTTTTAGAAATACAATCTTCTTAAATTAAATTGTGCTGATGTAGCTTTTTAACTTTGATCACTAGGTTTAACATCAATTGATTTTATCATTATCAACAAGGGAATAACCTAAAATAATGGAATGGATAGAGTAAGGCATATGTAATTTATTTGAATAAATCAATAACAACTTTGTTCGCTTAAACGAAGATATGTAATTTGGTTTATTAAAGTAATTCTGAGATAAAATCTCAAAAGTTTACTCTTTCGAGGACAATTAACTTCGATTAACATCTAAATTTTTATCAACCCACTTAAACTAACAACAAAAATCACATTAAAAGTCAAATTATATTTAAACAATAAAATCATTAAAAATGGTGCACAGAACAAAGTTATGACATTTTAACAATTCAGTAAAAAAATAAAGGGGAAGTATTTAGCATCTGATTGGCTGCATTTAATTTGCATCGATAGTCTAGAATTTTTTGGTTTAAGGGTTGTTTATTTTTACGTTTCACATTCCGTCATATGTCAGCAGTTGCTAAGCAACATGACAATTATTTGACATTGGATGTTGAGAGAGAAATGTAACCCTGTACAATGAAATGACGCAACCGCAACACAGATAGCTCTAGATCACATCAAAAGCTAAGATAAATCATGCTCAGCTTGGATCCGAAAGGCTATATATTAGGTTTACTTTAACCTTCAACTTCTATTACCTTGCCAGCTTTTCTTGTGCTGCTCTCGTTCCGCTGGGTCCTCTTCCATCACCTGAATGTATGTTCTGGGTCTGCCGCCTCCTCCGCTGCCCTATTGATTTGGTACTGATTATTTGTATCAATTACTAACTATTTGAAATATTTTCGGCATCTTTGGTGCCTTGGAATCCTTATGATTCTAGGTTCTTTGGGTCTCTTGTCTGGTTCTTGTGTTTCAGGTGTCCCTGTGTTTCAAGTTTCGGGTGTCTCTGTGGTTCTGGTGTGTGGTTCATTCTCGTGTGTTTCTGGTGTGTGGTTCATTCTCGTGTGGTTGTTTCCTGTGTGTGGTTCATTCTCGTATGGTTCTGTTTCTTGTGTGGTTCATTCTTGTGTGGTTCTGCTTCTTGTGTGTCCTTGTTACTGTGCTTGTGGGTGTTCCACGCAGCAGTTTGTTTGCTGCTAGAGGTGCCGCTAATGCTGCGGAAGCAACCTGTTCTCCTATATTTTCTTGCCTTAAAGAGATCGATAAATTACACTCCGGCGGTGGCTTTTTTTACCAAGAGTGATGTTTGCTCGTGGCAGACTAAAATACTTACTGGTATACATCCCAGCCTCTAGCAATTCATGCGCCTAAAAATGCCTATCAAGCTTAATTTCCCTAAAAGTAGCCCATCAACTGCAGCCCGCCCTTTTGCCATAATGCTACTTCTAAGGCTTGGCTGCTTGCTTAATCGACACGCGCTTATAGCAATTAGCTACTAAAGCAGGCAGATTTTTCTATAAATAAAATGCCAAATTTAATGGCCCATTTATTTTAATTATATCTTATTTATTACTTAAAATATTTTTAAACCAAATTTAATCTTATGATAGTCTTAAAATGAAAGCGGTAATAAAACTTATCTAACTGCTGTACAAGTCAAATCGAAAAAAATATTCCCTGAATTATCCAGATAATCTGTATTACTCAACTGAAGTATGCTTATTTTAATTGATTTTATCCAATATATAGAATCTCTTGATGGATTTTTGCATATCATGCTAGTATCAAAGACTTATTAAATAGTAGGCCTTATATCCCTTAAATATTTTTTAAAGCTATGTTTGTTTACTCATCTTTTTTGCAGATCCTGAATTTAAATACTTAATTGTTTTTAGGTAGAATTCTTTCTCGTTTAAATATACTATCTGGAATTAACAGGTCTTTACTTTAGTTATCATTAAAGTTTAATATATTTTAAAGCTGGTCCTTTTTTGTTAGCGTAATCTCCAACACCACAAGTATTATTTTAGCCTGTGCTTAAGAAATTTTTATTGCATTTATATAAATTCCAAAATATTTAAGCAATAGAAAACTATGGTAATGATTATGTAAGATATAAAAGGTTTGAGCTTGCCTTTTCATAGCAAACCTGAATCTTCATAAAGGTTTAAAATTGCTGAAATACTTTTTTATGAAATGTTCTGGTGTGCTGCAATTTTAAAGTTGTCAACGTATTGGTTTCATATAAAATTCAAAAAATAACTTCCTTCTTTTCAATCAGCATCTATACTTTTGGTATAGCTTTTTTTTAAAACTGAAATAAAGATTTGGCTTTAAAACTAAATTATATTGATAAAATCATTTATAAGAGATTAATATTTCTTTTATTACATTTATACATTATGTTAAGATTTCTGTTATTGAGATATATACTTTATTGATTTATATATGGTTATTTTAGACTAGGTGGTTTCCCGTCCATTGACCAATATAAAAAATATAATATATTTTTGCAATATCTATAATTACTCCCTCTTGGGGAAGTAATTCCCTGACTGATCATTAGGCAGGTGGCACTCTTATCAGCTGCTCATCTTATAAAGGGGTCAAAACTTTTGAATCCTAATTGGAGCACTACCTGGGCAAGCCCCATGACTACCATGATGTACATAGGCAGTATGTGGCTTGCCATGATACTATATAGTACTCTTTTTATATCAAATAAAGTATCATTCTCTTCTAATTCCCCCTTTATTTTTCTTTATATACTTCTCAGAATTATATATTTAAAACTCTTCATTTTAAATTGTTTTATCTTATCTAAAATATGCTTAGGTGTACACTGCTAAATTCCTTTTATTTTTTCTTTGTCTACAGCATTCATTTGTTTCATGCTTGGCTACTTCTTTTGCCTTGCCTTGTCTATTTCTCACTGGTCTTTGTAGTTTAGTTTTCTTTCTTGTTTCAGATTGGATTTTTGATCTAATTGTTTGGTTGGCATGTGAGCTATACCCTACCTAGAACTTGTTAGTCCTGCATTATTGAAAGATTGATCCAGATAATATGGAGTTTTTAAGCACCACCACATTGAAGTAAATTTTATCGACTATTATAACCAGTATCCACAAATATCTTATATCAGGATTTATACTGATTTTGTTCTACCTGTCAATCTTGGCAGACTGCCAAGCTATTAATTGAAGAAGCCTCCAATATATTACTAGCAGGTTTAATTGATCTGATAAGCCTTGGTATTATAGATTTGGATCACCCAGTACAAGAACAACCAGGAATAAAATGACCTTCCAATTATGACTGGTTTCTAATTGACTAGAGTTATTCTGTAATACTCTGGTAAACCACAGTGTTAGAGAACATGAGATTCTCCAAAGATCTATAAGGGTTGCTATCGTTTTGCACTAACAACCTGTTGGTGCCACTGCAAATCCTGCTGGGAAAAGCGCTTAGGAATTACATACTATGCACTAAAAATAGAGCCATGTAATAGCGCCATCACCACTGGCATGGGCACACATGACTATATTACAACCAGTGCCATGCGCAAGATCTAATATATTGAATTCCATGCAATTGCATGGATGCCTGACTCTGGGGGTTGATGCTGGCGGTTAGGGGATGAAAAGACTACTAAGCAAGAGTTAGATGCGCCAGAGGATCTTATCCTGGCAAGAGAGCACTAGCTCTATAAAAGCCCTTCCATTGGACTAATGGAAGGCAGACAATAATACAAAGATCCTACTGCAGAAAATTTTTTTAGTAGAAGAATAAATCTGAGTTCAAAGGCCATTGTTAGTACTCAAAGAACAAAGCAAGCCGCCAGTGTAGAAGCCGCTTTCTAGTTGCCTCCCTTGCCATTATCAGCTGTTGCCTTGACAAGGAAACACCAGACGTTGAAGGAACGCTTGTCCTCATACAAGCACTTAAATAAAACTTAATGTCCCAAATATCATCCATAAATAATATAGCAAATTGTAATCAGACCGCCAGGTCTGAGAGAAGAACAGAAAGTGCTGATATCTTACATCACAGCCCATTCAACCCTGAAAAAGCCAATAGAAACAGCACCTGAAACCTTTATAAAAGCTAAAAAAAAGACCATTTGTCTGTCTTATCACTTGAGCTTTATGGGATTCCTGGTTCACTAGCAGGCTAAAATCTATCACCTAATCCTGTTGCCAGATTGGGTAGCAACCTGTGACTTGTTGAAAAACCAAGGATACCCCAAAAATCTGGAAATCAGTTGAAAAGGGCCTTTTTAGTATTTACTTTGGATTGGGGCTTGGTTTCTATTAGCTTTTTTGGGGTTGGATGTATTGGGTTGCAAGGAATTTTGTAAGACAGTCAGAAAGTTCTGTGACTGTACAGCAGTCACCTGAGATATTCAGCCAAATAAATATACTGATACACTTATATGAAGTTATTAGGTTTTTTATTATAGATTCTGTATGAATAGATTTATAGAACTATTTGGGTAAATATTCTTAGATAAACTTGGTATCTATATGAAATAAATAATAAAATGTCTGGTTGTTAGTTAGGCTGTTGTAAGTGCGAGGGTGCTGGTCTTTTTTTCTTTTGGGGGGTGGGGGGGGGGGGGGGGGGAGAGGGAGAAAAAAGGGGGAAGAAAAAAGGGTGTTTTTTTTTTTTGTTTTTTTTTTTTGTGGGGGGGGGGGGGGGGGGGGGGGGGGGGGGGGGGGGGGGGGGGGGTCGGGGGGGGGGGGGGGGGGGGGGGGGGCCCCGGAGAGAGCGGTTTCGCGCGCTTTTTGGGGGGGGGATTTTTTTTTTTTTTTTTTTCCGAGGTGTGTTTTTGTGTTGGGGGGGGCCCCAAACCTTTTTGGGGGGGGTTTTAAAGTTTTTTCTTGGAACAAAAGGCGGCGACCGTTCTGTCGCTCTTCCGGGGGGCGTTGTCTCCTCATCTGCACTGGCTGTACTAACTAACAAGAGTAAGGCAAGATTGGCCAATTCAATCTTGGAGGCTAGGTGTCTCATAAACAAATTAATTAGCTGCAAAGATTAATTAATATGTACCCAAAAATGGTTGATAAGGATTTGATTAGATTTTTTAAAGGTCTTGCCTGTATCAAGAATATTGGCTAAGGATAACCAAATGCGACCCCCTGCATTGTGATTTAAATGTGCCATTTTGGCAAATTTATTAGGTTAGAAGCACTGCTGCGCCGTCTAATTGATTCTTAAAGCGCCCAGGGGAGGGCATGTTTTCAGGTGCTGGGGCACCGTCTGAAAAGTTCCTGGGTGCCACAGTGGCGCCTGGTTCAAGTTTCAGGGCGTTTTGATGGCTTTTAACGCAAAAACTCCATTAATGCAAAAATGGCTAAATGTAGACAATGATGTCTGGGCATTTAGAATTAATCAGCTGATTCCCAGTTGGAATAATGATAGCTTGGATCAGGAATAACTAGATTCCATGGGGGTTTGGCGCCAGAAGCCTGGAATGCTTCAAGCCAAAACAATACACTTCAATAAAAGGAATCTGATGATCCTGGAATGTATTTGGACACATTCTTATAGGTTAAGGGTGAGAAGATATTTCGGAAAGGATATCAATTGACTGGCACTGTTATGTCATAGAACACATTATAGAAATCCAGGTGTGCTTCCTGAACCAGAGGGTTTTCAGCCAAATATGCCCTGTATGGTATATAAATGAAAACAAACATATTAAATAAAAATAATCAAGCCAAAATCTGCTGCTTTCTTCATCTTATTTTTAAATCTATGGCTTCTCAATTATCTTTTGAAAGAGCAAAGTTTGGAGTATTAAGAGTGGAGACTGCTGCTGCTTGGAAACAGGTTCCAAGAAATCCCTATAGGGCAGCTGGGAGGACCTGGATGCGGTAAAGGTGTTTCCAAAATAATCACTAGCCCAGGTCAAAGCTGCATACAAGGAAGTATAACTGGATAACTTGCAAGAGAAGGAAACCTGCACACGGTAACAGGATCTACGCCTGGGATTTATGGAACCCATTATTATGTTTGATGGAAGTCTTCCAACAAATAAAGAATGCTACCAACAGGGGAATTGAGGGACTTAAACTTCAGGAGGAGAAAGGCGTGAAGATCATGGCCAAGTGGAAAAATGGAAATTAGGACTTGAAATGAAAGATTGCCTCCTTGGAAACAAAGCTCACTGAAGCTTTGTTGCAGGAAGGCTCAAGTAACAAGCGTCTCAATAAGAATGACTATGGTAAATATGGACTGGATGGGCCCAGATCCAGCACAAGGTCAATGAAATTTACTTCAAGTGCAATATTGGTGTAAGAACTGGGTGCTAGCTGTATTAAGTCCTAGCCAGTTTAAGACCAATGGATTTTAAATAAAGAGCATAGAAAAGAGAGTTGAGATAAAAACTATTATTTTATAAGTTTGATTGGCTACAAGAGACAAAGGAAAATCAGGGAGAGAAGAAATTTGGGATGTAAACAAATAATCATCTGGCTCTTTAAAAACTTTTGTGGTAGCTGTGGGTGCATTGGGTTAAAGTATGGCTAGTAAGATCAACTGGGGAGAAGCAGGATGGTGTGAATTGAGTATGAGAGGAATTGCATATGTAAAGAGGAGGCTAAAAGCCCATTTCTGGTAACACTTGATGCATTATGAAAAACCTTGTAATTTTCCTATGCTATCAGTAAATCAGGCATAAAAAAGATGTAGTGGTGAGGGGGAAGGAAAGGGTTGCATCAGCCATTTACTGTTTTTGAAATATAGATCATTGAATTGAAGAGAAGATCTGAACCAACACAAGTGGGGAAATAGATCATTGCAGTCATCTAAATCTGAGAGTGGAGCAGCCATGCTCTTTGGATCTCTGGCTCTGACTATACTACCTATAATGTAAAATATTGCCTCAACAAGGTGGAAGTATCCATAGCCTAGGGTGTAGATAGAGCACTGGTACCACACCTCTCAGATGACATCCTCTATAACTTGGTTGTCCTCCATTTTATGGGTTGATTGGGCCGTGTATTTAGCCTTTGTTGACTTTCATATCCCCAGAATAGCCTTCATGTCAGACATGTAACTGTTCCTGCCAACCTAATTGGTCAAAGCATCATAAGATGCATCCCTTGGTGGCAACCTCCAGAATTAACTCATACAGAATGGAACATCCTCCATGTCGACAATTCTCAAAAATATTTTGCTTATTTTCAATATTAAAGATGGTTTCTTTTCTTGATTAAATAATTGACACTGATAATAGAAGCCATGTTTGATTTTTATTTTGAGCTTTTAATTGAAATTATAAAAGATAAAGCAAAAACAAATTTTGAAATTGTTGACATGGGGGATGTTCCATTCTGTATGAGTTGATTCTGGAGGTTGCCCCCTTGGTAGGGAAGCTATTGAAAGCCCACAAAAGCTGGCCCATGGTTCCCTTGCATCTCTTATGCGATTGTGGCTAATTTGGAGGCCAAGACCCTGGAAATCTGGGGCTAAGCTTTAAAGGAGTATAGAATCATGCATCACTTGCAGGTATGGGAAGTGGTATCAGCAATGACACTGATTCTGGATTGCATGGTGTACCATCAGGTTCAACTTAACCAACTCACAATGATTGGATATCAGTTGTACTGTGATGGCAGTGCCATGCACCTGTAACATCCACTTGGATACCTGGATATCATGGTGGCCCAGTCGGTATCTGAACTGGGTGGGTTTGATGCAGGGCCAGATTTAGCAGTGGCAGCAGGATACAGCAAGCATAGGTACACTGGGATGCTGTTTGGGATGTATAGGTTTTACTTTGACAGTGTTTTCTCACTGATGCACCTTATCAAGCTTTTTCATGGTGGTTGCTTGGGTGAACCCAAGGCGGTCAGAAACTTCCCAAAGGTCCAGCCCCTTGGGTACAAGGCCATAGTCCCCTAAAGAATCTGTCCAGTCCTTTTTTTGCCTCTATTTGGTGTTATGCTTGATACTGCTCCATGAGAAAATGTTGCAACTGGACCAAGGATAGTTTAGTATTTGATTGGGGAAGAAAACAGTCCAATAGAAAGGACAAGAACATGAATACAATGTAGTTTATTGAGGAATGTTGTGATTAATATACTATATCAAGAAGCCACAAGCCCACCTGGGGGTGGCACAGTGGCGGGGTTGATATAAGGTTTGGGTTGTGGAATAACTTGAGAAAGGGAAAGGCATATTGAAGTGGAAGCACTCCTAATTAGGAGGTAGTGCCCGCCATTTGACATTGTCATCAGATTGATCCATGCCATTAGACATTTCATGGGGAAACTCTTTGAGTGCCCCTGTGTACTATGAGATACATTGGTGGATGAGGGGATAACCTGGGTTGCAACAAAAAGGTAGATGGTGATTGGATGGCTTCAGCTGGTGCCACTGGGGCCCTGTTGGCAGAGGATGGATCAATTTTGAACTCTTCTTGTGTACAGGCCTGGTGACTACCTGGGTCAGCCATGGTCTCCTTATGGTGTCCAAACAACAAGCCACCAGCCTAGCAGTGAGAACCTACATATCTTCATCTTCCAGAGGGTATTTAAAGGACAAGCTGTATACCCAGTGTATTATTGACCTGCTCTTGCCTGCTGTCTGCCATAAGCTCTTGATACTTGGAAATAATAAGGGGAAAATAACTATGCTCAAAGATCTGCTTTAAAAGTCCAATAGTTCTTAATAAGAGAAAGATAAATATATCTTGCTTAAAGTTTAAGCACAAACCAAATTCTACTAACAACACTAGCAGATCTTTGATTGCTATAGTTAGGAAGGTTGGAATTTAAGGTGGGATACTCAAATAAATAAATAAATAAGGATTCACTGAGTCATCTGTGGATAACTCTCCTTGCTGCATTAGATCCAGGATGTTCTGATACCGCTTACCATTGCTCTGGATGCTAGGAGGTGTATTGTTTGGGGAGCTCTTCTTTGAATCTTTGCCAAGCTTTGAATAAGAGTTAGCCACCCTTTAACTCAACCATTTGCCCCCCCTTTTCTACATTTTACCAACAGCTCCACACCTTGATCCCCCTTAGTTGGAAATCATCTCATTTCCTTCCTACAGCGCCCTTAATATGTCCCAAGGTCTTGTTAGAGCCATACAATGAATCCAACAGGTTCCCAGCAAACACCTTGTTTCCAAGGGCCAAGGCTTCTTCTTTAGCATAACAGTTGACATGAAACTCCTCAAAGGCAGCCTTTATGTAATGAATGACATTTCAATACTTGTATTGAAAACCTGGGAATTGAAGCCCAGGTCTCAGGGAAAGCCTTATGTTGACCAGAGTGGACAGGAAATTGCCCAACTGCCAGTTGGGTCAAACCCTAGACCACCAGAGATAGATTAGCCCAAACAGGGGGACAGAAACCTGCCAACCTGCCAAGCGTCAATACTGGAGGTTTGAAATCAACATTGGAGACCCTGGAATCAAACCCCGACCCTCCAAAGACTACTCAAGTCACACAAAGTGGACAGGAACCTGCTCACTTGTTAAGTTGCAAACCCGAGTTGACAAGTTACTCCAAGACCCGCCAGTCTCCTGAGGACAATTCCCCAGAATGGTCACCAGATTTCTGCCAACCTTGCGCCACCAAAGACCTGGACCTATGCAGAGGTTGTAGCTTTCCTTAAGGAGGTTAGAAACAAAACCTACTGTTAACTCTGCCAATGGCCACCAGCAGCTGCCAGCCTTCCGTCCAGAATGGGTAGTACAATTGAACTACTCAGATGACATGGTGAACAGTAGCAGCGGAACAAAGCATCACCACTTCTGTTCACCAGAGCAGGCACAACCTGGATCTGCTGCCCTCAAGACTCTAAGCCAAGATCCATGTCCCGCCAGTGCCTTGTCTGCAAACCTGAACCCTGCAAAAATTGAAGAAGCAAAAACCCATGGTATAAAAGCCCCAGTGGTATGGTGATGACCATATCATCATTTTTGATAATAAAGTTTTATGAACCTTTGGTTCAAACAAATCTTACCTTAACTAATCTTAGTGATCTTCCATCTTAACTCTGGCCAAGTAGACTATCAGGCAACCGCCCTCTCTGGAGACCATCCTGCTGAACCCTCCCCAGGCACTATACTGTCCCCCAGGAGTCCCCTTTAGACATGTGCATTTTACCAAATACCCGCCCAACCCCGCCTACGCGGAGTACAACTTGGAGACCATCCTCATTGCCAATCTCTTGGCAAGGACTAGAGAGGCTGAATACATAGGATGTGAAGGAAAGAGGATTGAGGTGCTGCCCTTATTGTTCAAAGACAAGTACAATTACCTGCCTGCCTACTTTGTTCCCATGATTCCGCCCTTAACCCCGCAACCTGACTGCCCAATGGAGACCCCCACTGCAGCCAAGACTATGTCCAATCAACTGTTTGGAGTACTCTACATTACTTTGACAGGAATGGTAGACACTATGGTGCCCAATTGCAGGGCCCTGGTCTTTGCTTGGGCGATCTATATCCTATATTATCAAGTTAGCACCCATTTTATGGTGGGCATTACCCTCTGGCCTGGCTGTATTCTGTCCTGAGCTAACCAATGCATCTACCTATGCCTGGCTTCCTGACACTTTATGTCAACCAGAGGTTTACATGGAGATGTCTTTATTACTTCCAGATCTCCCCAGGAGCTCCCCACAGAACCCCCAGGAACTTTCTTTGGAGCAAGAGGGTCACCCAAGAAATATCAGGTTTAGCTTCTTGAAATGTAGAGAGAGTAGAGATAAGAGAGCTACAAAAGGATCAAGGGTAAGCAACAGTAGTCACACATCATGTCACTTGCTATATTGGGGTCTATATATCTATATACCACAAAGGGTATGCCAGGATGAAGGTGCCTCCTGGGTTTGTGATCCTACATGGATCTGACAAAGGCTGCCATCAATGATCTTATCAATAAGTACTGGTCCCAATCCAATAGGGAGAATTATTCTTGATCCCAAGAGAGCTTGATGGACCTTCATACTGAATAATGTAGGTTCTTTACCTGGACATTTCTATAATAGCTTGAAGTGGTATCTGCTCCCTCTGCTACAACATTTATTATTGATCCAAGTTTTTACCAAGAACCAGCTGATCAAGCTTAGAGGTAACATTGCTTCTATTCTGCCAAGTCTGATCTATGGAACCCTACAATGAAAAATATTTCCATCCTATTTGGGAGCCTAATGAACTCAATCTTGTGCCACAAATTTTTCACCGCCATGGCTGTTCTTCTGGGGGTGGCTAGGTCTAAGCACTGTCACCCAGAAAGATGAGCTCTGCAGCAACACCTGCTTGAGGGGATCAAAGATTTAGACCTTACAATCGATTGCAGTTGGGTGATGGTATAGGGAATTGAGTCCAAGGAGGGCATGCATGACCCACACTGAATTTTCTCAACTTTCCCTGCTTGGGTTTCCAGCCCAAACCTCCTAGGGGGAAGTTGGCTGTATACAGCACCACCCTGGAGGTTGTTTGTGAGGGGAGTGAATACTGGATATAAGGAGGATACTCTGGCCAGATGTACCTGAGAGCCTTGAGCAATATGACTTCTAACCAACCACCTTATTAGTTTGATCTTTCAATTTGATAAAGTACCTCCCCATAAGGTTCGTAATAGCAAGGTGGCTAGGCTCTGCATCTTTGCCGCTTAAAATTCTCGAGGTTCTCCACCCCTCGGAAACGGTTCCCGAAGTTTGCGTGCAAGCCCAATTATGCTGCTTGATCCTTGGCATCGGATCGAAGCCTTCCCCTTCTATCTGCTCATTGTAATGTGTGGTGATTTACCATATTCTCTCTTACACGTGCTATGCGGGTAGGCTAGCTGTTTGTTACGGGTTCTTTGTTTGCCCAGCAATTATGGGGTCACGTGGTTGGTTTTGTTTGCGTGTTGGTATTTTTCTGGGTGGTTGCTTGACTCTATCGGGAATTATAATGTCTCTTATTGGTATTCCCCCTCTGTCGGGTTAAATTAAATGTTGAATTTTTTTGCAGTAAAGTAGTTTAGAGGGCGGTCATGTAGTGCTTGGTTCCACTTTGGCAATATTGGGTAGTGGATAATTAATTTTTTGTTGGGAAGTGGAGCTGGGGTTTGCTAAAGCTTGGTGCTTTAGGATGGAGATTATGCCGGTGGGGGTTGGATGAGAGATTACTTTGGTGGGAGGGGGTTAAAGTGGCGTTAAGGTTGATGGGGGTTCATTTGTGATGGAAGGGGTGGGATAAATACAGATGATTTAATTTAATCTGTTTGTTGTAATGTTTGGGGCTGGACTTTAAGGGTAGGCTATTGCTTGGTGATGATTTGGGTTGGGAGAATTAATTACGTGAGCCGAGTTTAAACTCGGTCGGCGTAATTTGCGTGGGTGGTTGAATTGGTAAAGGTATGACAATTTATTGGGCGGGTAGATGATTTAATGGTGGCATGGGATTGAGGATGCATTTAGCGAAGGATGGGCATGGCATGGTGGGGTGAAACTCGGAATCTCGGTGTCATGCGATGGGGTGGGTGGCTCCCATTTCTCGGGCGGATAGATGTAATAATTGCTGGTTGGGTAAATGATGGCGTATCTTTAAGAACGGGCGCCGCGGGGCTGCAACTTCCCTCGCAAATTAAATTCCTGGTTTAGGCTGTTTCACCCCTTAAATAAATGCTAAATTAATTACAATCCAACGCGGGCAAGTATAAATTCCATTGTGATTGGAGCCGTTCAGCGGGGGGCAGAAGATCCCAAGTGCTAGTTAGTTTCATCTGAATATGTCCCAAAGACCCCAACTGTCTCAGCTCCCCTATTGAGACAGCGGCACTTTGAGAACTTACGAATAAGAAGGGCTATTGTGAGGACCGGCCAGTGATGATCAGGCATGGTAATAATATGATTTTAAATCCCTTTGTTTGGATTTAGTTTAGCGTTTATACCATTGCAGTAAGGTAAGCTGATTAGGGGAATTCCATGGCGATTGATTGGGCGAAATATCTACCGAATAATACTAAACGGGGAAATGTCATGTGAGAAGCCAACGATTGTCCGGGGGTGGTAGATAAGGGCGGGATTTTTTTTCGAAGCAGGTGTGTTTTTCAGCAGAGATGGGCAAAGAGTACGGAATTGAGTGGAAGGAGGATGGAATCAGCAAGCGAACGGCGTCTAGCTTCAGCGCCTTCTTCAACATCGTATGCGCTGTGGCGGGAGCGGGGGCGTTGGGGCTGCCGTATTCCCTCCGCGACGGAGGATGGATTTCGTTGGCCTTCTTCTTGCTGGCGGCAGTGCTCTCCACCTTCACGGCCAAGCAGCTGATCGAGTGCTTGTACTACAAGGAGGGGGAGCGGCTGGAGGAGATGGCGGATATCGGCGAGGCGGCATTTGGGATGTTTGGGCGGTACTTTGTCAAAGTGTTCAACTACAGCATCTCGCTTTCCTTTGCGTGCATATTTATTCTCCTTTCGGGCCACAACGCCTACAACATTGTCAACGAGGCCATGGGGTACGTGGTGATCCAAGAGGCGTACTGGACAGTGCTGGCTGGCTTTATCATCTTGGTTCCGTTTGCGCTGCTCAAGACGCTGAAGGAGGTGTCGTTCCTGGCCCTGTTTGGGGTGTTGACGACGGTGGTTGTTGTATTTATTGTGATTATTGTTGGTGGCATAGATTACGCAAGCAGCACGACGAGCGTGGAGACGACCCTGCTTCGCGTCGAAGGCATCCCCCTTGCGCTGTCAACGATAGCCTACTGCTACGGTGGAAATGTCGTGTATCCCCATGTGGAGGCAACGATGCGCCACCCCGAGTCGTGGAACAAGGTGATGGTCTATGCAACAATCTGCATCACAGTGATCTTCGTTTCGGCTGGCGGGGCAGGGTACCTGTACTTTGGCGACGAGGTGCAGTCACCAGTGCTGGACTCGCTCCCGCGCGGGCTGGCCACCACCATGGGGTACATCCTTATTACAGTCCATGTGATCCTGGCGGCACCAATCTACCTGTGCTCCTTTGCGTTGGACCAGGAGCGGTGGCTAAACATCGACACCATGCACCTCACCGTGACATCTGAGTTTGTGAAGCGGCTGATCCTGCGCACGTCAATCGTTGGGGTGCTGACGTTGATTGCGGTGTACATCCCATACTTTTCCGATCTGGTCTCGCTTGTGGGTGCAGTCTCCAACTGCATCATCATCTTCCTCGTCCCCACCGTCTGCCACTACAAGCTGTTTGGGTACCGCAACCGCAAGATGCACGACTACCTCCTATCCGCCCTTGTCATCCTCATTGCCCTGATTGGCCTCACCTTTGGCTCCTACTCCGCCATGACCAACCTCATCCTCCACATCAAGACTGGCCAAGCCGCCGCCCCCAAGGCCCACTAACTTTAATATAAATAATCCACTTTCCATAAACAGTATAATTCATCTAAAGTACTCATATTCATGCCAAGGTCATCAAAACACCCACCATATTTAATTCAAACCCCGAAACTAAAAAATATACCCACCAATCAGATCCACAACAGCTACCCCTGATCACCTTCCACCAGAAACCTATATATAATACTTAACCAAAATCTATTTTCAACCCGTCATTCTAGATCAAAGATCTGGCCCTTTCCACGCCATCCCTTAAATGCTGCGATACAGGATTTAATCAACCCCTGCAACCAATCAAAACGTGATCTATTTTTAAACCACCAACTCCAAA
>QTSX02004048.1:0-14881 GCA_014839935.2 Entomophthora muscae | reverse complement strand
TCAATGGAAAAAGCAAGATTCTTGACTTCATTTGATAGTTTATAGTATGGAAAAAATTGATAAGAACCACCTTTTGAGGAAGCTTCAAATATAAAAGTAGGAGGAGAAGAAGTGTGTTTTTATTGGATGATACTTTAGACTTATATAGATTTAGCTATGGCGGGGATATTAGTTGGACCAAACCCAGGGGCTGGTCATGTACTGGATGGGTTCAAGTTGTTGGATACCTGGACAGTCATGTGGATATTGGTTTGTTGCCATTTCTGGTATGTCAAATGGTATATTGGAAAGGCACCAAATTGGGCAATGACTGGATGTTAGGTGTGATGGCGGTAGCCAGAACACCCGTACATCCAGCTCCTCAACACCCCCTTAAGGGGTTACTCTGGTGCATCAGGAGGGGGCTTTGACTTAACAGCTGCCGCCTGATGCTCCTGGAGCTATTTGCTAGTTGGAACCAGTCTGGTCAAGTGTTCTCCTTTGCTAAGGTGGAGGCAAGATCTGTAGTACTTTTTGGTAATGGGTTCTTTGGCACCCTGGAACTTAACCAGGTAAGTGTTCCTACCTGGTTGGTATCTGATGATTCTTCCTGGTCCCCTGTGTACTGAGTCTAGCTTCTTTCTGTTCCCGGCTAGGACCCAGACGGGGGAGTTGATGAGGAGTGGGTCCTGTGTTGAGGTTACCTTTTGAGTTTTGAGTCTCTTTATTTCAGCCAGTTTGGCTTTGAGGCGTATGTGTTGAAGAGCTGGTTTCTGTTCTACTGCGGGAGGTTTCCCTGGGGGGATCTTTACATATGGCTGGTTATTGTGGGTGACTATTTCTGGCTTGTATCCATATGTTAGTTCAAATGGTGAGTAGCCTGTCCCTTGAATGGTATAAACCCGGGATACTAGTGATGCATGTTTCACGTATAGCAGCCATGTGTCTTTGGCTTTGCCATCCATTATTTTCTCCAGGGTTCTGATAAGGCTGCTGTTAAGTTGTTCAACTCTGCTGTTGGCCTGTAAGACAAGGTTGTGGAGTGTTTGATGTTTTTGTTTTTAGATTGTCATTTACTACGTAGCCTGTTAGCTCCTTTGCTCCATTTGTTATGATGTAGTCTGGAGTGCCGTAGTCTGCTATGATTGCTTTATTGATGAATCAATTTATTGTTTCTGCCTTGTGATCTTTTGTTGCCCAGCAGATGGGTCAACGTGTGGCAAAGTCAATGGCTACAATTAGAAAACATTGATTTGTTTTGGTTTCTGGGAAGGGTCCCACTACGTCCAGTCCCCAAACCTTAAATGGTTCCGGGTCAGGTACTGGGTTAACTGTTGGCTGTGGTGCCTTGGTGCTGGCATATTTTTCACATACTGTACACTTTTTTAGAACATCAATTATGTCTTGCTTCAGGTTGGGCCATCATACTATCTCTTTCAGTGTGAGATATAGGTTGTTAGCCTTTGTGTGTCCTAGCAGGCAATGGTGTCTTAGTATAGTGTCAACTCTTTGTGCAAGTGGAATGTATGGAATGTTTTTATTCTTGATGATTCAGTATACCGTGCCATTTGATATGTGAGGATGTTTTTCATTCCTTACTGATGTATTGTGGGTCAGTTGATGTGTGGAGGGGTCCTTTCCCTTTGTCTTGTACTCAGTGTTGTATAGGTTGGGCCAGTTGGGGTCTAGGTGGTCAGGGTAATCCTCTCTTGGCTGGCATAGCCTAGAGAGAGAGCATCAGCCGTGACCAGCTCTGCCCCCTTTTTGTATTGGATGTCCAGGTTAAGCTGTTCCATCAAGGACATCCATTTGTCTTGGCGCCGCACAAGTGCGTTCTGAGTTTTGAAATAGATTAAGGATTTGTGGTCAGTTAGCACTCAGACGTTTAAGTGTCCTTTGAGGTAACATCTCCATTTCTTGCATGTGTGGTATATTGCTAGCAATTCTTTATCATGTATTGGGTATCTCTGCTCAGTGTTTGTTATTTTTCTGCTTTTGTAACATACTGTCAGGAAGTCTTGCTACCCTGGCTGGCGGATGCATAGGACTGCGCCAATGGCGGTCTCACTAGCGTCTGACTCAAGCTTGTAGCACCCGTTGTTATTAGGGTATTGCAATATTGGTGCTTCAATCAAAGCTTGTTTTAATAGCTGGAAACTATTGTTACATTCTTGTCACGGTAAGTTCCATAATGCTGGGTATTGTCTGTCCAAGTAAGAAGACACAGAAGGCCAGGAAGCCTGTATCAAAATTGACCAAGTTAACGGATTTAAACCAAACAGTTGATCAAAAATGGGTCACAGCTGCTCTAGTATGCCAGCTGAAACCAGCTCCCCCTTGTAAACTGATGTTGATAAATTGACGTAATATGAAGGTCACCCAATATAAGCTCATTAATCAGCATGGTTGTCAGAAACTGGTCACACAAGGGTTCTTTGCAACCTGGTCTAGATACTTACTTGAAGATGCCAAAGGAATAGAAGATCAAGAATCAGGTGGTATTGCTTAGTCAATTTTTCTGATATATATTGATTAATTTTCCCTGTTTCAACTCTAAGAGTTGAGTCCTTCTAAATTTACTCAATAAAAATCAAATATCCCAAGTTCTAATTTTAAATTTTAAAAATGCATCCTGTGCTTGGGTTGTTGCGGTATATCCTGTATAATCTGATTCTGAACAGAATCATTTCAGGAAGATGGGGCCCAGCATCTGGAACTTTGTTGTTGGAACTGCAAAATGTTAATTTCATGCCAGCCAATTTTGTAGCTCCTCCCCCCATTCTGGAAAATAAAAATTGTGTCACTTCTCAATGCCCAGAATTCTACGCTGAAGATGGATTGATGCTTTCCTAGGTCATTTATCTTGGTTTACTCTGGTTAGGATTGATTGTTCTACTTAATCCTGGAGTTTCAATTGGAAATTTCACAAAAAGATATTTAAAGCTGCGTTGGTGGTTAATCATCAATTCTATTTGGATTTGGGTGGTAACTCCCCATCATTTAGAAACAGCTTCCTATTATCCAGTGATTTCCATTGCATTACTCAACTCTTCTACGTCTGAGTTTTTGGAAGCAGTATATCATGAATTTGTGTTTCTTTTCTCCTGCTCCGTTGAGATATCTGCGTTTACCATGTTTATTTGCATCAGTTCATTTCTGAGTTTTCAGTTTGGACTTTTCTTTAATTTTTGGTTTCCATCTCCGGTTGCAGTTGTAGAGACTGGATCCTCTGTTTCCTATTTCCATTGCGTCATGTCATTTTGGCGTCCAGATTATTTTCCTGCCCCACCCACTGATGAAATTTTACGTGAAGTTTTGTCAGAATTATCATTTTATTCTGGATCTAGCCTTAGTCACAAATCCCAAGTTTACCATGTAATGATGAAGGTTTCCAAAGATGCTTGAGAATGGTTGTTGTCCGCAGTGGAGCGCAATACACATGTTTTAGCTGAGAGTGCATCTCTATACCCTTTGTTAAAAAATTGTGTGTATCTATTGAGGAGCTCAAAGTATATTGTAAGCTGTACACCTTCTGTCAGGGTACAACTCCGCTTTTGGTATTCCTTCCTCAGTTTCTTACCTACTGCTGTACAATCAATGTTCCCGAGGTGAACAAACTCTCAGTGTTGTGGTTAGCAGTTGACCAGACTGCCCAGGATTTGGAGGTTTGGGATTCCCTGTTAACCAAAACTGAGGCCCTGGTAAGCCAAATTCTTTCTCTGGTCTCAAATCTGTCTACTTCCAAACAAGGTACGTTGGTAATTGAGGATAAACCTACAGCGCTCTTGGTTTTCTGGTCCTTGCTCCTTGGTAGTTTCTTCCAACCAAAGCCAAGATTGTTTCCCCCTAGCTTGTCTCAACTACAATTGGCAGTGGTAAACAGACCTGGTGATGTAAAGGAGGCCCCCGTAGTGTCTGTTCCTGATAGTTCCTTGGCAATGCTTCAGCACGTTGTACCTGCAAAATCTTCCATTATTACATCCAAAGAGTTGCCCCTTGTTCCCATTGATTGTGATAACCCCGTTCTTCCAGCTGCCATCCAAGAAATGATTGAGCGTTACTTCCAGGAGCATCCTGCTTCCTTAGCTGCCGTCCGTACTGCCAATGAAAAACAAGACCCTGCCAAGAATGCTACCTTTGCTGCAAATAAATCCACTTCTGGTTACTTCTTGTTTCATGGTAGCATCAATAATGGTCAGACTATCTATCAGCCAGCCATCTTGTTAGATACAGGTGCTTTTAAAAATTTTATGAGCGTGGAGACTGCTGACTTGCTACAACTCAAATACCATCCGGGAATGCTAGTTAGGGGAGGGAATTGTCAAACGTTTCCCTCTTTCCAGCTGAAGAAGCCAGTTACTTTTGTAGTAGCAGGCCAGTCTTTTACCGCAAGGTTTTCTGTTTGCCCTACCCTTATGTATCCTATCATTTTGGGAGTGAGTTGGTGGAGAGATCATAATGTATCAACCTTACTGGAGAAAAATGAGCTACAGGTGGAACACTCCTCGGGTATAACTATTTGTATTCTGCTGTTGGATATGTCTGAATTGGAGCAATCATCACAGACCATACAATTGTTTCCTGTCCCTGCCCCTATAAGTTTGGATTTACCGGCATGTTTGCAACCCTGGTCTGCGGCATTTGACGCCACCAGAGGCAAAGTCCTTCCCAAGCACACTCAGTTTGACTTTGACTTTAAGGTCACTGTTGATCTGATCAGAATTGCATCTCCTATTTACCCTTTAACCATGAAGGAAGATGCATGTTTGGAATAGTGGACTCGTGACATGTTGGCAAAAGGCTACATTTTTAAGAAGGCTTTGTCAATCTGCTCTCTGTTATTGTTTTTTCAGAAGTCTGATGGTTCCCTTTGTCCTTGTGTCAACTAGGGGAATTTGAATAACATTACAATTCCAAATCCTTATCCTTTACCTCTCAAAGCACAAATCTCTAGATGTGTTGAGAAGGCCAAGGTATTCTCAATACTTGATCTGTTGAATGCTTTCAATCAAATCAGAATTGCAGAAGGAATGGAATGGTTAACAGCATTCAGAACCAAGAAGGGTATCTTCCAGTTCTGTGTAATGCCTTTTGGATTGAAGAATGCCCTGACTTGCTTTCAGCGGTTGATTGATTCAGTCCTGGGAGGTCTCTTAGGTGTTTGTGCCATTGCATATATGGATGACATCTTGGTGTTTTCTCTGGTTGAGGAGTCCCATAAGGCCCACTTTTTGGCAGTTGTAGAGTGCATTCTCCAAGCAAACTTGATCATCAAAAGGAGTAAGTGTTAATTCTTTAAACGTAAGGGTACCTTTCTGGGTAATATTATCTTTGAGGATGGCCACACCATTGCCCCTGACAAGGAAGCTGCGGTTTGAGAGTATGCTACGCCTGTGACAGTATCCCAACTTTGTAGTTTCCTGGGTACATGTACGTTCTTGAAGAAATTCACTCCCCACTTGTCTGAGGTGGCCACCCCTTTATATTTGGCTAGTGGAAAAACAACTTTAGTCTGGATGCCTGAGTGTGCAAGTGCCTTCTCAGCAATCAAGGCTCTTTTGTTGTCCTCCCCAGTGCTAAGACATGTGGATCCTTAGCTTCCTTTTGTTGTGTCCACTGATGCATCTAAATACGCTGTGGCTGGTGTGCTATTGCAAACGGCTAGTGATGGGATTGAGAGACCTGTAGGGTATTTCTCCCGGAAGATGGAGGCTTGAGAACACAACTACATGATTTACGACAAGGAATTGTTGGCTGTAGTGGAATTGTTAAAGCATTGGCACCATTATATCATGTCAGCACGTCATCCATTTGTAGTAAGAACTGACCACAAAGCTCTTCTATATTATCAACAACCCAGGGTTTTATCGGGTTGCCAATCCAGATGGCATGGTGATCTGACAAGATACAAGTTCCGCTACAAGTTTATTAAGGGATCTGACAATCACTTGGCCAATGCTCTAAGCAGGAATCCCTCACATCTCCCAGATGAAAGTATGGACGCCAAGTTTAACACACATACTATTATTCCAGACAGAGCTGTGGTGCCTTTTGTATTACCTCCACTGGCTACGTTGGCCACCATGTCCTTAGCTGAGGGCGCAGACCTGGACTTGTATTCCAAGGTTAAGTTTCTGCAACCTTTGTCCAAAGGTTATGATAGGCTATTGGAGCTAGCATGTACAAACCCAGTAGGTCAGCCTCAGGGTTATCATAAGATTGGTCCAGTCCTATATCATCAAGGTTGCTTGTGGGTACCTGAAGGCACTATTTGGGATGAAATCATGGAGGCTAATAATACCTGTCCAACAGCTGGTCATCCAGGGAAAAACAAAACAGTGGAACTTATCCGACGCCAGTTTTCCTGGAAAGGTTTGACTGTGCAGGTAGCCGCTTTTGTTTGAGATTGCCTGATATGTGTTCAATCCAAAGCCAGTTGGAATAAGACTACTGGTTTACTGGCCCCAATTCAGCCTGCTGCAGGTCCTTGGACGTCTGTGTTGGTGGATTTCATTGGCAAGCTTCCCAATTCCAATGGGAGCAATGCAATCATGGTAGTAGTTGATTGTTTCACAAAGATGGCACAATTTGTACCTTGCTCAACCACAATTAATTTAGTGGAAACTGCTAGGTTATTTGTGAACATAATCTTCACTCTACATGGCATCCCAATGGAGATTGTAAGTGACTGTGGTCCTCAATTTATTGCTCAGTTCTGAGAAGCTTTTACTGGAATCCTTGGTATCAAATTGTGCAGCTCTACTGCTTTTCACCCCCAGTCCAATGGACAAACAGAGAGGGAAAACCAAAGTTTGGAGGTCTACCTACGCTGCTACACCAATGCACAACAAGATGACTGGTGTGATAATCTACCCATGGCAGAGTTCACATATAATAACACCCCACACACGTCAACTCAAGTATTGCCATTTTATGCCAATGTGGGTTACAATCCTTCTTCCAACATGGGTCCTTGTTTGGTTAGCAACGTGGAAGCTGCAACTGATCAAGCCGCTGAATTGAAGCAGATCCATCAGGAGCTCCAAGTTACTCTTGCCACCACCGTGACAACTTACAAGGAATACACAGATTGCAAGCGCCAGGAAGGTCCAACTTACAGGCCAGGTGATCTAGTCATGGTCGAAGCTTGCAATATGAAACTTAAAGTTCCATGTCATAAATTAGTCCCAAGCAAGTTGGTCCCTTCAAGGTAGAACGTCAGATTGGTCCCTCTGCTTATTGGCTGGATATACCTCCTGCTTTCAAGATTTTCCACGCCTTCCATGAATGACTCCTTACTCCCTTCAAAGGAACAGAGATCCCCTCTTCCCAACCCATTCTTGTGGAAGGAGAACCTGAGTATGAGTTAAATTGTATTCTGGCTTCCTGCAAGAATTGCCGCCGTTTGGAATATTTGGTGTCTTGGAAAGGTTATCCTGATTCTGAGAACTCCTGAGTTCCCCACTACAATTGTTCAAATTCCTCTAATCTGATCCACAAGTTCTACAAGCGCAATCCCACTGCTATTGGACACCCTGAACTTACCCTTGCCGTAATGAAACTCCCACCTGCCCATAAGAATTTCTCTTTATCCTATCTCCCAGATGGTGGTATTGTGCCCAGTGCTAAAGCAGAGGGTAATGTCACAGTAAGTTCCATAATGCCAGGTATTGTCCGTCCAAGTAAGAAGGCCGGGAAACTTGTATTGAAATTGACCAAGTTAACAGATTTAAACCAAACAGTCAATTGAAAATGGGTCACAGCTGCTCCATTATGCCAGCTGAAACCAGCTCCCCCTTGTAAACTGATGTTGATAAATTGACGTAATATGAGGGTCACCCAATATAAGCTCATTAATCAGCATGGTTGTCAGAAACTGGTCACACAAGGGTTCTTTGCAACCTGGTCTAGATACTTACTTGAAGATACCAAAGGAATAGGAGATCAAGAATCAGGTGGTATTGATTAGTCAATTTTTCTGATATATATTGATTAATTTTCCCTGTTTCAACTCTAAGAGTTGAGTCCTTCTAAATTTACTCAATAAAAATCAATTATCCCAAGTTCTAATTTTAAATTTTAAAAATGCATCCTGTGCTTGGGTTGTTGCGGTATATCCTGTATAATCTGATTCTGAACAGAATCATTTCAGGAAGATGGGGCCCAGCATCTGGAACTTTGTTGTTGGCGCCGCAAAATGTTAATTTCATGCCAGCCAATTTTGTAGCTCCTCCCCCCATTCTGGAAAATAAAAATTGTGTCACTTCTCAATGCCCAGAATTCTACGCTGAAGATGGATTGATGCTTTCCTAGGTCATTTATCTTGGTTTACTCTGGTTAGGATTGATTGTTCTACTTAATCCTGGAGTTTCAATTGGAAATTTCACAAAAAGATATTTAAAGCTGCGTTGGTGGTTAATCATCAATTCTATTTGGATTTGGGTGGTAACTCCCCATCATTTAGAAACAGCTTCCTATTATCCAGTGATTTCTGTCACAATTATGGAGTCCAGAGAAATTTATTTTTGGCATTACCTTTGGTTAGGTCATTGATTAGTGCAGTGAACTTTCTGCAGTCTTTGATGTATTTCCTTAGGTAATCTACCATACCAAAAAAGCATCTAACTTGTTTACAGAGGTGGGGCGTTGCATATTATTTATGGCTTTTATTCTATCTGGATCTGCTTTAATGCCATTGTCAGAGACAATGTGGCCCAAGAACAAGAGTTCCTTTTCCATAAATTGGCACTTACTAGGCTTAGCATATAGTTTGTGCTTTGCGAGTTGATTGAGTGTCTTGCAGACATACGTGAGGTGTTCCTCTTTTGTTTTTGAAAATATGATCATGTTGTCAAGGTAACATAATGTGTTTGAGAGGTTGTTTAGCTCTTGGTTCATTATGGTGACAAATGTTGCGGGAGCATTGGTCATCCCAAAGTTCATTACTTTACATTCAAACAACCCAAATTGTGTGCGGAACACAGACTTTGGTATGTCTTTCTCTTTGACTTCAACTTGGTTGTAACCAGATGTGAAGTCAATTTTTGAGAAATTTTTTGCTCCAGAGAGCCTTGCAAATAGGTCTTCAATGGGGGGAAGTGGGTATTTATTCTTTACTGTACTTGCGTTTAGTGCTCTGTAGTCAGTAACTAAGTGAAGAGATCCTTCTTTTTTCTTTACAAAGAAAACTGCTGCCCTTACAGGGATTCAGACAGGCAAATGAATCCTTTGGCTAGGTTGTCCTCAATGTGGGCTTTAAGTGTTTGGTCTCAATGGGGGAGAGTCTGTAGAGGGGTGCAGGTTTGGGCATGGCTTTGCATAAGTCAATGTCATGTTTGACCTCTCATTTGGGGGGGGGGGTAACTCTGTGAGTTCTTCCTTGAATACATTAGCGTATTCAGTTAGGAGTGCTGCAAGTTCTGGGCATTAGATTTTTTGTGCTTGTATATTATTAAATTTGGAGTACCTCATTATGTGGAGGATACTGTCTTTGGTTAGATATTCAGAATCATCTTGATTTATGACTTGGACAAATACTGTATCTCTTAGAATCAGATTGTTGGGTTCTTTGAGAATGTTAAAATTGACTCTGTTGTGTTTGATGGTCATGGTTTTTGTTTTCCAACATACGCTGGGATTCACTTGGGTGAACCAATCCATGCCTGCTACAATGTTGTAGTTTATGTTGTTCATGACAAGTCCTTTGATGGACGTTTGTATGCCTTGGAGGTCAATTCTGAAGGAAATTGTTTCACCTTTGAGTAGAACTTTTGATTTTTCTGCCATTCTGGTGTATTTGAAGTTGGATTTGACAACTGGTATTTTGTACTTGGTTAAAAAAGGTTTGCTAACCATAGTGTGTTGTACACCAGAGTCAAATAAAATTTTATGTGTATGAGATTTGTAAGTGCATGGGTAGACAAGAAGTTGTGAGAAATCTTTAATTTTTACGTTCATAAAAATGGAGGATTGCGGGACACAGGGGATGCAAGCAGCAAAGTTTGTGCCTTGGTACTTCTTCTTGTCATGTTGGGGGGAGACAGGGGCACTTAAGCCTGTTCCCCCTCATCCTTTCCCTGTTTCTCTGTTTCAAGACCTTTGAGGTCAGAGAATGTGGGGTCATATTCATAGGGGGTGTTACTTCAGAGTTGTTAACTTCAGTGGTGTCCTCTTTCTTGGGACGGGAGCAGTTTGCGCTTTGGCTATGATTGCCGTTGTTACAATTGGAGTTGCCGTTGTTATGGTTGGTATTTTGGCGTTAATTGCCATTGGTGTTTTCTCTGCCATTGCCGTTTGAGGAGTGGTTGCCGTTGCGTGCAGCGTATTCCATGTTGGCACAATTTTTGGCGCGCTTGGCTTCAGCAATGAGCGCAGGCATGGAGGTATTTGCTTCTGGGCAGATGAGGGCAGCAACAGAGGGTTTCATTTTGCTGATGAATGATGCTCTGGTGTGTAAGTTGTCAGCTTGTGCTGGGTTTTGGATTTTGTGATGTATTTCTTCAAATTTGTTGGCGTAGGCTGAAATAGTGGTCTTTTGAGGAAGGTCATTGAGCTGTATTGCAATATCTTGAAGAGATTTGGTGACGCAAAAATTGTGGGTGATGTTGGCTTTGAACTCTTCCCAGTTGTCAAGCTGGCCGTCAGTTTTTGAGCCAACCCAGGTGGCAAACCAGTTAGCTGCGGCCTTGTATAGGCGCTTGCTGGCTTCCTGGACCCATTTCTCATGAGGGATGCGGCTGGCGCAGAGTTTAGCGGCTGTGTGGTCTAGCCAGTTGATGACGTTTTCTTTGTTTTTACCAAAGAACTTGTCAATACCAATGTATTTAGTGTTGGTAACTTCACCTGTGATAAGTGGTTGTGCGTTTGTTTGTGGTTGAAGAGAGCAACTGTATTGAATTATCTTGGTGCATACTTTGGACATGACCAGACCTTCAAATACGGTGCATCCACTAGGAATATCTTTGACAATGTTGTGGGCGCAGAAGTAAGTTTTCCAGATCTCCTGGGATGTGGCCTGGTTGAGTACATGGGCAAAGGTGGGCATGTTCTGTTCAGTCATTTTCTCTTTCATTGGCGTGGTCAAAAACCGTAGTGCTACCAGTGATAAGGAGCGCTTTTGGGGAAGCTTCATATATAAAAGTAGAAGGAGAAGAAGTGTGTTTTTATTGAATGATACTTTAGACTTATATAGATTTAGCTGTGGCGGTGGATATTAGTTGGACCAAAACCAGGGGCTGGCCATGTGCCTGATGGGTTTGAGTTGTTGGATACCTGGACAGTCATGTGATATTGGTTTGTTGCCATTTCCGGTATGTCAAACGGTATATTGTAAAGGCACCAAATTGGGCAATGACTGGATGTTAGGTGTGATAGCAATAGCCGGAATACTTGCACATCCAGATCCTTGAAAAAATATTAAATTATTATTTAGTTATTACTGTTTTAAATATAAACATTTGTAATTTGATTTTTTCAAAAATGAACTGTGTTATGCTGCAACTTGGGCAGCATGTGTATTAGAAAACGGCCTAATCCCTAAAATAATGACCCATATGTTTGGGATTCTAGGTCACTACATTCCCATGCTGTACCATGGTGACTGGCCTTCTGACCTTCCCCTATGATGTCTGAACTACATTAACCTGGATTATGCAGATAGGGAGATGCCTTATTCTATAATTTACTCAGTAAAAAGGCTAAGGTGTTACCCCTCTCAATTGAAGAGACCAAGGGAATCCCAGTCTATTTGTATTATAATGTGACTATCCCTCCTTGGTCACAAGTTTTACACAGCACATGACTCTCACTGGCTCTCCCTACTGATACAAACGGGGAGATATTTGGGTTTTCAATGCCTCCAGGTTAGAAACCTGGATTGCCCCAGAGATTGTCACGCCCAGTGATAAAGAGATCCTTGTACTGCTGGCTAACATTTGTCAGCACTCAATTCTTACAACATCAACTTCTGGCTCACATGCAGTTAGAGAAGCATACCAACCTATGAGAGACTGCCACATTTGCAGAATTCTCACAGTTGGGTCTACCCTTTGAACAGCTTATGAGGTAGAACACACCATCTCAAAAACACCATCTCAAAATACACTATCACAATTTTATGCTATCTCAATTTTATAGTAAAAACGCCATTTTGACTTATAGTATTGTGACTATGAAAAACATGTTTTTAAAATTTTTATTTTTTCAACTCCATAAAAAACCCAAAAAAATCCAATAAAAAATTTAAAAAAAATTCTAGGCTTATAAAAGCCCCAGAGTTCAAATCTGCAATAAGAAAATGGGATTAATCAGTAGCAATAAGGCTGCATAAAGCCCAAAAGTTAAACATATCCAAAAAGACTATTTTCATCTATTATAACTATGATCTATACTTTAAAATAAGCAAATAATTGTACCAAATACAGTAGTTTTAAAAGCTATGGCAACAACCAAAAATACCTCAGATTTAGACAAAATGATTTCAGATTTAAGCAAAATCCAACTATCAGGTTAAAATATGCACTCTGTTAACAGGGATTTTTGGTGTTAATGGGCAAAATGGGTTGACACAGCAAAGAAGTGCTCACACAAAAAGCAAAACTATTCAAATACAATCCAAAATAAATTGATTCACAAACAAAATAATGTGAGTTGACTTTCAGTGTACATATGTTTACTATGTGAATCAGTGACAAAATACACCCAAGCAAGGTGAGTCAAAACACAAACCAATAAAAACTCAATAGCAACTCACTATGTAAACAAAATCACTCAAATGTTGTGTGTGATGAACTGTACTCAAGAATGATACCAAAGTATCTAAAATAGGGTACACAATCTGAAACATAAATTTTAAAATAATTGTGTTGGGTGCTTAATCTGGCAGTAAAATCTAGGAAAATGGGTGGAAATTTTTGGGTGTTCTAAAATGGGCATTGTAAATCCAAAAACAACTAAATAAGAAATAAAAATCTATAATTGGGATATAGGGGGTGGAAAATATTAATCAAATATCCATATTCAGATAAAAACAAAAATTGAAATTAAGGAGTAACTTAATTAAGTTTTATTTAGAATTTTATTAAATTTTAAAATGAAAGAAACAACAATAGAGTGACAATGCACCCGTTGTGCGCCGTGGTTGCAGTTGCCCCTGCAGGTCAAAGAACAGAGTTAGTGCAACCCAATTGCCTACTCAGGAAGGAGGTGGGAGAGGAGAGTTTGATAGTGATGCTGCACTGACACAGCTGGTTCAAGGAGCATAAGATGCTAGGGTGCAGAGCATCAACCTTTGGGTCCCCAAGCTGGCCTGGAAGCCCATCAAGGTTACCACAACAAAAAAAGTTAGAAACAAGGAGGTAGAACTTACTTTATATGTGTTCAACGTTGTGTACCGCCAAAAGTCAGTCCCGTCAGCCATGCTGGAGAAAGTTAATCCTGTACTTGATACTAGCTATGTGCCTTACGTGTAAACCCAGTTATGGTAGGTATCACATGCAGGAAGTAGGGTAGCAGGTTGGCAAACTGAAACCCAGTCAAGGTGGTAACAATGGGGTACACTGTCATGAGCCAGCGGAAGAGCTTGGCATGCACATTGTATCTCCCAAAACTCCCAGCAAAGTAGGTCAAGACATAGTACATGGGCGTGTACATGGCAATAGAGAGTGTTGAATGTGGAGACACCAAAGGAGGCCAAGGTCCAGTTTGGGATGAGTTCAGTTGACCAGGATCATAGTAGGAGTCTTGACCTAGTTCTTCTGGAGATGGCCCAAAGAGTTCTGGACCTGACTGGTAGCCTCCAATCCCAAGGCAAGCTGTGAGCACAGCTGTGAAGATGAGGTGGTTCATCTTCCTTGGATTGGAGGGTTGGCAGGGGCTGACTGATAGTTTTAACTTGTTATAGGTAAGTTGAATTTCACTTTATTGAGGGTATTAATCTCAATAATAGCACAAGCTATTACTGAGGGGGATCCTTTATTTATAGTACTCCCCACTTTCAAACTTTTGTAAGTGGGAGTAAAAACAAGGGACTGGAGATCCCAGAAGTTTGGAGAAAGGTTTTGGAAAATGGGGTTTGAGAAGATGGCCAAATTCTTGTTCTTGGGCAATCTGCTGGAGGTTTGGCCATTCATGCCTAGAGCCAATGATGTCCTCTGGTTGTGAAGTCAGCTGATGGGAAAGGCTCATGGGACTTTCCAAATCTATTTTTGGTTTGGAAAGGTTAGTTTGGCTGGGGCCTAGACCTAAGCAAGTGTTGTGGCCCTCTGAATCCTATTGGCTTGAGGTCAAGTTATTTTTAACTTTTGGAATCTGGTTTGGTCTATTTTTGGAAGGTTCAGGGTTATTTTTGGACTCTTCACTTTGGTTTGACCTTTCTTCTGCAGGGCAGAAATTATTCCCTGGGGTTTTCCCTGTGGTCAGGTACTTTTCTGATTGGTTGTTTTGTATGGTGACTTCTGATTGGCTGGGGAATGGGGCCTGGGAGCTGGCAGGGGGCCCGCTGGGGAAGGGGTGGGCAAGCGGGTGGCCAGTGGGGGCAAGCGGGCGGGGGACTGGCGGCGGGCCCGCTGGTGCCAGCCTGGGCAAGCGGGCAGCTGGCTGGGCAGCAGGAGCCTGGCTGGCAGGTGGGAGGCTGGCGGGTGGCTGGCTGGGCGGGCAGGAGGCTTGCAGGGGGTGGCAGGCGTCTGCGCGGCGGCGGCAGGCGCCTGCCCAGATGTTAAATTGTTCTGGTTTTTATGAAAATCTGTTTTTCCCAATTTTTGATTTTTTATTTCCCCCAAATAAAGGGGGGAAATTCTCTATTAAAATCGGCCTCTTTATTGGGGTTTCCCTATCTTTTCCTAACATTTTCCTCCTGTCAGAATTTGATTTATGTCAGTAATAATATTCCTGACATACGTCAGTG
>QTSX02004047.1:0-14970 GCA_014839935.2 Entomophthora muscae | reverse complement strand
TACAACAGTACCTATACAGATTGACATATGTCGTGTAGCCCTAGACTGCCAGAAAACACCTCGGGGATACAAGACAGTTGAGCACGTCCTCTATGATTCATTTGCATTGGCAACTCTATACAGGTACTACGTGCCCCCCAAAAAACCTGCTAGTGGATTCCCTCACCTGTTTGCCTTTTATAAGACGGTTGGCCACCACCGGGGTGTTGAGTGCCACCCCTCTAGCAATTGGCGCCAGAGTCATCCACCACATACAGAAGAGTATAAGGTCCCAATTAGGTGCATTAGCTGAAAATTTAATTTTGGGGTATAATTTCCCGGAATAAACACATTCCCCTTGCAATTTGCATTCCCCCAATAAATCATTTTCCCTTGCAACTTAAAATTTTTATTTTATTTTTTAGTTTCTTTTATTTTAAATATTCACTGTTAAAATCTTTAATATTGACATATTTAATATCAAATATTTTGATATTGAATAAATCACAATTTAATAAAATTGTTATATTTTGATTATTTAAACTTAAATATTTAACTTTTAAGATTTATAATTAATATTTTAATTTTAATATTTTAATTTTAATTTTAAATTTTAGTATGTAAATTATAATATTAATATATCTAAGTATATTAAAAGACTTTAGTTATAGTTGCCAATACATCAAATAAAAAAAAGAATTAAAAATGTTTTTATTTACTACTTGTTGAGTATGGGTCCATTTATCATAAAGATAAACATGGAGAATTGAATTTATCCGCATCATGCGGCCCGCTCCACTATTGTTCTAAACAAATGATTGTTTACAACTCAAATTACCTTTCCCTTGTAATATGATTTGATACACATATTCAATATACTTGAACTGCATCCTAAGTACAAATTAATAAGGATTATATAAAAATCATTGGTTGTTGTGTTGTGTGGCTATAGTGGCACTGAAATAACAAGGATCATATGATGACACGCAAGGTCCAATTTGTGGCGTAAAAAAGCCAAAGTACCATCAACAATTAACAATTATTTAAATAAAAAATTCTATTTCTATCTTTTTTTTAATTTATTCATTTGTTAGCGCAAAAGTCAATATAATATTCAATGCATTATAATAAAAACATATTCTTCATACCTAGTATAGTTAATTTTACTTACCTTTTCTATGTATTCTTATATGTCTATAATACATTCTAACGTCAAATTATTATATATAAATAATAATTTTTGAGACCTAATAAAAACAAAATAAATAAAAATAAAAACAAAGTAAACCAGAGAGCCCATTTATCTGATTGACTTGGAGGCCAGGGCTTTAGGGAGGAATGATTCCAAGTGCTTGTAAAAAGCCGCCACCACATTGGGTGGCATTGCAAATTGGCTGACCTCAAGAATATTAAATAAGTCCTCGGTGTCCTGAGGAAGGCCTTGTTTCACCTTATTCTTGATCCAACCAAACACCTCCTCAGTTGGATTCAGGAATGGGGAATATGGTGGGAGGAAGAGAAGTCTTGTTGGACAATCAGCAAGGCGGTGGCTGGAGGAGTGGCTATTCTTGTTGATGGGTGGGAACTTGGACACAACCATATCCACTTTGTGGAGCCAAAAATTATCAAGCACAACAATGTTGGTTGTGCCGCTATAATTTATCCAAAGGTACTCCTTGACAACTTGGAGAAAATCAAGAAAGGTCCTGCTGTTATGGGAGCCTTTAATCATCTGGTATTGATCCAACCTGCGAGGACCAAGAAGCGCAACCATTGAATAGGTCTGGGAACAGACAGCTGCACAATGGGCTACACTGTCCTTGGACTCCTTCTCAACCCACCCATGCCTGGACCTGAGTGAGGAGGAAAAAAACAATTTGTTGATATAGAAGCACTGGACATTCCCAGTCTCCTTTAGTGCCAGATATGTCTCAGCATAAATGTGTCAATCCTTGATGGTCTTTTCACTGTTTCTGTTGTACGGAGAAACTCCGAGCACCTTCCAAGAGAAGCCCAAATCAACCATTGTTTTGTAAACAAGGGTTTTAGAAACAGAAAGCCCAAACTCTGTGGCAAGCATTGATTGGACAGCAAGCGTGTCCAGGTGGCAATCCCTGGCTACCCACTGCTTGATTGCATCAATGTGCACAGGCTGCAAGAGTTTTGGCTGCCGCTTAGCCTTGGTGGATTTGGCAATTTGCCCGGTAAAGCCATACTTGGTGTTGATGTCAGCAATGTACCTGGCTGTGACACCAAATTGGGACACAATATCCCAAACTGCCATTCCCCCATTCAAGCAGTTGAGGAGAGCTTTACGCTCACTATCTGTCAACCAATGCTGGCCCTTGGCAGGTACCACAGCATCCTGGCTACCAGGCTCAACATAGGGGACAGGGACCTTTGTGTAGAAGGTGGGATCACGCTTGGTTGCACTGGCGCTGTCAATGGTGGAATAGATCACAGGCGCAGATGGCTCAACAGTGGCTGCCAATGACACCTTGGGAGGCCTGTGTATTGGCATAAATCCCTTCAATTTGGGTTCTGGGTCTGTTCTTGGACCCTCTGGGACGCCCTTGTGGACAGGCTGCCCCGCGGGCTGGTGCGTGAGCGGGTTGGGAACGTGATTGACGGTCCATAAAAATAAAATAAAAAATATATTTTAGATTAAATATGTATTTATTTGGAGTTATTGGTTTAGTTGTGGGAAGTTGTTTTCTCTTGATATAGCCTTGAATAGTAGCAGAGTTTCTATATCTGTGATTTGAAGTAAATAATATTGTATACTTTCCGGGTTTGGATGATTTTAAATTTTAATAAATTTTCATGTCTAATTATGATTATCAAGATTGAATTTTTCATTTGATTTTAGTTGTGGTGGAGCTTCTTGATTTGGTTTGGTGTTTCCTAGTGTGCTTACTGTACATTCAATTTAGATTCCAGTTCCCGCAATTAATATCTGAGTTTACTAGTGGCATTCAAAAGTGATTTGAAATTCGGTTCTTGGATTTGAAAATCCCGCAATTTCAAAAAACATAGTAAACTTAATGAAAATGGCTGATGAATTTGAACGCTTCAAATCTGATTCCAGTTAATTCATTTTGTCCATAGGAAATATGCAGCTTGACTTGAACTTTGCAAAGTGTCTATGAGTTTCCGCATTTTCAAATATTCAAATAAATACTCAAAAAAATCAATTTAATTAAAAAAAGGCTATCCCGCAAAAGTGATTTGAAATTTGGATCAAGCATTTGACAATCCTGCATTTTTACGTTCAGGTTCTGAATTTACAGTATTTCTTGGTTGTCATTCTCAGTATGTCAAACAGTATATTGCAAGGGTGCCAAATTGGGCAATGACTGGATGTTAAGTAGGTTGGCGGTAGCCAGAATACTTGTACATCCAGATTCTCAACAATGTGAAGAAAATTATTTTTTGATCAAATTTGACTGAAAATCAGTTAACAGAAAAATAATTGACAGAATATCTTAATGTCCCATTTTTTCTAGGAGCAGAAACTTACATTATGATATAATTTTCTATATTTCAATTTAAAATTGTCCTTAAATTTAGAAAATGATGTCATAATGTCAGATTTCTGTTCCTAGAAAAAACAGTGTTGAAATTAAAGTGTGAACCTAAATCTAGCCAGATCTTTAGCTAGTCTAACTATTAATTGATTTATTTATGAATTTTCATTTTTCTTGATCATACCTTCAAGCTCTTAATTCAATAGAAGCTTTTGAATCATAACCAAGTAAAATGATAATCAGTTCAACTTATAATTAAAATTTGATATTAGAAAAGTACAACATATTTAATATAATGTCAAAAATACAGGGTCAAGTCCTATGGAAAGGTTTTGATTCAGAAAAGATGGCATGTAATTCAACTTGACCCACCTAAGACCCAGAGTCAAGTTGTTCCAAGCCAAATTTACAGTTGAGAAATCACACCTAGATTTTTTATATATGGAGTGAAGGTTATTTTTCTGGATTAATGTCCCATATAAGATTAACATCAATCTACTCATCATGTCCTTAAAAATGGTAAATAATATATTTCTTCTAGAATAAAAATTGCATATTCCAATATTGTTTTTCTCTTTTTTACAACTCTTTTAAAACAGCAGAGTTAAAAAATATTATGGATTGTGAAATACAACCTTCATTGTTGCAACTGAGTTTCCCTCCTTGCCTACCAACATATCTTATGGTACACAGGGGGCGCTCAATGAGTTGCCCCTTGACGTATCTAACAGCATGGACCAATCTGATGGCAATATTAAACTGCAGGCACTTTCTCCTAATTAGGAGTGCTGCCAATTTGACTTGCTGATCCCCGCACAAGTTATTCCTTGTTTTCAAACCTTACATGGAACCCACCACTATGCCACCCCCTGTGGCCTTGTGGCTTTTCCCATATAGTATATTAATCACAATATTCTACAATAAACAATACCTTATTCTATTCATTCTTGTCCTTTCTATTGGACTGTTGTCTTCCCCAATTAAAATACTGAACTCTCATTGGTTCAGTTGCAAAAGTGGTAGTAGCAATAGGTTGACAACCTACCTAAGAGAAAAAACCCCCAAGATAGGAAGGAGTACAGACTGTATGGCTACTCCCCACCAAGAAACTTTTCTTCCAATCCCCAAGTGGGACATCCCCAAAGGGTATATTATCTATCAGGAACAGCTGATGCTCACAAGTGTGTAAAATTGTCTCCACCTTAGCAGTGCAACACAAGTGTCACCCTGCCCCAATTGGATCTTTTTCAACACATGTTAAACCTCCATCTTGAGTCTTTTGCGGGTGGCGTAGAAGGAGCTGACATTGTTAGCTGGCTTCATTCTACCTAAACTTGCCTCTGTATCTGCCAAGTGCCTGAACCCATGTGGGTTGCCACCGCATCTGGGCACCTTACGGGGCCTGGTGCAGTGTGGTTTATCAATTGGGCAAGCCAAGAGCTATATGTCACATGGGCATCATTCAGGGACGCGCAAAATCTCGCTACAGTGAAACTTTCTCACCCATTGTAGTGAGAACTCCTCTCCTGGCTATTAAACAGACAGGATCTGTCCCTGAATATATTGCGCTTGGCAGCAAGCCCTTGCTGCTGCCCCAGAAGCGGTCACCAACGGGAATGCCATAATCCTCACCTTAATAGTCAATGGGTTCAAACCATATATCTTTAAGTGGGTTCCTGTGGGCTGTTGGACCTCCATTGACAGCTGATACAAGGCCATTGTGGAGGCCAATAACCAAGCTTCAATGGGCTTCCGCATATCTAACAACACACCACCTCATTCTTGTCCCGTACCTGACAGTGCCCACAATCAGGTGGGTCACTGTCAGTCCCACCAACAAGAGAATGGGGATAAGCGTCCCTGTGAGGGGGAGCTTCAGTTAGCACAAATTGAGGACCCAGGAAAAGCCTGGGAGTTGTAGATACAAGAGGTTCTGCAACCCCACCCAATCCCCACTCTCAATCTCTCCTTGCAAAGAACCCCTGTGGTTACAATGTACACAATGTTGAGACCCTTGATGTATTCCAGGTCCATAGTGACAATCCAGTCCTCCAAGCAAGCCATTATTCAAATAAAATTACCCACTTGACCTACCCTTTCTGTTTCTGTGGAAATACACACAAACTTTTGGTAGACACTGGGACCAATAACACCATGGTTGACCAAGGTTTCACAGATTCTCAACAGCTGGACCAAGTGACTAGTTGATTCAAGGCAGTACAAGTAGCCAACTCCTGCAGAGTGGTGATCACCCATGAGACAATACCCTTCTCTGTGAGAATAGGGAGCATCCAGGTCAAGCTCTCTGGGCCAATCATGACAGGACTCAGCAAAAACGTCATTGTTGGTCTTGACTGGCTCCAGCACAGCCATACCTATATTGACTGGGATACATCTGTAATCACTCTCAACAGAAATGTGGTGGGTTTCCAGATTTATCCTATCAAAATGAGCAAGTTACTCCATGACCCTGTATTTGCCAGACTTGCCAAAATGGGTATGTACGGCTTCAAAGGGGGAAAGCTTGACTTTAATCAATGCTCAGTTGAAGTCATCTGTGCAAACCACCTGTAGTCCCTTCCTTGACCACCTCACTTCCACCAGCACTTGACACCCTCCTCAAGGAATAAAAGGACGTCTTCAGTGAAACACTGTACCAACTGCCTCCTACCCTAGAAATACAGCATGCTGTCCAATTGCAAGGGTCCTTGCCCAAGGCATATCCCCTTTATTGTCTGACGCCCAAGGGAGACAAGACTCTTTGTCAACACCTTGTGGATGCGCTCAATAAGGTCTTCATTTGCCCCTACTTCTTGCCATATGGGGCTGCAGTCTTCTTCATAGCAAAGAAAGACAGGTCCCTTCAATTGGTAACCAACTACTGCGCTCTAAACAAGGTGACTGTCAAAAAATACCCCTTAACGCTAATTGACAACCTGTTTGACACACATTGTTGCAAACAAGTTTCCAGACTTGCCTGCCAACATATCTTATAATACAAAGGGGGTGCTCAATGAGTTGCCCCTTGGTGTATCTAATGACATGGACCAGCCTGATGGAAATATCAAACTGCCAGCAATTTCTCCTAATTAGGAGTGCTATCAATTTGACCTGCTGATCCCAAACAAGTTATTTATTGTCTTTGAACTTTACATGGAACACACCACCCCCTTGTGGCCTGGTGGCTTTCCCCATATAGTATATAAATCACAGTATTCTATAATAAACAACACCTTATTCTTATCATTTCTGTCCTTTCTATTGAACTGTTGTCTTCCCCAATTCAAATACTGAATCCTCATTGGTTCAGTTGCAACAACATGCAGGTGTGAAGGTCTTCAGTAAGATTTATCTCACCATGGGGTACAACCAGGTCTACATTGCACCAGGGGATGAGGCAAAAACTGCCTTCTGCACACACTTTGGGTTGTTTGAGTGTTATTTCATGAACTTTGGAATGACCAATGCTTCCTCCACCTTTGCCATATTGATGAACAAAGCATTTGAGGATTTGATTGGAAAATGTACCGTTGTGTAAATTGACAACATTATTGTCTTAAAGTCAAGATCAAACCACGTATCTTCAATACCTCTGTGCTGTCCTCAACACCCTTTATAAAAACCAGTTGAAGGCCAGGCCTTCTAAATGCAAATTCCTCAGGTCAGAGCTCCTAATCCTTGGTCACACCATCTCTGCCCAAGGAATAAAGCCCAACCCTGCCAAAATTAAGGAAATCACCAGCATGCCACACTCACCAATGTGGGTCAGGTGTGTACCTTCTTTGGCATGGTTGCCTATGTGCAAAAGTTCATCTCCAACTGCAGAGAAATAATTGCACCTCTCATTGAGCTCTTAAATACAAAACAGCGCTTCCACTGGACCCCTACCAGAGATCAAACCTTTAAGATGTTGAAGCAAAGACTTACAACTGCACCTGTATTACAGTTCCCTAATTGGAACCACCAATATGAACTCAAGACTGATGCCTCTGACAGAGCCATAGGGGGTGTGTTACAGGTAGAGACTGACAAGGTCGTCTTCCTCCCTGTGGCATACAAATCCAGGAAGCTCAATGACTTGGAACAACGTTACCCAATGCATGATAAAGAATTAGCAGCAATTGTGCACTGCATCAAGAAATGCTGTTATTACCTGGAAGGGGCCACCTTTCCACCCATGTCCTGACAGACCACAAGTTGCTCCAGTACTTCAATACACAGTTGTATTTGACATGACATCAAGCAGGCTGGGTTAAACACCTGTCATCCTATCAATTGCACATTGAATACAAACCTGGGAAGGAACTTGTCACAGCTGATGCCATCTCTAGACTATATGTAACATCCATCACAGGAGACAAAAGCTTGGACCCAGACTGGCCCATGCTCTACCTATGTCCTGAGGCTACGTATTACAAAGGCCTTAATTACATGCCTATTTCCAAGCTGAAGGACAACAAAAGCCAGTTCACCACTGACACTGGTAACTTCTGCCACCGGGCGGAGACAGGGGGAGAAGACGCCTTATATTCCCACCACACAGCAAGGAGATACCATAATAAACTACCACCACACCTTGGGTCACATCAGAGGATGTAGCCTCTTTGAGATCATGAAGTATAAGCTTTTGTGGCCTTGTATGTACCAAGACATCTTAGAACTCATTGAGAAATGTGTGTTGTGCAAAAAAACATGTCCAAACCTGCCCCTCCCAAGTCTGTTCTGCCCATCAAAGCCATGGAACCCTTTGAGCAGTGGTCTCATGAATTTTTTGGGCCCCTCCCCAAAAACAGACTAGGCAAGAAGTACATCATTACGGCCATTAACTATTTCACATGTTGGCCAGTAGCATGGGCAATCACTAATCATACCGCCACCACTATCACCTGCTTCATTGAGAAAGAAATTGTGGCTTGCTTTGGGCGGCCCAAACATCTTATCACAGATGGTGAACCTGAGCTTGTAGGGCATGTAATGAAGGTGTACTGCTCCAAGAATACCCTTCAAATAATAGTCAGAACCTCCTACTGTCCCTAAGCCAATGGGCGTATGGAGTGCCTAAATGATTTGCTGGTCCAACTGATTGCCAAGCTCTCACAGGAGCACCCCAATACTGCATGGACTAAAGATCTTCCCACTGCCCTCCTCATCTTATAGGCAAGAATTAACAGAGGAACTGGGTTCATTCCCAGCAACTTGTCTGTTGAAACTCCTGAAAGCTTAACAGGTGAAGAACAAGAGAAATTACAATCCACAGTTCCCAGGAAATCCCACTTGTTGACTACTCCCTCTCTGAGCCAGTGGCGTGCCAAAGCCTGAGACATCAAACACAAGAAAATTGAGGGGAGAACAAGACACCTTGAGGCCAGGTACTCTGTAGGTGATTCTGTCTATGCCCTCAACCCCAATTTGGCCAAATTAGAACCCAATCACCTAGGACCCTTCAAAAGGGCCGCAGTCTATGACAACCACACCTATCAACTTGAAGATTCCTAAGGAAACACCAAGAATCTTCACCACAATTGCTTGCACCCCTGCCTTGCCATCCTCACACAAAAGTTATTTGTGCAGACCTTCTCAGATCTCCTGAAGACTCCAATACTGGTGTCTGACAACAAGAAGGGGGCAAGGGGGTGTTGCAACCAAGTTTCTCTCCTCGCCTGTCAAAGTATCTTACAATGCACAGGGGGCGCCCAATGAGTTGCACTTTGTGTACTGTAAATTCATAACCTAAACATAAAAATGCAGGATTGTCAAATCTTTGGTCCAAATTTCAAATCACTTTTGCAGGCAACTCAGCTGAGTGAAAATTAAAATATTTAATAAAATCAACCATTTGATTTTACTTTTTTGATTTATTTAAAATGGCAAATTTCAAATCCCTTGAGCAGATAACTCTACTAACAAAAGACAAAACATTGCAAACAAATGCAGGATACATGAATCAGAAATGTGGGATTCTAACTTACAATTTGAGATTTCCTGTATGTCAAAAAAATTATAGACATCTTGTAAAAATTAACAATTCTAAAATTGTGGGATTTTCAAATCCAATAACCAAATTTCAAATAAAAAAAGAGGTGAATTCAAAATAAATATAATTTATGGGCGTCTCAAATAGGAAGTCAAAGGATCTAGAGTGGATTTGTGATAATTCTTTTAGGAATCATATGCATTCTCAAAAATCAACCTATTCCATTTTAGGACAGCTAAAATTTAGATGCTTGATTACAGTAGACTTTAAAAAATTCTCATAATATAATGGAATTATATATTACAATCTATTTTTATAATGTTGCCTTTTCCTTGGTGTGTTAATAGTTTATTTGCTGTTGATAATGTGCTTGTGTTTAATTGGATAGCTTCACCTCCAGTTGCCTTGGCAATAGGAAATCAAGTTGCCTTTGCAACCACAGCTGGTCTTGGGGAGGCAACTTGATTTCCTATTGCCAAGGCAACTGGAGGTGAAGCTATCCAATTAATTGCATTCACATTATCAACAGCCAATAAACTATCAACACACCAAGGAAATGCAACATGATAAAAATAGATTGTAATATATACTTCTATTTTATTATTAGTGTTTTATAAAATCTACTGCAATCAAGTATTCTTAATAGCAATACATGAATACAAAGCATAGTAGACTGATGGTTTATCTTCCCCTCCTCTCCTTATTCCTCAAAAAGAAGTTTGTTTGTCCCCTGGTTAAGCTGGGGGCCAAAAAACTTTTAAAAAAATTCTGCGTCATCAGTAGTGTAGCTCATATATCATTATATGGTTTTGTGGTCGCTATATTAGTGATTTAGAGTGCAGAATATTGCATCATTTTCAGTTTAGAAATTTTTACATTTCACTTAATTTCATGTCTAAACATGGTTGTTGAGATTAGATTTTTCATTTGATTTTATCCAGAGTGGAGCTTCTTGATTTGGGTTGATTTTTCCTAATTTCTTACTGTACATTTAATTTGGATTTCAGTTCCTACAATTAATATATGAGTTTACTAGAGGCATTCAAAAGTGATTTGAAATTTGGTTCTTGGATTTGACAATCCCACAATTCCAAAAAACATAGTTAACTTAATCAAAATGGTTGATGAATTTTAACACTTCAAATCTGATTCCAGTTAATTCATTTCATCCATTGGAAACATGCAGTTTGACTTTAACTTTGAAAAGTGTTTATGAGTTCCTTCATTTTTAAAAATTCAAATAAAAATAAAAAGAATTCAATTTAATTAAAAAAGGCTATCCCGTAAAAGTGATTCAAAATTTGGACCAAGGATTTGACAATCCCGCATTTTTACATCCAGGTTCTGAATTTACAGTACTTGGGATCAATGGACAACAAGGTATATTGGCTTTTATCACCCTGATTGAGAACATTAATGTGGGGATTGCCCTCAAACTCAGATTCTGCAGCTGGTTGTCTATCTCAGAGGAGTCAAAGGCTCTCCTCCAAGGTGTCTAGAGTTGAGCTGTTTTATCCGCTGATATCCCTGGCGCTAGTGGCAAAAGTTCCAAGTTCATCAACCCGTATCTGTTGCACTGCCACAGTGCCCGCAATCCCATTAGCACAAGTGGCTAAGGCAGTAGCCTGTGCTGTCAAAGGGGTCACCTGCTCATTCATTGTTTCTGTCAAGCAATTAAGGTTCTGCACTTTACATTCCAGAGTGTCTTGCCTATCTTCAATGTCATTTTTTACCACTACCAAATGATCCAAAGAAAGGGCACAGTTGACACAAGGTTGACCTTTCAAACCAGGGCATCACCCATGGTCTGTATGAACGGGGGTATCAAGGACCTCTGCCTCTACTTCACCATCAGGTTCAGAGGATGAATCATCTGGATCAGAAAGGCGTTGTTGCAAATACTTGATCTCTCCCTGCAGTGTAGCTACTTGGTCTGTAAATGAAGCAATGCAAGGGTCAGGCATAGGCTCGGTCGAGGAAGATTCTGAACAGAGGCTTGGCATCAAGTAGTGGCCTTGAGCTTGGCTATGGCTTCCCATACCTTTGTCTCAAAGGCAGATGAGATCTCAACAGAAGGATTATGAGGAGTCACTTCAATTGAGGCTACCCTGTCATCAACATAGTTTTGAACCTGAATTAGAGTGTTGCCTAGTGCGGCCTTATCTAAACCATATTGTTGGTGCAGATTTTGACCCCACTTGTCAACGTGGTCTCCAACCAATTCAAGTTGAGTATTAACATGTTCTTGAAATTTGTTGAGCTTGTTAACCAAGGTCTCAAAATCCTGACAACATTTCAAGATAGTCATTTCTATTTGTCCTTGCCATGTAGCTTGGTGTTAATCTAGATCACATAGTCAAACTTTGATGCACCCAGGGAGAAAGGAGCAAAGTGAGTTCAACAACAAGGTTAAGTATTTCTGGGATGCCAGAGAGTCACATTGGTTGTTAGAAATACAGGTGAAGAGGCTATGAGTCCACTACTGATAGACCATGCTATGTACATGTTTATTAGAGACAGCAGTAGCCACAGCAGTCAGGAGTTGATTCTGAGATCCTAATGCCAACCGGTGATGAATCAAAGCGGGCTAGATGAATTATTTGACCATTACACCATTAGTTTCCATGAACTCCATTAGAGCGGGGGAGACCAAAGTCCAGAAGGAAGGAGTACATATCTTTGGAGGCATAGCCAGGTCAGAGGCCAGGAATGGTATGCATTGCCACAGTTTACGTGTGAAGGAGGGAGCATGCGGCGTTGCAAGCTTGTTCATAATTGAGAGAGAAAGCAGGAAGGGGGCCCACACAGTCCCAGGAGATAATACCATTACCATTGAAGTGGAAGGGGTATTAGTGATATCTTCCTCAATCAAAGGACTAGAGACTTTGGGTTGTTTGGGCACTTCAGAGATAAAAAGAGAAGGATCAGAGAAGCTGTGGGGGAACAGAGTAACCAAGGGGCTTGCAGCCCCTGTAGTGAGCACCATTTTGCCATGTTTGGCTCCTGGGGACAACATCCAGGAGGACACAGCAGGAAATCTTTTTAACAAAAGATTTTAGGTTTGAAGTTAGCCTTGGGTTAGCCTTCAGGGCAAAATTAAGGGCACATACATTAATTTCTTAGAATAAAAGATGAAGAATTCCTTTTGGCAAAAAAGAAGGAAATTATTTTAAGAATATTAAAGCCAACACAAATGTGGATAAACTTGTCTTTATTAGGAGAAATGATTCTAATTAAATAGTAGACAAGGGTCAATAATCACTCATTAGGTAGACAGAGTGGCTGAGGGGGTCATGTTGGGTTAAAATCATACCAGTATCAGTCAAAGGCTGGTATGGAAATCCAGAATGGGTGGACATTGATGTCAACCCATTTATAGAAGGTGAAAAATATCCAAATTCAAAAGCAAACCCAACCAAATCTTTGCACATATTATTATTTGAAGGCCATATTGAAATAGCATTAATGGCACAATTTCTGGCAGTATTGTAGGGGACAGCTGAGTAGTCACCATTAATCCAGTTATCTTTTAAGGGAAATACAACAACCTGGACATCTAATTACTCCCTATTTTACTGTCTTTTACCCTGAAGCCAGACTTGTCCTACTCTGGTAAGACAACCCAGCCAGTCAAAGAGATTGACCCCTGGGTGGGCTATACCTTACACAAGCAGGGTGTCTTGGCTCTTCCTTGCTAACCTCTGGTCATGTGTGAGTAGCAGGGTAGACTGTGAGGTTCCTGTTCACCAGTCCCCAGTGTGTGTTCTGGGTCAAAGCCAGGGAACAGCTGGAAGGAGATGCCATTACCTAGTTGGGGCATGTGACTAGATTGGAGTTTGCACTTGGTTGCATTATAGCAAATTCTTCCCATACTTTCCTAACACTAGACAAGCATTCCCTCCATGTACTTAAAATTCTGCTGGGGCTAGACCCTCTGGAGGCTTATACTAATCTTTAAAGAGTCTTGTGAACTCAACCCCAATTAATTCCCACCATCTGTCATCTCAAGGTATCTAGTCAACCTTTCTCACTCCTCCTGGGAAGTCTTACTAGTAGCAAACCTTTGACAGCTTTGAAGATAGGTATCCTCCTCAATTGGCTATGATATAAGATGTTGGAATATTCACTCATAGGGACTAATGTACTACTCAGAAATATTTTTAGTGATTGAAATGGGCGTTTATTTGCTTCAGAAGTAAAATCCTCTTAGAATACTTCTGATATATGGCCCAGGGGTTATGAGAAACAATAGGCATTGCCAATACTTGGAGTTTTTTAACAATTCATTGGACTCCTTTTTCTTGGTCTTTGACTCCTGCTCCTTATCTTGGGCTCTTTCTTCTTAGTCTTGGACTCCTATGATCTCTGCTAAGTCTTTGTGGCCTTTTTAATCCACTGTTCTCAATCCCTCATGTGCTCATACTGCTTCCCTTTTATAGCTCCTTGTTTTAGTCATTTCTCCTTCTCAGAACTCTGGGGTTTTGGGCTTAAACTATCCAGTTTTTTCTGTTCTATAATATATTAAACTGTGTTGCTTAATTCAGCTAATTAAAAATCAGGGTTTTCCTGTTCACTCCCTCATTTTTAGGCTTAAACTCTTCAATTTAACGGTGCAATACGCCATCTCAAAAATGCCATCTCAAAAAAAATTGAGATGGCGTCAGGATTTAAATCAGTGAAATTAAAAAAAACTTAATAAGAATAATTAAATAGATATTTTTTACATATTGGTTTCTAATATAGCATCTCAAAAAACCACATCACAAAAATGCTATCTCAAATCAAAATAATAAGAGGGTTATCTAAATAAGATGTTTTAAGTATAAAAACACTTAATAAATACCCTAAAATATGACATCTAGAAATACAGCATCTAGAAAGACAGCATCTGGAATCAAATAATAAATTATACTTTTATGTGATAAATCCAAGCCTTTTCCTTATTAACTGGGAATAAAGTATGATATTAATTTATGATCATATATAATAAATCAACTCAAATCAACTCACCACTGATAGTACTATCTCCCTGTAACACATCCATTAAAGACCACTTTTAATATACTGGTTTTATTTCTTATCATAAAAGGATCTTTAATATTTGGGGTTCATTTTAAATGTTTCATTAATGATTCTATATATGCAAGGGTAGTGACTTCATTAACTGGAACTTCTATAATCAGGTTAAGGACAGTGTAACTAAGACTACCTCATCACTTGAAGGTTAGTACAATCAATTTTCCTGCCTGGTTAAGGTAAAAAAGCCAAGATTCATTTTGTTTATCAACAAGCTGAAGATCTGGTATATCCATGGGGACCAGCTTTAACCTCAGGCCATCAAAAGCAAAGATGTTTTATCCAAGCATGCAGACAGCAGGTCAAGTTTGCAAGTGTTACTAATGAGGTTTTGACCTATTACACCAGAGAAGGCTGCCTTACCCATCTCAAAGGCATTGTCAAGACTCTTAGGGCGGAAGCCTGATCAATTTA
>QTSX02004046.1:0-15032 GCA_014839935.2 Entomophthora muscae | reverse complement strand
TAGAATTAAAGTCTGGCAAGGGAGTACTATATGAGCCTTCAGGCCCCATGCCAGGCTTTATTGCATTCTGAAATAAAAAGTTGTATGAATTATTGGCTCTCCCAGTTGTTTTAAAATTTTATCCTAGCCTTCTGTCATCTGAATACTGTTTCTTCTGGCCTGCCAGCAACTTTACCTGTGATCTTCTGTCCGCCAGGTGATTTTTACAGCCCTGTGCATTTTAAAGAATTATCCCTGAAGCCCAAATTTAAGGATTAAACCTCTGAGAAAATAATTTTGACTGATCACTTGGCCCACACTAAAGAGTTAACCCTCTTCACCTGGAAAGGCGTTTGGGCTATAACAGAACCCTTTCTGTTTAAGAATAAAGATAGCTTTCTTTCTATCTATCAACTCAGTATGAAACCATCTCTCACACCATAACCTATTCACACATCTGCCTCTGATCTTTTCCTAGACAATAACAACAAGCTATCTGTAATAGTGTAGTTTATCTCTCAGGGATAATTACACTATAATTCCTGCCACTGGTCCTTGGTCCTGGGTAGGACAATTCTTGACCTATATTTTCAAGTTAACATCCATCATATGATAGGCCTTAACTCCCAACCTGCGACACACCATATCCTTAATTCTGGCAGGCTGGCTGCCCAAGGATAGTTTCCCAATATATTCCAATAATTAGGAAAACAAAAGCAGGAAAAGACTCTATATCACAGCCAGCTCCAACCATGTAAGTCAAGACAAAAGCAGCAAGAAGCTATACTACCCACAACAGAGCAACAGCTGGTAGAGTGTGGGGGCTGCACTTCAGACAAACCTTCTGCTGACAAACCACTCTTGGAGGCCAACCCTCTGCAGGGAGGTGTCAAAAATTTGAGGCAGGAAGATGTTCTGTCAATTATTTTTCTGCCAACTGAATTTCAGTCAAATCTGATCCAGCTATAATTTTCTTCGTATATAACTTTTTTGACTTTACAACAAATCAAAAAATTAAACATAGTCTGTTTCCTAATAAAAGCTATGCTTCACGCATGTAATCATTTTTAATTCTATTTTTTTTGTTTTTAAGAGGCTTGATTTTAAACATTTATCTTTTTAAAAGCTATTTAAATTAAATTTCACTGCTAGAAAATAAAATAATGATATTAAGAGTTTCAAAGAATAAGTTTTATAGGAAATACTTTCTTTAGTGTATATTTTTATTTCTTTATTGTTGCAAAGTAAAAAACTTTACATATGAAGAAAATTATAGTTGGATCAAATTTGACTGAAATTCAGGTGGCAGAAAAATAATTGACGGAATATCTTCCTGCCCCTAAAACTGTGGGGTTGGCACCCAGAAAAGCTTTCCATAAAAGACCTCTTGCCTCGCCATATGAATATCCTGGCACATGCAGCCAAAAGCGGAGTCAACTTAATTTGCCAAACAAGGAAACACAAACAGCCAATAATCCAAATCCAGAACAGACTTGATTTAGTGCCTAACCCATCAGTAGGATCAAGTCATCTCCTAACCATGCAACCAAGTGATCACCATAATCATGTTCCTGATACCCATGATTCACCTAAACTATATAATCTCCCATCATCACAATAAAGGCATTATCTAGTTCCCAATATTTTCCCCCTTGTAACTCTGCTAATACAGCACAGTTACGTCATCCTTCCATTATAAAAAGTTACCAAGCACAAGGTGGCACCAAATCATCCTCAATCCCAAACCCTTAAATAAATCAAGTCACAACAAGGTTAGCTTGAAAATCAACTGGGTCAATCTAATGCCTTATCACATTTTCTCTGCTTCGCTTCCAAAGTTTGCATGTTGTAGCTGGTATTGATAGACTATGTATCATTCTGGATAGCATTTCTTGCAAGAGCATGCGAATAATCTTATAGGATAAGCATGATGGTTATCTAATGGGTTATGCTAGTAAAGTTCATTGAAGTTTTAAAATGAACTAGTTGAATATAGAATGGTATCTTTTGGACTCTAAGCTTAGCTGATCAATACAAAACTTAAATGCTTTAATATTTTATTTAATTGCCCCACTGTATATACTCCATAACCAACAAATATAAAATGCAGGATGCTGTGATTGTTATATATTCAACTTATTTATTGGTGAGCTTTTCCAATAGGAAATGTAGGCCAGTCATGGAGTTTAAACTACTCCTTGTAAGTGCTCTTGAAAAACTAAAGAAGTTGTCAGCGAAAGAATTAAATGGAGCTTACAATAGGCTTTTGGACGCCATAGCGCTCCCATTTAGATCCCTCAGGTGCAGTTGGATAAATGTAGGGGTTGGGATGGGCGAACTTTTGTAATTCGTCCTCAGCTTTATCCAGAAGAGCTCTCTTACGCTTTGGATCTTGGACCATACGGTTGGCTTCAAAGCGCTGGCGGATGGTGATGGCTTCAACACGCCATCTACGATAGTCGATGATCCAATCTCTTGCAAGGAGCAAGGATCTTTTATATAACCGTTGGACTATCTGAGTATGGGTGGGGGTGGGTAAAATATACATCTTTATGCTTCCTGTTTATCGGAAAATATCTTAAACTGAAGTATTCGTGTAGCTATCAATTGACAATTAGTTATAGGCTAAAAATTCAGGAAAGATATATGCCCACAGAACGTTGCTGCCTTAAGGCTGATGTATCAAACTGTTATAATATAAATGGTTCTAGAGAAAGTAAACAATTAAACTACGAGGTCGATATAAATGTTGAAGTATTTATCAGGAACCTGAAGTCTAAAAATTTGCAAATGAGTTGTTATTCCATTCAAAGAGGCGTCAAAACAGTATTTATGAACTCTTAAGAACATTAATATTTATCTAACGAAGAGCCTTTGATTCAACAATGAGAAAAGTCCAGGCATTCGACCCTGATTCAGGTTAAATGAGCAATTATGAAGTAGGCATAACAAACTTGTTATGAAAAATTACCAAATAAAAACAAACCATCTATAGCCATAAGCTTGCGAATTCAGATGAACTGCTGAGAATTATCAAAAGTAAAATAGAAACGCAAATGAACCAGGATGTTTGTAAAGACAAGGGTTTAAAAGTCAAATATCTCTATTAACATAACTAGTCGCATATATTACTCAAACTTATGTAGATACCACTTTCATTACTTGAAAAACAATGGCTTTACTAGCTTAAAAAGTGATTGAGAGTGGGACTGCTATTTTTCCAATAAGTTTAGGCAAGTCATGTGTCCACTTATCGGTCTTATTAGACTCCCTGATTTTATCTCATCTCTTAAAAATATGGGGTTTGGTTTAGCATTTATATTTAATACGAAATGGAAAGCCTTGTCTCTTGACAATCCAGAGATTTGCCATGGCTACGTCATTTAAAAAATCCAACAGACTGAATCTTTCAATCTTGGTACCAGCCAGAATCATGGTGATCTGATGACATGACTGGATATTCAATATCAGATAACCTATCATGCCCCTATATAATACCACACTACTCAATGAAGATTATCTTTTGCCCAATATCTTCTATTTGTAATTCACTCTCTACTTCGTACTCTGATTTTGCTGTTGTTGTGCTATGGTTGAATCGGCACCTGTCGCCGCCCCTGCTCCCCCTTCCCAGCTTGTGCCCTCTCAGTCCGTGGGGTTCTTTAAAGGTGATGGGTTTTGCTCCTGGCTCTGTAGTTTTGAGGACTACTGTGACCAGTTTGCTCTAACTGAACCTGAACGCCTCAAGGAGGTGGAATCTCTTTTGTGTGATGAAGCACGTACTTGGCATCAGGACATGCCTTTCAAGTCTTGGGAGGAATGGAAGGTTAAGGCAAAAAACGGTTCATTGGCTATGGACCCAACCCTTGCCACCTTCTTAACCAGGTGAAAATTGCCCAATTTACCTCTATGCAAGCCTTTATTGTCAAATTTCAAGAATGTGCTAATAAAGTTCTTGTACAGCTGACCAAGGGCACCTCTGGTGAGACCCGTAAGCTTGCTGCCGCCAACTTTCACCAAATGGTTGGCATCCCAACATTTGAGCAGGCCCTGTCCCCTGCCTACGCTGGCTTGATCCATAAAGAAACCCCCAAAACCCTTGAGGAAGCCTACACTATTGTACGTGAGCATTACTCTATCTATGTTGAGCGTGAAAGGGACGAAGAAACTAAGGCAACCACCAAATGGAACCCCTTTGCAACAACAACCAAAACAAAAAAGAAGCCATCTATTGACGACAAAATTGAAGCAAAATTCAAGGAAATCTACTCTAAATTTGAGTCACTCTATCTCACACCAGGAAGCTGCACTCAAGCAAGAAACTTTCCCAGAGCATCACCCCGTCCCTTTACTGGTATTTTCTACAACTGTAGTACTCAAGGCCACAAATATGAAAAATGTGGTGAACCTTGTTCTATTTGCAAGGGGGCTGGCCACTCCAACTTTGCTTGCAAATTCCGCCTTATGCCAGGCAGCACTACCCAACACCCCGTCACAGTAATGATGGCAGAGCAATTTTATGCTGAAAAAATGCCACCTCTTTTTCCTCAAAGGGATTTCCCCTTTAAATAAAAAAGACTCTTCTGCTTACGCTTTTAACCCTCTGGGTTCTCATTTTATGCCCTCAATTATTAAATAAGGTCTTAATCACTCCAATGGGCCATCTCCACAAACACACACCCCTAGCCTTGCAACACTTTGAGCGCAAGATAAACCCCAGCCTAAAATCCCCCTTGATTTTTGAACAGGTGACACCCAACCCAGTATCTGTCACCCCCCACAATACTGTCAATGACAGTAGGTGAAACCATGCTCATCCCAACCCATTCACGCTACTTGAGGAACAACTAGATTTTGATGAACCAATCATCGCTGACAAAGATCTCAGATATCACACGATGATGGTGGAATCTGTACCCGATTTCCCACCCAACCAAGCCTACTCAACATTAGAATCACCAATTGGTGATTGTCCTGACCACTTTAATGTTTCTGCAATGAACCTTACTCACAGTGCCAATCAAAACTCAACCAACAGGTGAAACCCCCAGGATAACATTACATCAATCAATGCAGAGAATGTGGACAAAACAATCCCAATCACACAACTAATACCTCAAACGTTAACCAATTAAACCAGGATGTAAACAATATGTTGCCTCATACCCATGCAAAGAACCCAGTCATAAGGACCACTAACCCCACCAAACACCCAGTATTACATGATAACAACTTTAGGCACCCAATAAATCATGCTTTCCCTCTGACTGGCTTCATAGCAAAGCCTATTGTAACCTGAACTTTTACCACCCACTTGCCCAATAAGATCCCAGACCATCTTAAATAGAACACTTATGTTGTAACATCTTTGATTACTCCCTCTTGGAAAAGCAATTCCCCAAGTGACTCACTGAATGATTCCCTGACTAATCATTAAGTTGGTGGCACTGTTATCATTTGCCTGTCTATTACAAGGATCAAACATTGTGAGTCATAAGAGGAACACTACTTGGACAAGCCCCATGACTACCATGACCTACATGGGCAACATGTGGCTTCTCATGATACTATATAATACTCTAAACGCATATCTAATAAAGTATCATTCTCTTCTTAATTTTTCCCTTTACTTTGTTTATTATACTTCCCAGAAGTATATACATTACAGTGGTAGCACAGGTGGGTTATCCACACCTATGCAACTTGAAGGAAAATTCCTCCAAAGAAAAGAGCCCAGCAGATGACACTCCCCACTGGTTGGAGACAACATGAAGAAGGTCAGGACGTCCACACAGGATTCACTGTCTTCAACAATATCCTTGTACCAACCAAACAGTACAACCTTCTTGGTACTCAAGGAGTCCTGGACCCACCTCTAGTTCCTGAAGCAACCGAAATCCTCAACGTTGTATCCCAATGCCCACTTGCCAGAAATCAACCCGTTCTCAGGACTACGGCAAGAAACCGCCAACCTTGGAATTTAACCCACCTGAAATAAGTTTACACAGGTGGGCTACCCCGGCGAACCCTGGGCAGGTGAAATCCCTCCCCACATTACCCGGGCTGCCTCCCCCTTTGTGAGTGAATGGCTTAACCAGCACCCTGGCCACAATAAATACTGGGTCATGTTTAAGAGCGCTTTTCTGGAAAGATTTGTCCATAAAGAACTCTGACCCCAATACCTGAGTATTGAGGGTAAACCTTTGGTAGCATAGAAAGGCAGGGTAGGCAGCTGAAAGCTGTTTACGGCCTAGGCAATTGGATAGAGGTTTATTTCTTGACTGAAAGGCTTTGGCAAGGATGTTGCATTGTCTAAGGCTTTGGCAAGGTACAGGAGCGTAACTGGGGAAATCACATAATTAGCAAATCTGGGATTGGGCAAGATGACGCCAGAGGTATCCATGGGTTTGCATTCAGTGAGTTGAGTTGTGTTGGCTCGTGGTATGCTATTCCTTTGGGCCCCTGTGGTTTAGGTCCAAACTGAGCATAAACTGGTTGCTCCCTATCCCAAGGTAAGCTTTCAAGACAGCTGTGAAGATGATGTAGTTCATCTTCTGACGTGGGGAGGGGGATGGGTCTAGTAAGGTTACTTGCTTAGTCTAGGTAGAGAATCAATTAATGTGATAGCACTGAGGAGGATATTCATGCAATGATAGCACAAACTATCATTGAGGGGTTTGTCTTTATTTATATTGGTGGACCTGCAAGGTATGATTACTGGAAGGCATGGCATTGGGGAACCAAGAGTCTGATTTGCACATGTTGTTTCCCTTTCTGGGTTGGCTTGGGTGGCTGGCAGTTGAGAAGGTTTGGCTGGACCCAAGTTTGCACCGGCATAGTGCAGGTTGGGCCTTCTTCATGCATCCAAATTCATTTACTAAATTTGGTGCATGATTTTCATTGTTGGAGAGCCTGGCAGTCCATTCCCCATTTGGTAGGCTCTCAACTTGGGCAGCAGTTCCTTCCAATTTTGGCTTTGGGGAAATTTTCTTTCCTGGTTTTCCAATTTGGCTATTTCCCTATGGAGTCAATGGGGACTGGCCTGCTGGCATGAGAGGGCAAAGGCTGGCAGGTGGCTGACAGGTGGCAGGCTGGCTCATGAGTGACTGGTTTTTGAATGGCTTGCAGGTGGGGCAGGCAAGAGTGGTGGGCGCCTGAGCAGTGGCTGTGTGCATCTGCTCAATGGTGGTGGGTGCCTGTGTGTTAGTGGCGGGCAACAACTTGGTGGTGGCGGTGTGTGTCTGCTTGGTGACAGCGGACGTCTGGGCGTTGGCGGCAGGCTTTTGTGTGGTGTCAGTGTGTATCTGCTTGGTGGCAACAGGTGTCTGCACGTTGGTTACATGACTATAAGGGTTAGGAATATTCCTGACACTGACATTGTGATCATGACAGAACTCGGAACCTTCAAAACGACAGAAACTATCAAGGAGTACTTGCAGCCTATGAAGACATACATAATTGAGCTCCCAACACCATCAACTTTGATGAGGCTGGATCACAACTGGCTTCTACAATGGCCTTCCCACACACATCAGGCACCAGTCTGACATGAGCCGCTGCAAGAACCTCCAAGACGTGTTTTTGTGAGAAAAGCATGCTGCACAAAAATCTTACAGCCTGCATGTAACCAACAAACAAAAGGAAAGTCCCACAGCAAAGAAGGACCCTTGACTTAATAAGCAGAACTACCAAGCCAATAACTCCCATCCTTGAGGCAAAAATTGTACCACTCAAGTAAATCAAATGAGCACTGATAGCACCACTGAGGAGGGAAAAGCTCGGGGGAGTGCTTAGGCAAGCCACCCTCCCTCGCTTTGCAAGACTTGTACAGGGACCAAGATGTGGACTCAATTACCATGATCCAAGTGCCCTCTAGCAATCTGCTACTGTTTGCTGCCCAAACCGGAACTAAACACTTCCCTTATTCTTTCTGCTTTTGAAGATATCAGGGCACAGCACTATTTGACACTGGAGCGGACCAGTACTTGTTGATGAAAATTCACCAACCTCATGAAGCTACCCACAGCTCAAAGTAATGTCAAGAGAGTTATAATGGCAAATAGCAGGAGTACACCAGTCACCAGAGAAGCAAAACCCTTCCACGCCCAAATAAGCGACATGAAGACTACCCTTAGTGGTCCAATCATACCAATCCCCAAGTACAATATTATACTCAGTCTGGGCTGGATGAGGAAGACCAAAACTCATATCAACTGGGATAGCGCTACCGTCACCGTACAACGAGGTGAGGTGCATCACCATGTGTATCTAACCCACGTTGACACACTTATGAGAGACCAAGTATTTGTGAAAATTACAGAAACAGAAGACAAGAAAGACCCTAGAAAGATCCATTAAAATACCTGCATGTATGAGATTATCCGCTTTAAAAATGTTGAGACCTCACACAAACAAGGCCCAATTCAACAACAGCTAACCCAAGAATCCCCTTTCATTTTCCAAGAAAGGTTACCAGGTGCTGTAAAGATAGCAGCTTGGGTACGGAATTCTACAGCTAGGTAGTCAACTACTCTTTTTCTTAATGATATACCTGTTGTGGTATAGTGACAGCCTTGGTTAAGACAGAAGAATAAAAGTAAATAAGACAGAATTGGTTCTTTATTTGATATATTAGAAGGTTATATAGTGGGGCAGGTGCCAGGATTGACAATTCTTTCTCCCTGGAAACCCAGGCCCAAGAGTGGGATTCAAACCCTGACCCTAGATTCCCTCAGGCGGCCGGCCCTATGGATCAATGGGCTGCCTGCCCGCGTTTTCCTAAAGACCAAACTTCTGCGAGCTGATACCAAGAATGTTGGCCTGAATGGTAAATTGAGCCAAGCTGAGGAAATCAGTGCATCAAATGGAGATCTAATCAAAGCGCTTAATGGAGGCAACAAAATTTCAACCATTAGCTTCATGAGCTTGAAGTCTACACTGGCAACCAATTAAGAGCCATCCCCATAAGGAGGCACGGGCCTGCGGCCTGATCCATGACCACAACTCTAAAGCAAGATAATCAAGTAGCCAATTCAAGAGTGCTGACCAATGAAAGAACTCCTGGCCTGGATGCCATTTTGCCGCCTTTGAACCCAAGCACCCAGATCCCCCAGGTTCACCTTTCCCAATGCCCTGATGAACCCCAATGGAAAATATTAAGTTTGAAAGTGGGGTGCTATATAGACCAAAGAACCTTGCCCTCCCAACTTATTGCCATTTTTGAATAAAGGGTATGTTATTTTGGCTTACACAGCTACTGCCTTATTTTGTATTTGCCATCTACCAATTCAGTATAAGATCTACCGGCCCTCAAGTCTCTCTGCCTGCAGTTTACTGCCCTCCAGGTGTACCCTTTGGCCTGTCCACTTCACCAATTACCCTTTGAAAACCAAATGTAAGGACTATACCCCAGAAAAGATACTCAAACTCAATCCTTTGGCCTGCATACAATCAGCAGTTAGATACAACTGTCAAGGCCTGTGGATATTCTCAACACCCAAATTGTTCAGAGGAAAATTCAACTATCTTCCTGCTTACAAGATCCACATGGAACCTCCTGTGAGTACCTAAACCTATGCCCGCTTCCTCATCCAACCCTCCCAACTGACCACACTGGCAAGCTACTTGGAATTGTGTACACATCACCCTCACTGGGGTGATTGACACTATATTCTGGCCGCTGACCTGTGGTTCTGGGTGGGGAAGTGTGACAGTCCACATGTTTGGTGGTTTGCAGGTGGGGCATATGTTGGTCAAGTGTAAGTTTAGTGACTTCTGTTGAGGAAGTAGCTATAGGACTGGTCTGAGCTGTTGGAGACTGAAATGAGCTGGCTGAAGAATCATAAGATGATGAAGAACTGGTGGTCCAGAGAAATGAGCCAAGATTTTTACCAAATTGATTTGCCAAGGTGGTAAATGTGGAATTTTTTTGCCTTGGTTTGGTAGTAAACTCAAGAAGGAATGTGGATAGAAGTGTGGTTAAGATATTTATTTATTTATTAATTAAGTTTCTAGGATAGATGAAGGTATGTTGCTATGAGAGCTGGATACACAGTTGTTTTGGTGGTACATTTCCTTGGATTTTACAATATTTGTAAGTATATGGGAAAACTTTGAAGAGGTCCACAAAGAACAGTTTAAATAGTATTCTACTATTTGAATTGGTTCAGGTTAAATTCAGGAAAGATTGGTGCTGGAATGATGGACTGGTTAACGCTTTGGTGCGTGAAGAGTTGTTGATTTGAGCGGTTTGAGCTGTGGAAATTATTTTCCTAGTTGGATCCCGGTGGAACTTCAGAAATGGTCTATTTCTGCGCTCTGCATTCATTGGTTGAGTTCTGGAGGTTTCTGATGAAAATGATTGTTTGGAAGCCAAAAGCTTAAAGTATAAGCGAGTAAATAGTGAATTAATACTTTAAGCTTTTGAGAAAATTAAGTATGTAAGCTTAAGTTATTATTAGGGAAAAGGGAGGCAAGGTTTAAGCTTCTGAAGAAAGCCATTTTGAAGGCAGAACCGTTGGGAAAAGGACACCATAGAAAGGTGGCTAGCTGGAAAGTTACAGGGTCTTTGGAAGATCTTTCTGGTTCTTTGACGGGGTCTTTCCGGAGGCCTTTTGATTTTCTGCCAAGAGGTTTTTTGAAAGCCTTTTGATCACCAGCAGGATTCTGATTGGACTGACACGGGAATACCAAGGCCACTGGAGCTATAAAGAGAGCTGAAGCCCACAATAACGGAGCAGGAGCCCAAGAATAAGAAGCTGGATCCTAAGCGCGGCGGGCTGGAGTCCAAGTTTAAGGAGCAGGAGTCCAAGTCTAAGGAGCAGAAGTCCAAGACTAAGGTGCAGGAGTCCAAGACCAAGCACAAGGAGTCCAAGTATTGGCAAATTAATATTGTTTCCTTGACCCCCTGGGCCATATACCAGAAGGTTTCTAAGGGGATCTTCCTTCTGAGAGTGAATAAAAAGCCCATTTTGACCCCTATACATATTTCTGAGATACATTTTCCCTTACTAGAGAATGACAACTCCCTCTTCCAGCTAGTCCCTGGCTATGAACCAGGACACACTTTTGGGGACTGCTGGGCAGGAACCCCACCAGGAAGTCCGTCTCCTACCTTTTTAGGGTCAGCTCTTCTCTTGTGGTGGGCTTTGACTGCAAAAATCCTGTTCCAAGTTACTCCTGAAAGAGACGGGCTGGCCGCCCAAGACTGGATCCCTGACATTATGGCAATCTTTTTAAAACCTGGTACCCTGAGCCCCAAGACATTGTTATTTCTTGGGGCATCTTCTATGTTTTTGTTATTGATAATCACTTATTACACCTATAAGATGACCATGAACCTGATCTCTTCCATGTGGAAGAATGCAAACCCAAATGTCCCAAAGAGAATTGATAACACTGCCACTGACTCCAACAAGACTCCCCTCCTCTCAAGTGCAAAATGTGATTGTAAAGCAATCCTTCAAAAAATGTAGAGATGCCCCAGATGGGGAAGCTTATACTCAAGGAAGCCTGACACGCCATGCCGGTCCTCTGCCTGCATTTCCAAACCAACACCCCCTCCTACACCAGCAACACCAAGAAGGTACTTGGGGTTGCTTCCATGCTCTCAGGAGACGCCTTAGACTGGTTTAGTAAGGCCACAGCAGAAGGCATAGAATTCTGCTTGGACTATGCCAAGTTTGAGGCCAAGTTAATGGCCACTGGGGAGGATTGCAACACTAGATACTACGCCTTGAACTCCCTGCTAGAAATCCAACAAGGCTCCTGATCCATCCAAGCGTATATTTACAAATTCCTCAAACTGAAAACCTGCGCCCAACTTGAGGACAAACCGGCAGCTATCATATTCTTGAAGGGGTGAACCCAGCCATGAAGGACCTGATGATACACCACCCTTCCACCCTTGGCTTGGAAGACAGGTTCCCCTGTGCAAGGGTCTCAACATGAACCAAGAAAGTGCCAGTACAACCCAGCACTGCCAGACCCAAACCCCCTCACCCAACAGAGGAGGGATGACCCCTGAGGAACTTCAAAGACACTATAGAGAAGGACTCTGCTTCCAATGCCACAAATCAGGGCACTTGACCAGAGCCTGCCCTAAGAAAAACCATGCCCCCATTTCTTTGGCCCAAATAAACGCTTCCTTCCAGTCTTATAAGTTTATCCTAGTTCAGTCAACGTCAAAGGAATACTCCAAAGACTGAAGGCGTTCCTTGACACTGGAGCAGACAAGAGCTTCATTGATGCTGACCTAGCTCAAGAACTAGCCTGTCCACATCTGAGAACTGCCTTCAGATAATCATGAGAAATAGCACAAAGGATAAAGGGGTAAAATGCAAACAGAACTGCCTGGTTGTAGGAAATAACACATACCCATTGTCTCTCATCCTTCTGAAAGGCCTACTGCACCCCTCATCCTGGGAGATTCCTGTCCAATGACATGGCCTCATCCTCAACTACCAAGAACAGAAAATCACCTTGGAAGATAAGGTAAATCACAACACTGTACCCTTGAACCAACCCAGAGAAATTTATCCAAGGACTTATGGCCATACAAATAGAACCTAGCATGGGAATCCTACCTGCTTCTCTAGAAAGATGGAACCACGTTTTCAGCAAGGAAGCAGCAACCTGTCTCCCTGAACACACAAAGTATGGCCACATCATTGACCTCCTGCCTGATACCAAACCCAAACATGACTCCATCTATAGCTGCAATCATAAAGGGCAGTTGGCACTGAAAGCGTACATTGAAGACATGTCCAAGAAAGGCTTCATCCATGTGTCCAAGAGCTCTTGTTTGTCACCAATGCTGTTTATGGGCAAGAAGGACGGCAGTATGCACCTGTGTGTTAAAAACCAAAAGTGGCAACTGTGGTAAGTTTGACTCCCTGGTAGTTGACACTATAGTAAAGTGAGAATTCAGCTTTTTCCTTGATCAACAACTGGAAATTGACACTTTTTTAATTAATAAATCTTGAAGTACTGAAAACTTTTAATATAAAAAATTAAGCTATACAGCTATGTTATACTAAAGTGATCCCAGAGAGCTCAGTGGGCAAGAAGGACAGCGGTATGCGCCCATGCGTTAACTACCAAAAGTTAAGCAATATAACCATAAAGAACCGCTACCCCATTCCTAACGCTGATGACTTGTGTCATGTATTGAAAAGCGCCTAGGTGTACTCCAAGATCAACCTTTGGGACGTGTTCAATCAAATCCAAATCAAAGAAGGCAACAAGTATAAAACAGCATTCAAGACCAGGTATGGACTCTATGAATACCTGATGATGCTGTTTGGACTATGTAACGCCCCCAGCACTTTCCAGTGCATGATCAACACAGTCCTGGACAAATACCTTGAACAGTTCTGTGTGGCCTACCTCAACAACATCCTCATCTATAGCAAGACCCACAAAGAGCACCTACTCCACCTGGACCTAATCCTGAGAAAACTTTCACAAGCCAACCTACACACAAAAATCAAAAAATGTGAATTCTTTCCACCAGAGGTGGAATTCCTGGGCTACATGGTGAAAACTGGAGGATTTGCAAAGTCCCAGGATAAGGTGGATGCTGTAATCTCTTGGCCTATCCCCACATACCAGAAATATGTCAGAAGCTTCCTGGGGTTAGCAAACTATTACAGGGACTTCATAAAAAAATTTCCCTCCATTACACTGCCACTGATCAGGCTCTGCTTAGACAAGGTCTTGTTTGTCTGGACTGATGAATGCACCTCTGCGTTTGAGACCCTGAAGATGGCCTTTACTTCTGCCCCTGTCCTTGCCATGCCTAACCCGTCTAAACCTTTTGTGCTCAAGATGGACGTATCCAACTTCACGGTGGGAGGGGTTCTTCTTCAGGAAGTAGGGGATGATATTCTATATCCTGTAGCATATTCATCCAAGAAGATGCTGCCTGCTGAAGGAAACTACCCAATATTTGACAAGGAGATGATAGCTATAATGCAGACCCTGAAAAGTTGGCGCCAGTACCTATGTGGTACTGCATTTCCAGTAAAGGTCTTGACAAACCACAAGAACTTGGTTTAATTCTTCAAACCATTCCAGCTTAATCAACAAAAAGCAAGATGTGCCTTAAAACTAGATGACTACACCCTGACCATAGACTACAAGCCAGGAAAGGTGAACATGGTACCTGACGCCCTAAGTAGAAGAACTGATCTGGCGCCTACCCACATAGAAACTTGCAACCACAACACCCAAGTCCTCTTGGACCTAGTGAGCCTAGGCATCCACCTGGGATTGATGAAAATCAGAGACATCAAACCAGAAGTATTAAAGGCCCAAACACTCAACAAATTCACCAAAATCATGATCTTTGGCCTCTCTAAATCCTTGGATAGCACCCACTACTGAAAAGGCTACTCATTGAAAGGAACAATGTTAATGCTCCATAATAGGATCTTTGTACCAGAAGGAAACATCAGAACCAACATCTTGAGAAAATATCACAATTCCAAGATGGCTGGACATCCAAGGAGACTCAAGACCCTCCAGAGCATCAGAAGAAACTTTGCTTGGCTAAAAATGAACCAAGAAGTAAGCGCGTACTTGAAAGGATGTGAGACCTGTGGACGGACCAAAACACGCAGAAACAAACCTGAAGGGCTGCTAAGACCCTTGGACATACCTCATGAAACCTGAAGATCTGTTTCAATGGAATATATTGTGGAACTGCCCCCATATCTCTCCTTTAATGCAATCCTGGTCATGGTAGACCGCTTCACCAAGATGGCATAATTTGTACCAACCACCACCCATTGCACGGCAGCAGAGACAGCTCAACACTTCCACAGTTGCATCCTCACTCAACACAGAACGCCTGAGGAAATCATCACAGACAGAGAACCTCAATTTACTTTGAACTAATGGACACAGGTGATGAAAGACTTGGGAATCAAGCAATGTGTATTAATAAGGAGCGCCTTTTGGGAAGCTTTAAATATGGAATTAGGAGAGAAGAGAAGTATCTTTTATTGGATAATATTTTAGACGTAAATATATTGGGATGTGGCAGAGATTTA